>JAHLJT010004567.1:97700182-97923073 GCA_031308135.1 Acheta domesticus | reverse complement strand
GATTAACCCACAACAGCATGATGTGTATCAAGGACCAAACTACGACACGCCAGAAGAAGAAATTTAGCCGATGCCATGACAATTCGGGACAATCTGCACCTAATTTAGATATCGGACGTGTCGTGGTTAATCTCTCTAAACATCAATTAACACAGGAAGAAACGTCGGTTTTGGCCAAAGGAGGTAACTTCGCCATTACTCCAAATAAGTTACCTGTAGAAGATATTATTGCTAGTATCGAACCAGTGATTCGCAAATTACAGCCAGATGTAGCGGAAGAAATTCGACGTGACTCTGCGAGAATTTTACAACACGCTAAACCACCTGAATGCAACATCACCTACAAAGAAAAGTCTGCCCTAAAGAACTTAAACCGGAATAAGGATATAATTATTATTTCTGCCGACAAAGGTAATGCAACTGTCATTATGGACACTGAAGATTACCAACAAAAAACCAGGGACATTTTGAATACCGATAATTACAGGCCTCTTCCTAAAGATCCAACGGCTTCTATTTTACGGAAGTCCAATGATCTTCTCAAGAAATCCTCGATATCACCTGAGGAACAAAAGAGTCTAAAGACTTCTGAGGCGCTACCTCCTAGACTCTATGGCTTACCAAAGATTCACAAACCGGATACACCTTTGCGACCAATTGTGAGTGCTATTAGTTCACCAACGTACACCTTGGCTAAATATCTCTCCAAACTACTGCAACCCTATATTGGGAACTCAGAAAGACATATTAAGGATTCCTATCACTTCATTGATAAATTAAAAGGACTGCGCTTAAAGCCTAACGATCTACTGGTTAGTTTTGACGTCACATCGCTTTTTACAATGGTTCCAGTACAAGATACTTTAAATTTCTTAGCAAAATATTTTCCAGAGGATATAGTTTCGCTGTTTAAACACACACTGACCACAACGTACTTCCAATGGAATGGTAATTTTTATGAACAGACGGACGGCGTAGCTATGGGCAATCCATTAAGCCCGATTGTGGCCTACTTTTACATGGAAGCTTTCGAAGACACTGTATTAAACAGTTCTCCTTTGAAACCGACACATTGGTTTCGCTATGTGGATGACACATTTGTGGTCTGGAGCCACGGTGAGCAGTTGTTGCCGGATTTTCTGGAATATCTGAATAATATCCACCCAAGAATTCAATTTACTATGGAGGTGGAAAAAGACAAACAACTACCTTTCCTAGATGTTTTGGTCAACAGGAATCCAGATGGCTCCCTCGGACATAAAGTCTACCGGAAGCCTACACACACGGATCGTTATTTACACAAAAACTCAAATCATCATCCCAGTCAAAAACGTGCCATGATTAAAACCCTTTACAACCGTGCCAAACGCATTTGCGAACCTGACCACCTACCCGAAGAACTACAACACCTCGAAAAGGCATTGCAAGCCAATGGATACAAGCCCGATGAAGTTAGAAGGGCCCTACACCCGAAGAGGAAGACCGCTGATCGCGACCATACGCAAGACTTAACACATGGTACAGTTTTCCTGCCCTATGTGAAGAAAGTAACAGATCGCATAGGGAGATTGTTAACTAGACATGGGGTCAGAACCATTTTTAAACCCACCCAACAACTTCGCAACATATTACGCTCAGCGAAAGATCCCAGGATCGCATGTCTCTAGCCGGAGTGTATAGAATTCCTTGTTCTTGCGGGTCCGTGTACATAGGCACTACGGGGAGAAGTTTCAATACACGAATAACAGAGCACAAAAGGAACTGCCGTTTAGGACAAACAGAAAAATCAGCAGTTGCCGATCACGCGCTGTCAGGACGCGGCCACGACATACGCTTTGAAGCTACTGATATTCTCTCCACCACCACGCATTACTATAGCAGACTCCAAATGGAAGCCATCGAAATTTACAAACATAAAAATAATTTTAACAGGAAAGAAGGAGGTGAAAAGTTAAATAAAGCATGGTACCCGGCACTTCGTTACGCAAAATCTCGGCAGCCAACCAGTACCGCTGACGTGGCGCAGCAGCCCATTAACACCGCCGACGCGCCCAGCCAATCACGCGCGATCACCGGTGACGCGGCCCAATCAGTCGCGAGCGCGCGAACCTCGGCGCGAACCGCGCGTATAAATACGGCTCCTCGACGCCGTAGTGCATCAGTCGACGACGTGCTGCCGGACAAAGTTCTTCGCCCCCGCCAGCATCACCACTGAAGATGCCTACCACAGCTGTAGGCGAAACGTCTGGAGTAGTCTCCGTTGGACCACGGCCTGCAAGCCCGGCAACTTCCCACAATGTTACCATCATGAGTTTTTTTATAGATGAATCTTGCAATTGCTTTCTTCACAACCATCTAAGTGATCTGATTGAGTACTGACTTCACAATACTGAAAGAATATTGTGAAGTCGATATGAACTGCATTTTAGAGATACACATACATTTGTAATGTTAATTTTTTCACATATGGCTTTATTATTAGACCAAACACAATGAATTAAAATATGTTCAATCACCGTGTGTGCTACAATTCCCAATTTATAGATATAACCAAAGATACACAAAATACCTGCATGTGGTAATGCACAAATAATCTATTCCATAGTACAAAAATTTAAGATTTGTTGGTTGTTATGTTTCATAAATATCTTACCTGAAATAAATATGCCACTTCACATGTACGTTCGGATTTCGTTTTCATAATCCATTCTCGTTCTAATTCGCTTTGAAATTCTCATATAGAGAAATAACATTGTATCTTGCTGCACTATTTAATATTCATTGTTTAACTTTAACACGATTTGCATGCGTCATTTTACCTCACTTACGTGCATTGTTTCCACTGTCTCGTTTAAAAATTCAAAAACAAATAATGCGATGAGAATATCAAATCAAAACGACAAATTCAATTTAAAAATTTTAAATATGCTTCTACGCGAGCTTCTAAGCGTGCAAGAGTGCAGTTTTGAACATGTTGGTAGAAAATAAAAAAAAATATTCCAACCCCAGCTAAATAAAGTCTCTTTCGGCGTGTATGTGCCAACCCATGGGGAGTTTCATTGACGGTTGACTCCTCTGAAATGGACCTGTACTAAACTTAAAGTGAAACGAAAAGTCCCTAAGACAATGCCGTTAGTATAACGGGTGATATTCATGAAGTTGGTATGATCCACTTTCTCTGGGACCATTTGAGCCTGAAAAAGGCTATATTGTGTGTAATGTAACTTTGCGTGCTGTTTGTATTGCTGGAATTGCATTTTGATAACTTGCTGTATATAAATGTCACTAATCTGGATTATCAAGGGCAGAATGCCTAGCATAGAGTAATAACAGCTACTTTGATTAATGATTCCCATGGAGTTATTTCTTTTACAAATAAGAAAATTCTTTATTTGTAATCCTACTTGTAAAACGGGTTTAGTGAAGTGCGCAGTTGAATGTGACAAGATATTCAATGCACATCTTTCACGTACTGCATGTGTTTGCAAGTACATGGAAATGAAAATTTCATGTACTGGCAAATAGAGTAGAATTTACTTTTCTGCTGTAAGCAACATTTTTAGGGTTGTTTAATATATGAGAAAATTGAACTAGAAGGAAGCATGTTTGATTCTTATCAAAAGAAATCATTTAATACGAGACGGGTATTCTTGTAGGTGCCACCTAGCTGTCCCAAAGTCACGTGACACGGGCACGAGAGAACCTATAAAAAGAAGTTACTTTTGGGGAAAGCAAAGCGTCCTGAGAATTAAATTTTTAGCACTAGCGCTAAAAGTGACATTTCATTATATAGTGACATATTCATTATATTTAGATAAAACTGTGAATATAACAATGAAAACAAAATACTTTCGTCTGATCGCATGAGCTACTTAATACAACGTAGATGTAATTAATATGTTTGAATTTTTTTTATTTATTTACGTCAAAAACAGTTAAAAACTGCGTATGACGAGCTATGGGGAGAAGTGAATTTTGTGCACGTTTTCATAATTCTATGGTCTCTATCCTAAACCATATTTTAGTCGAATTTTGAATACAGAAAAGAGAGGTTTTTTTCGAGTTTTGTTGACAAAATATTCGCTCCTATATAATAAAATATATTTTCAAAGGTAAATTAGCTATAAATTCCTGCCCTGAACCCTCATGTTCTTCATGAAAGAATAATACTTTTTACCGCGATAATATGAAAAACGATAATTTGAATAACTATATTTCCCACTGAAATTCAGAAGACGTGCACAAATAATGAAGTTACATTTATGTCCAGAAGCAAAACAAGGGACCATCTCAGCATTTGCTCAAGGATCAGGGAAACTGGACGAAAAACCTGATCGAGATGGGGGCCATCAACCCAGAAACTGTGGTACAATACTTGTTACAGGTTCTTTAGAATTATACAGTCCAAATGATAAATAATTACATTAACTATCATTGTTAAAATTAATTCTACTTTCCTTTTTGATGCTCGGTATAGTCTCGAATTGTATAGAAACAGTTATGCAGCAGAAAAGATTTTACTTGGGGCTTAAACTTTTCTATTGAATTTAATCGTTTAATGTCTTATGGCAAAGTGTTGTAGAGTAATGTACATGAATTGTATGTGAATTTTTTGTAGTGAGCTGTTGATACTGCCACTTGGTGAATATGATTACTACGTCGTGTGTTATACTTATAGACATCGGCGTTTGCTGAAAATATATTCCCGCCCTTAAGTAAGTCATTTTTGACAAAAACTACTGATTCGTAAATCAGGAGACAAGGTAATGGTAAAATTCCTAAATTAATAAAGAGTGACTTACAAGAATCACGTGGGTTTGATTTGCTTATTATTCGTACAATTTTTTTTTGTAATCTGAAAGTCTGTGAGCTATAAGATGTGTTTCCCCAAAATATTATGCCATATCTCAGGCGGGAGTGAACATTGGAAAAATATACACAACGAGCTATATGAAGGCTGACGGAATTTGAAAGAATTCTGAACGCGTAGCATAATGAACTTAATTTTGTGTTCAATTCATTTAAGTGGGCATTCCATTTGAGGTTTGACTGAATTGATAGACCTAAAAATTTTGTTACATTAACATCAGTCAATGGCACACCGTTCATTTTCAATGGAGTACAGAATTTTTTATTTGATATGGAAAACTGCATTGAAACAGTTTTATTTTCATTTACTTTTAATTTGTTATTACGGAACCAATTTGAAACGTCTGATATTGTACTATTTACGGTTTCTTTGTTGCAAATAATATTTGTATCATCCGCAAAGAGAACTGTTCTTCCGTTTCGAATCGCTAAGGGCATGTCATTTACGTATAACAGGAAGAGAATAGGGCCTAAAATCGATCCTTGCGGGACTCCACGTGCAATTGGCAAAGAACCGGAAAGGTGTGTACATAAAGTTCCATCATTCCAGTAAGGTATTTCTACTCTCTGAGATCGTTGTTTAAGGTACGAACATAGCCAATCTAGAGCAATTAAAATATAATGAAACTCAGAAAGGCTGTCTACAAATAGTGTATGACACACGCAGCAAAATGATTTTATTTAGTTCGTAGGATTACGTCACTTGGCTTATCGGCCTCATGTTGCCACATTTCACGCAAAATAAAGTGAGGCATTTACCACTCGTATCATAAAAATCTAATTCTATATCTTTGTCTACAATAAAGGCAGATTCTACGCATTGTTAACATGGTATGAAATAGGCTAATTTTTATATCCATTAAAAAAGACGGTTTCCAAGACAACTGTCTTGTTACCGTGAAAAAAGTACTTCATTCATGGGAATTTAACAAAATAATGCCCCTTAATGTCCCTTAGTAATGCTCTCTAACCTATTGCTCTTTCCCGAGATATCAAACACTTTATTGCAATATAAAATTACAAACTTTTCCACATATTTTTATATTATAATTTTTATACAGATGTAGAAAAATGTTCTTATTTCGTGAGCTGTGTTTTTTTCATTGTCTCTGTTGAGTTTTTGGCCTCGACGTACGGTGTCGGCAAAAATTTCAACTTCAACGCTGAAAGAACACCTACGTCCAGGGTTGCCAGATCCCTTCTGGGAAAATACCCCAAATAACCCAGTGGGGTAGAAAAGTAACCGGTGAATAAAGCTCGACTCTGACACTGCGACTGATAATTTCAAAATAGCTGCACGTTCACGATTCACGTAAGAAGTTTAAAAATAAGTACTCTTGTGTATAAAGCCTACCTACTAAGGCTAGCCTTATGACATAAATACTTGTTGAATTGCTAGAAAAAGGGGCAAAATGTATGTAAAAAAATGGGCTCTGACATTTTCATAATATCTGCATGGTGTTCAAACTCAAACATTTGTACATAAGCCATTTCTGTCAGAAGCCATAAATATTTGTACAATTTGTGGGAAAATGCAATGTTGACGATTTAGTAGTAAGCGAAAAAAAGCATACTACCCACAGCCCTCCCAGGATACAAAGAATTACGCCCAATGGACGGAATCCCCCAAAATGCATTTTCATCCAGTAAGTCGACGCTTGCTTTTCGCCCAATTGGCGGTATTCCGCCCAATATGGCATCCCTGTGTACGTGGCGAAAATAAATGAACTATTTCGTTCTTTTGAACTAGTTCAACGAACTAGTTCACTAAAAAGAACTATCTTATAAAGAACTATTCACATAAATGAACGATTTTGCCCATCCCTAAAACTGGCCGCTTCCAAAGCACATTAACCCCTCTGCCTGCCTCTTTTCCGCCACCCGGCTGGGCCTTTCCCGTAATAGCCATTTCCTAGAAAAAACCCTGCGTTCTCCCCTCCCTCCATTGATTGTTGCCTTCGCCTTTCGCTGTCTTGTCTGGACTGAGGACCACAGCCGCCTCTAATGGGTATGTCAGTTTGCTCACATAAATTTATTAATTCATTTATTGATTTAGTTACATATTTATTCATTTCCTATTTTCACCTCTCTTCAGAACGTTCATTTGTTATTCAAAATTCTGTTTCCATTTTCACATTTTGTATTATAATTTTCCAATTTTCTTTCACTCTAATTTGTTTCATAATATTATTTGTAATAGATTCCATTTATTTAATATAGTTTTCATTTGTCATTTTTAAAATTATATGTCCGTTTCACATTTTATATTTTTCTTTAAAATCCAATTCACAACAATATTCTGTAAAAAATTTATTTTTTATTTTTTCGTAATTTACATATATTATTATTATTTTTGTAGCACTGAAGATGGCTGCAATGCGACCGAAAAGCTTTATGCAAGAATAAATAGTTACGATGGAGAGCCAACACCTCACATAGATTTCGAAGAGGAAAGAAAGATTGCGCGCGGTCCGTCACCTGATTGTTAAGGTACTACTCCGGCATTCGCCTGACGTTGATTGGAGAACCCACTGAAGACAACCGATGTGAGTATCCGGCCGCTGTAATTCTCCAGATAGCAGCTGAATTTGACCTACCTAGCTATCTAGCTACTGTCGATGTGGACGCCATTAAAACAGTCAGCTTACTGTCACGAACTGAAATTTGTTCGTTGTTTCATTCACTAGACCAAGCAATATGAAACTGCGTTTTCCCGCGCGGTTGCAGAATTGGAGCTGTGGACCGCTTTTGAAATTACGATTTGATTGATACCATGAACTGAATTGGAATGGACAGTGGGTTCGAAAAGAATGGTAGATGCAGTAATGATGGAGAGCTTGCCAAAGATCGTGAACTATTCAGACACACAAAACGTGCGGCTATTGGCCTGCAAAGACAGTCTGTTTCTGAATCGAGTGTGTCAACTGCGTTGAAGACTGTTAACACAGTGGATAATTCAAAAGTGTGATTTACGTTTTTGTTGGAGCGCCAATAACACACATTAAAACTGCTGTGAAACAGGTTGTACGTAAAACTCGAACGAAGGTTTTGTCCGTCTGATGAAAGCAAATGGGTGTCATCATTGATCTAAAGAGGAAAATACTCCGACTGTTTGTTGCTATTGGAAGTGTTGTTCTTCAGATTCCTTCTTGTTTACTCCTCTTTTTTGTGATTTTCTGAAAAATCAAATCACATAATATCGTTCCTATGTCTGGGAGAAGTGTAATTGCTAAAATATTTGCACTTAGCAAATAGTAGATAGAAGAACAGAAATAGTAGAAGAAACACAGTCTACAAGGTACCATGTTTGGTTTTAAAGGAAAGGCAATCCAAGTACTCCATGTCCACGACAACCAAAGCTATTTGGTTATCGTGGACATAGAGTACCTAAATTGCCTAACTTTCGAAACCAAACGTGGTAGCTTATAGACGATTCTCAGAAGAAACAAACTGATTTATACGATATGCTTTAAAGGAGCTAATAGGAGTAAAATTTCATCATACATTTTTCTCAATGTCACAAATTGGTGGCGTGAGGTTAGACTTTTGACAGAGGATGTGAGCAAAAGAGTTCGTGGCGTGGGGCTAGTAGTCGTTAGATACTGCCTTCTACGTATTGTCCATCATCTATTTCTCATTATGAAAAGGCTGCAGCATTACTAGCAAAATTGTATCCCGAGCAAACAAAACTGATGCGATTCCCCATCTCACGCAATTCCGAGGAACGCACAGCAAATGTAGTTGTGTTACTGTCAAGTGTGTGAGCAGTAGATGGCATTTTTCATTTCATTACGATTCAGTTTTTTAAGTGAGTAACAGACATCACAACCGATACAAAATTAAAGAGTTAAGTCTACTTTTTGTTCCATTCAGGAAAACGACAATATTGAACTTCGATATAAAAAGCAGAACTGATTCTGAGGAAAACGTACTACTAGTAGTCATGTTAGAGAAAAATGTTTAAATATTTTTGAGAACTCAAAAAATATTCCGACAAAATACATAATACTTTTAGCGCCAATTTATCATTGCAATAAATTTGTATTAATTTTTAAACGAATAAATATTATATAGCAATATTATAATTAATAAAATTATTTAACGATAGCTAAAGTATTGAAAAAGCGCGTCAGTCAACGTCAAGAAGATGTGTCAGTGGAACGCGCACCGTCGCGATGGCGTCGACGTCGGACTGAGTGGTCGACCAACGGAGGGATAAACACTGTTTTTGCGACCGAAAACTGATCGTGTTATTGAGGGGATCCCAATACGTTTTCTCCTGATACTATAATACTATAACAACTCGTCATTCTGTTCATGTCCTTCGTGCTGTGAAGACGTCTTTTGGAGCGCTCCGGGCTCATCTACAGGTAGTTTAGAAGCAGGTAGTCGTCGGCCGCATATTTCCCGGTTAGCGGAGCCCGCAGCAGTCGGTGAAAGCAGAACAACTTACGACAGATAAGTATTCTTTCGTGTATTACATTTCATAAATTTCAAAATTTGACTAATTTCTTTTATTCTATCAATTTCCTTCATTCTATTTATTACTTTTCTAAACAGTAAGCTTGTTTCAGTAGATTCCCAACCTCGTTATAATCTTGTTTTTTACTTCTCGTCCTTAGGTATCTACTTGCTATTACTTATTTTATCACTTTTTTTACTTATTCGACAGAAGTACCCTAGTTGCCCTTAAGTTCATTTTCCGTTTCTCCCGCACTTTAATTTTTTCCTCTTAATCATGCCCCCGAAGGTCATCCGCAATGACGACTCCGACCTCCAGGCCAAAATCAAGGCTGAAGTTGATGCGGCCCTGGAACGGACTCTTCATTCGGAGATCTTCATGAAATCCCTCGCCTCCACTTTAACAGATATAGTAGCAAAGAAGTTGGAGGAATCAATGGCCTTCAATGAAAATCTTATTTTATCATTGCAGCAAAAATTGAAGACCGGGATTGTGAGATTCGGAAGCTGAGAACCGAGCTGGATCTGAAAACAGACCAGCTTGAAATGTACAGCAGAAGAAACTGCCTCCGTATTTTTGGCCTGGAAGAAAAGGAAGGGGAAAACACTGACGATATGGTCCTCAACGTCGCCAAAAAGATAAGTGTAGACTTGTCCTTAAATGACATTGATAGGAGCCATAGAGTCGGTCGCAAATTTGCTGGAAAAAACAGGCCAATTATAGTTAAGTTTGTTAGTTATAGGAAACGTCGAGAGGTCTTCCAGTCGAAGAGGCAGCTGAAAGGCCAAAAAATCACAATTCGCGAGGACCTCACCCGCCAGCGTCTGGACGTGCTGCACGCTGCGATCTCGCGGTTTCAGATGCGGAACGTCTGGACAGAAGACGGGCAAATTGTGGTTAACACAGGTACCGGACGCTTCCGCGTCCAAACAATGGCCGAGCTTAACTCTCTTCATTAGGCTCGGGGCGCTCCTTTTTCCTTTTCCTCGGAAAGCGTTCTTCACTGCAATCTATTTTCTCCCTCTCTCTCTCTCTCTGTCTTATACCATTTCTTTGTTTCTATACATCTCTAGTTAACCCATCTCTTTCACCCCTCTGAGTCATTGGCAGTTGGCGGCCGTTTAGGAATTCCCAGTGTACCCAAATGCAAAGCGTCCTCCCCACCCCACAGCTTTCGCTACCTGCAAGTGTCCACTCACCCTCCCTGCCAACCTTGGTCGCTGTAAACAGCACGCTCAATATTTCTAGGAACTGTTTTTACGTGGCGCATTTAAATGCACAGTCTCTCCTTTGCCATCATTCCGAAATTCACGAAATTGTAACGAATCATAAATTTCACGCACTCCTCGTTAGCGAAACATGGCTCAAAAAATCTTTAAATTCTCAAACCGTCAAAATTCCCGGATACAGACTTTGGAGATCCGATAGAAAATCCAGCGTTGCTGCACACGGCGGTGGTGTCGGTATGTATTTACGTGACGACATAAATTGCAAAGTTATTTTCTCTTCATCAAAACATAAAGACCACTTCACCGAATATTTAATTGCTGAAGTCAATCTTGCAGGAAAGAAGTGTCTCTTGGCGGTAGTGTATTCTCCTCCCAAATCTGGCAACATTGACGAACTTGACGACTTACTCGCTTCATGTGTCACTAAATATGAGGATATTCTTATAATGGATGATTTCAATTGTAACTTACTGAAAAAATCTGCTTCATCCGACAGCTTTGCTCGCTTTTTTTCGCAACATGAACTTAACGATTCTTCCTCTAAAGGCAACTCATATCACAAGAGATACCGAAACGTGGATAGATCATATCATAGTGTCAAATCCAGAAAGAACGCGTTCTCATGGACAATTTTCCGTTCCAGGAATATCAAAACATGATCTTATCTACGTATCATATAATTTAAAGTGTCCCAAATACACACCGAAAATAATAAAATATCGAGATTACAAGAACTTCGATGCAATTTCCTTCCTTTCTGATGGATTCTCGGTCCCTTGGAACCTTGTACAAAATGAAACCTCGCTCAATGGCAAAGTAGCAGTATTTACGGAAATGTTTAATGGACTCGTAAATAGACATATACCACTAAAGACATCACGCGTGACACGTCCCGCAGCTCCGTGGATATCCGGTGAAATTCGTCAACTTATGCATGAAAGGGACATTGCGTACAAAGTTTTTCGGAAAACAAGAAACAACGACGACCATGTTAAATACAAAAAACTTAGAAATCGTGTCACCCAAATGTTAAGAAATGCCAAGATTAAATATTATCATTCTATTTTTCAAAATAACCGGGATTCTAAATTACTCTGGAAAAATTTGCGCACTATAGGTGTTGGAAATATTCGAAATTCAACAGAGATCAATGTGTCTCTCGATTCGCTAAATCATTCGTTTGTTAAGCTTGCGCAGCCAATAAATCCACTCCAAAAATCTCAAACTTTAACCATGCTGCGAAGCACAGAGATTAGTTTTAAAGACACTTTCTACTTTGCATCAGTAACACCCACAGATGTCGCTAAAATCATTTTGAGTTTAAAATCAAACGCATCCGGCTCCGACGAAATCAATTCAAAATTGCTAAAGCTTGGAACCGAAGTAGCACTCCCGGCAATAGTAGACATAATTAATTTCTCGTTAATGATCGGTGAATTTCCTTCGGCCTGGAAGACAGCACTTGTCCATCCTCTCCCTAAAAGCGCAAATCCCATGACGGCTGTTGATTTCCGTCCCATCAGTATCTTGCCAACAATATCAAAAGTTCTTGAAAAGATTGTCAGGAAACAGATCGAACATCACCTTCAAAATTTCAGTATTTTAAATAAAGACCAGTCAGGTTTTAGACCCGGCAAAAGCACAGGAACTGCGCTTCTTAGCGTGATTGAAAATGCCAGAGAGGAAATGGACAACGGTAAAATCACAATTCTCGTCCTTCTCGATTTTAGCAAGGCTTTCGATTCTGTAGATCACGATATTTTGTTAGCAAAGTTAAAAAACATTGGATGTGCCACACCCACATTCAAATGGTTCTCCAGCTATCTATCTGAACGGCAACAAAAAGTTGTGTGCGGTGACAGTGTGTCTTGTACCTTGCCATTAGCACGTGGCGTCGCACAGGGCTCAGTGTTAGGACCCCTCGCTTTCCTAATTTATGTTAATGATATAGGTAAATCAATAAAAAATTGCTGTCATCACATGTATGCTGATGATCTCCAATTGTATATTAGCGGACCCTCTTCTTGCGTCCTCGAACTTGCTCAAAAAATCAATGAAGACCTGCAGTCACTCTCCGCTTGGTCATCATCAATAGGGCTACAGCTAAACCCCAATAAATCTCAGTGTCTTGTAATCGCTCCAGAAACTCCCTAAAAAAGTTATCAATCTCCGCTCTTCCTGACATTTGCATAAATGGAAGCCCCCTACCGTGGTGTAGCGACGTGAGAAATTTAGGTGTGCATATGGATAATTCTCTAACCTGGAATTCTCAAACTGATAAAATATGTCAAAAAGTTTTTGCGTCCCTGCATGTTTTAAAACGCATGCGCACTCTTTTACCTACAAAAACTCGCCAGACTCTTGTACAATCCCTCCTTATGCCTCACTTTGATTACTGCGATTTCCTGCTGACCGACATAAATTTAAAACAGCAACGTAAGATACAAGTAGCCCAAAATGCATGTATTCGTTTTATTTTTGATCTTAGAAAATACGACCACATTTCAACTTTCTATGCTCAATCTAAAATTCTTACCGTTGATAAAAGGCGTTTACTTCACTGCCTCCTCCTCCTCTACAAGATTTTAAACAGCACTCATCATGGCACCCTATCAAAACGATTTCAATTTATGAAGCTACATCGTGCCCGAGCATCACGCCTTATTTGTATTCCGCATCACAATACCACTACTTTTAGCAAATCTTTCACTGTCACTGCCATCCGTGCTTGGAACAATCTTCCCACTACTACAAAAAATAGCAGTACATTTCAAAAGTTTAAAAAAGAAGTCACAAACTGGATTCATGAAAATAATACTTAACTAAATTGCCACTGCTCGTTTACTAAAACTCAGGACTAGGTGGACGCCGCACTGCTTCAGAGCTGTGACAAATCTCATATTTATCTTACCTATCGTACAAAGTTCTACTCCATTTTTTCAATAAATACTTCCCTCTCTTTCTTTTTCATGTCTCTCTCTTACTTTTAAATTTCAACACAGATTACTTTACTCTCTCTTTCCTCTAATTTATCAGTATTTATCTAGTTTTCACTTTAAAAGTTAACTAATCTCCGTGGCACACAAAAATACCGTTCCTCTTCTTATTTCCCTTTTGCATTTATCCTTAGTTATATTTAGTTCAGTTCACACATGTGTACGTTTATCCTTAATTACATTTAATACATCTATTTATTTCAGTACACACTTGAGCATACCTGATTATTGAGTGCGTGATAATGCATGAGGATTGCTCTAATGTGTATGTACTCAAGGTATTTGTATGCTTTTAAATCTGCCTAGATGTGTTTCACTAATTTGCAATCTTTCTGTTTCAGTTCATCATCTCTTCCAACCTTCACCATATGTTAAGACATTTTATTCAAATCAAACTATTTACGTTTCTCCTTTATATTTTGTGTGCACCGAAATTATTTAATTATTTATATTGTGTTCTTAGAAGTGTATTGTGTCTTGGCCTTAAGCCACCATCCTGATTGAGGTTTACCTGGGTTTACTCAATCGCTTAAGGCGCATGCCGGGATGGTCCCTTTGTTTGCAGTCCCAGGAATAAATGTAGCGTAAATCGTTGGCTTGCGAGTGAGATATGTCGGGTCGGTTTTTCAGGTCTTGGGAATATTCTAAATGGTTAACACCTTCCTACATTATTCAAATTTACAATTTTCTAGGTTGGGAAATATCTTTATATTGTAAACATTTTAGTAAAACTGAATTGATCTTTTCCCGTTTTTAATTATATTTTTTACTAAATAGATTGATAATACATTATTTTATTATTGCTAACTTTCTTATTATTACTATTATGAAATACACGTAAAATCATTTTACCATTTTCTTTCAATGTTCTCCGTTTCTCTTAGGACCTGAACTTTGACTTGATGTGTTTTCGCTTGTATGCTGACGAGACTCCCTCCCTTTTTAGTTTTCATTTAGGAGTATTTCAGAAATACGTACGCAATCATAGTTTCTACTCAAACCTCTTTGAAACAATTAGAAGTACATATTAATACTTCACCGATTTAAACAATCTCTATCTAATCCACTTCAATATGTAACTTGCCTAGTCAAAGAAAGATAATTTCTCTAAATTTTGAGTAAAATCTCGTAGTGTTTAACTTGATATTTTGGGATAAATTCTTAAATTACATTCCTAACTCGAAATTGAGAACTTTAAACATACAAATGCTGTGACAGCATTCCTCCTCCACCAACTCTTTCCTCCCTCGCTTTCATTCCTGTTTTCTATGTGAGAAAACTTTCATTCAAATTGCGTACGTATTTTTCATTGAATGACCTCCTTATAGTATGCACTAATGTAATACAATTTTGAAAGTGGTTAGGCGGAAGAGCAGGCTAAATGGCCTGAGCCTCGCCACAAATAAAGACATTTATTTATTTATTTATTTATTTATTTATTTATTTATTTATAATATAGAGAGGAAAAGTAGAAAATGTTCTGGTATATCTGTTCTCCTCTTTCAGTTATTCTATAAAATATAAAGTTTCGCGCCAAAAATAGTTATTACTGTTTTCAATACATTTTAATCCAGTCATTACGTAGCTTGTTAAAACAAATTGTTATGTAGCTTTGATTTTTTGCTTCTTAATGTTTCTTGAAATGCTGAACACGAATCTGAAGTTTGCCAAATCAACTTCCTTTGGAATTTGACTTTTAAG
This sequence comes from Acheta domesticus, assembly GCA_031308135.1. NCBI lineage: Eukaryota > Metazoa > Arthropoda > Insecta > Orthoptera > Gryllidae > Acheta > Acheta domesticus. The sequence continues at coordinate 97,907,816 of JAHLJT010004567.1, read as the reverse complement.
AAAAAAACGAAACAATATTTTTGTTTTTTCATATCTAAACTAGTGGTGCTACAGAATAGCACAGACTTCCCTGCATTAGTTTACCGTTTCCTTGTGTCTAGGTTAGCTGTTCGGAATTGCCATATACTCGTGCCAGCTGCCATCTATCGTCGCCCAAAGTACATTTTTTAAATATTTTATTAATTTTTCGGTTACTTAATGGTGAAAAGGTAATATTAATTCTGGAACATTAAAGAATAGAAAACCCTGACCTAAATGGCAATTTTCTTTGAAAAATTTCGAGACTTTTTACGAATATGGCGATTAAGTGCTGCTAAAAATGCGAAATTTGAAACTCTTTTTCACAGAAAATTTTTGAGTTTTTAAAACACTTCAATTGAAGTCATTTAAAGCACTTTAACTTACAAATTGTGTGTTTACAAATTTCTGGAAATTGCATATTAACGGTGTGAGAGATCATTAAAAAATTACATTTGTGAATTTTTGAAAAAAACGAAAACATACCCCAAAATGAATTTCACGTCACATTAATAAGTGCAATTAGCACTATCTGTTCGAAATGTTTGAAGAAAAAATTTGGAGCCATTTATGAGAAAATGGCGTTTCAGCGTTTCTGAATATGCGAAATTTTCAGCTGGTTTTCACAGAAAATGGTAAAGTTTTCGCGAATAATTGTTTAAAGCTCGTGCTTTCATAAATAATGTGAACAAATCGCCGCTAATGGAAATATTACCGACGTGAGTCAATTCAAAAAATTACATTTTTGTAATTTTTGAAAAAATAAAAGAAGAGAGTAATATGGCGTTTATGTCATCTCGTAGTGTACATTAGGCACTATTCCTACCAAAAGTTTCAAGAAAAAAATTGGAGCCGTTTTTGAAAAATTCTGGTTTTGGCAAGTTTTTAAAATTGCACGTATTATACGCAATATTGCGCGAAAACTACTAAACTTAAAAAAAAAGTGCAGGATTTTAATGAAAGAAGTAATAATGGAGAACAAATTTAATTTGAAGAAAAAATCTCTATATTCAATTTATATTTGTAGGAAGCCACCGAAAAAATTCAAAATTTTGCAATTTTCGAAAATTCAGAGTTATCCTTGAAATTAGGACATATACCTCTTTTATAAGTGTATTTTACTCTATTCTTACAAGAAATTTAAATAAAAAAATTGGATCCGTGTTAGAGAAAATGTTGAAAATGTCCCGGGTACTTCATGTAAAGTACCCCCAAATTTTGAAGAAAGTGTTAATTGCTTTTGTATGTTAATCATTACACAAAGTCCGTAAATTGTAAATTAAATGCGTGAGTAGACCTAAAAGTGTTGAAAAAGAAATTGATAAGCCAATCAGTTCTTTGTGGGGATTGGTGAGCGTGCCGCAGAGGCCTCTGTTGGCGTTCGGTGGAAACAGATGTTGGGCACCGCTCGCTGGAGCGCTCTATCGGCGGGCGAACGCGCGTGTGCAAAATTCGGTCGATGGGTAGCGCTAGTCGGCAGGGACGGCAAAGCGCCGCGCGCGGCCGATGCCATCACTAACACGAAAGGCGACTCCTCCCTCAGGGGGTGCCACGCCCTTGATAAAATATCAAACAGCGTAGTATCATTTTGAGTTGCTCTAGGAGTGCTCGATCAATTACATTTTTAGTTGCTGTTTTTAACGTACTAATCATAAGGAAAATATTAACATCTCAATTAAAAATAAGAATAAATTGGATAATAATTAAATGTTTATCAGGGATTTGCACCAATTCGAGATTTAGTTCCTGTCAATGGACAGAAACTCAGTCGTGAGAAACGGTCCATGTATGTAATAGCACAATATTACATATCAGTAAACAAAATACTTATCCATTCATTACTAATTAATATCATGATACAATGCACTATTTTATGCATTGTTTCGATATGAGTAAACATTTAACCTTGTGGTAAAATTCAGCTTGTTTAACCCGTCGATGCACCGAAGAAGAATATTACACTTAAACACTTAAGAGGCCTCTGAGGCCCCCTCCTAAATTTACAACGCACGACGGAAAAAGTGAGGTAATTTTTAGTAGATTAATGATTATGGATTAATGATATTAATTATTCTACTTCTTCACGTAGTTTACAACAGTAAGACTGATTATGATGTAATTTTTATTTGCAATTATTCCAACTAATAAAATATTTAGTGTTCTCCTCAAATATTTCTTTCATATTTTGTACAAACACACTTACTCTTTCAGCCCATTTTGTGCGGCCATAAATAAGAACAGGAAATTATATATAAATAGTAATAAACCAAAATATTTCTTTACATTTGTATTAATATTTAATTTAAAAAATCACTAACCTTTCCCATTACTTGCGGAAATTCTATTGCTGGCTCCTATGGATACACATTTGTGAATTTCGAAAACATTTAGGCGATTCAATGTCCTTTTCTGTGTTTTGGGATTGTTAATGTGATTTTATGTTTCGTTTTGAAAGTTTTTCAGTAGTTCATTTAGGAAAATCCGTCGCCACAAAGTGACATTTTCGTTCTAGTTTTTGGGCATCATAGTGTAATAGATATTGCATCAGTGCTGCAATATCTTTTACATTGTACGAGAGATGCATTGGTTATCGGCATGTTTGAGGTCTTGACGTGTACTAGTCATCAATCATCTGATCCATCACATCTACTCCAATCTTTCTTTTATTATTTAATAAGATCATTTATGGTTTCATGTTTTCAAGATCAATAAATTGCTGATTGTAATATATGGACATGTAAATAAATATATTTCCTTTTGCTTTGGAAGACAGAGAAAAATTATTAGTATTAGCAGACACAGTAAAAAAATGTTTATGTTTTCAGTTCATTCGGAATCTCTTTTGTGTTTTGACAAATTTTAGCAATGTAAGTTATTTTGTAACAGGAACTCTGCGAGTAAGGACGTAAAAAAAATATCCACAGAAATGTTGTATCCTCCATTCCTCAAGGGTTGGGTCCGTTCTTTCATATTTGCAGCCAAATCTTTCATCAAGGGCTCGTCCTTTTGCCTACCAAAGTATAAGCTGCTGTTGAATGCAAATCCGTTCTCCACATCACAACACCAAATATTTTCATGCCGTATTTATCAGGTTTATTCCTCATTTGTTCTGAAAGATCACCGCCTTTCGCTTGTCATCAAAGTGCATGCACATTCGAATGTCTTCGAAAATACGAATATTCATTGTTGCTATGCAAAACGGATCATTTCTTTTACTCAAAAACAAATCCCTTCGGTATATAATCAAGGTCTTTTCAATGCCATTTTTCACACATATTCACTGAAGTGAGATTAATTTTTGAAGGTCGCTACTTCCCGCACAATTTAGACAACGTATTCACACTTGTGGCAGATACAAAACTAAATTTGTATTGAAGATCTGCTAACCCAAAAAAGATAGTGTCGAAAAGTGAAAATATAAAGGAATTTCATTGTCGTAGTCCATTGTCGATTGTGCGACATTTTTTATAAAAATATTTTCAACGAAGCCACAGAACAAATAGGGGGCCTCTGAGGCCCCTTAAGTGGAAAATGCGACTACCTACAGAAAAAGCTAGATTTCTAAAAACTGATTTGTTTCCGTCCACTCTCCTTGTAGTATTAATAACAAAAATGATTGTTTTAAGATGTCACGAAATATTATTAGCCACAAGCAAAACACAACAGAATTACGACGATGAGATGTGAAGGGGCCTCCGAGGCCCCTTAAGGGCATCGACGGGTTAATATCGGTTTTCGGGATTTGAAGATGTGTGTTTTTATTTTAATATTGTCTACGACAATCATGTTGAATCATTTTGCTTGTTTCCTATGATTCGTCTAGTAACATACAAGTTATAATTTTCTTTTGATAAATGTCCTCGGCGAAAGTAGGCTTGTTACGGTGTTAGCTACAAAGAACTTTGAAGGGTAGTGCGTCATTCTTAAATCTATTTTTTCAGAAAACTACTTATATTCAGAAATATCAAATATATTGTATTTTGTTTATTTAATATATTGAAAATATTTAGTATGAAAGTGTTGGATAAAACTAATATATAGTAAATGAGATTCGTTACAACCAACAGACATGATTGGTTTCTAATAATTCTTCTTCCTCTAATCTGAAAGTGGTCATTTCCACAGGAGTATTAACGTAAATTCAAATTCATGCTGTTGTAAACAAATTTGTGCAAAATTAATCGGGGTTTAAGAACATTTGCGTGTACATTGGTACGGACGCGTAGATAATTTACTCGTTTTCGTGACTAAAATTTATAGTAGTAATTACATTACACTTAATCTTGAACGAAACACTTTTTAGTTTTGGATAATCATTGACAAATTTGAAGGCCACCTTTTACTGAAATTTACGTTACTCTTTGCAATCATTATTCTCTCTACACTTAATTCTGAAAAAAAAATGTTGCAGTTATCTTTTATTCGGAATTTCCATTAAGTTTTACTGCACATGTGGAACTAATTTTAGTCTAAAGATAGATTTTGTAAGTCAGCGCGCAAACATTTTGCGCAGCGTTCTTGTTAGTCAAGCAACAAATTTAATGTAGGGAAAGAAATCGAATGCGACGAAAGACAGCTACTTCATCCACTCATTCCTATACTGTATCGTCCCCTACATTATTTCAGTAGTATACCTTATCTTTGGGTCTCTCACTTGCAACCAATCTTTATAAATGGAGTCTCTAAAAAAAGAGAATTTCACGGATACGTGATGAATTGCACTTTGACATTACAAATATGAAGGATTTGTTAAAAAAAAGATTCAAATGTTCATGTAAAGTGAAACCCGCTACGCACGTCAAGTTTTTTGAATCTATATCGTTAAATAACTCCTAAACGAAGCGTTTTAGGGCCTCAAAAACTTAAAATTTTGAGGCCAACGGCCTCAAAGAAACGTTCCTCACACAGTAATCTACAGGACGAGATATTCTTGACCATTCTATCACATTTGTGCTGGTTCGACACTTCTCGATTCTACCTCACTTGTTCAGAGTCAGTAGAATCTGCAACTATATGTTAAATAACTAATTACTTGTAATTACTTGATATTCTAGTCGATTGAATTACACGGATGTACCTCTTTACTCGATAATAAAATAAGTAAGATAAGTTAAATTTTAGTTTGTATTGACAGGGTTGTATTATATTGTAAACAATTACAAAGTGATATATAGATCACGTGACGGAAGATAATAGGAATAAGAAAAAAAATATATTACAGGCTTAATATGGAAATGGAAAAATGAGGAAGGTGGGGTATAGCATGCGAGCGTTATCGCACGGGTACGTTAGTTTGACTAATTTCCAGAGTGCGTAGTGCATTAGTGCGGTTCCATCACTCACGGTTCGATCTCTCCCTGTGCACCAATGCAGAAATAAAGTGCCATTCAACGCATCTCTGTCTTCTGATGGAAAAATAATAATTTGTTTACGGATTTGGCCAGAGATTCAAAGAATTTTTCAAAAATGTTTCTTGATGTATTTTAGCGCAGCTATTTTAGTGAGTATGCCGAGAATTAAACCAACGCCACCTAAATAGGCCCATGTAGGAGGCGTTGATTAAACTCCAATACCCAGAGGCATTTTTTCTCAATAAACCATAAGTTTCTTTCATGATGTTGGCAACACTGATGTCGTCATTTTTAAGTGACCAAGTGAAGTTAACTTGAACAAGTAAATCGCGCGACATATTTCATTTTAATTTTCATCAGTAGGACTGTTACCATATTTTAAAAATAAATTTACAAAATTATATGAATTCTATTGCTTTAGAACTTACAAAATTTGAAGAACTTCCAAGTGAATGCTGAGAAGCTAAAACTGTTAGTAATGTTATATAATGAATTTAACGTTCTTACGTTCGACTTCTTACTTACTTTCCTAACAGTACAAATGCGCATTTTCAAATGAATGTGAGCCAGAACGTATTCTTATTAAACTTAACTAACTTCTTCTTCATATAAACACAAAAAAACACAAATTAGACTGAGTCTGTGAAGTATTAATGTATTCAAAAATTAGGGGAGAAAAATCTGCAAATGTTAAGTAAATCCACGGAAGAATCAAATATAGTTGCAGAAGATTTTTCGACAGAATTTTCGGAACTAATTGAGAATGATCTTATATGAGGATTAGAAAATAACCCCGAAGATCAGCTGACAGGTAATCTTTGTGCGTTATTGAACATATTAGCAAAAATTGTAAAAAAATATATCTATACTGAACTCTTTTTGAAAGTATTTTTTACGGCGATCGTAACTTTGAATTAGCAATATTACCATTTCATATTCCGTGTGCAGGTAACATATAAGGCCATTGGGTGTTGAGAATTTTTGAAGGGGAGTATAACATTATCAGCTACTAATTGGTCAGCGATTAATTGGTAAGTCCAATGCCAGATACTGTAAGAGCATATCTGAGCGAAGCTACGCTTGAACGAAGTGAGGTATGAAATAAATTTTAACACGTGAAAATACTTTTAAAACAGTTTAAAGCGCCAGCGACCCCACATTCAACTACTTTAATATTTATTTTACAGCTTACATGTTATCACGTAAAATTATTTTACGTCGCCTTACACTCTTAAAATAACATTTTGTGAGTCGAATGGATTGTTCTCTTTCTATGAAAGTTAATTAGTGTTCTTAACTTTGATTTATCACTTTTTCCATCTGCATATGGTCAATTAATATATTCGAAAAAATTGAAAATGGAGATATGCTTTTATTAACTGTGAAAATCCTGTTCTGTTTCACTGAGTAAAATTTAACGCTATTTCTAAAGTGAATGTTTTGACAAATGCATAAACAAAAGCAAAGGATGGAAATTACAATGTTCTGCATTTATTACAAAATAAACATTTGCATTAACTAAAGAAGAATTATTTTTAATTTGAATTTACTCTGTAGATAGTAGCAGAAAAACACTTGTAGTTAATTAGTCAGAGAATAAAATTCATTACTTTACTTTCTAAAAATCTCATCTCTATAGAAATTAATTCAATGCTGCCGCGATCTCAGGTCAACAGCTAATAAAGTGTTGTCTAAAACTTACTATCAGATAATAAATTTCATTTTTTTACTTCGCTACAAGAAAACAATACAACAGAGTTACGTGTCTAGTAATAAAATGTTGGCAGAAACCTAATAAAAAAGTAACATCCTGTTACAATAAGCACTTTCCACTAACTTTCGCATTATTCATTCTAGCTAGTTAGTGTTTAGACAAAAGAAAATTAATTTCTCTGAAACCGTTCATTAGGCTAGTGTAGATACAAAAGATAAAACTCTGGATGTTATATCTGAAAGTAAAATTAATTATTTGCATAAAAACACAAATCTAAAGAACAATACAATATTGGTTCGATTTCAGGTCAACTACTAATAACACGTTGACTCAAAACTGGCAAGGATATTCAAATATGATAGGAAGAAACCTCCTCTACCCAGATCACTCAGCATTTTACACCAGTTTTCGGTTTATTTATAATCCGTAATGTTTTGAATAAGGAAAATTAATTTTCTGTCAATCAGTCCATATAGGTGCGTGTATATTCCAAAGACAACTATTGAAGGTATAATACCAGAGAAGAAAATTCATTATTTCACATGCAACAAAGAACACACATCTAAAGGAAAACAATACAATTTTGCCATCATGCCAGTTCAACTACTAATAAAACGTGAACTAAAATCTACATAAAATAGTGGCGAGCGCTATTGAAGCAAAAGAGCGACGAGCTCCGTTCTACGAGTCCACTCAGCATATTCCACCAACTTTCGGATTGTTTATCTTCATAGCCGGTGTTTCGAGGACGCGCGACCAACACAAACGATGCGCACGGCACGTGAGCGCACATTTGTCGCACGAACGCACGAAATTTACCTGCGCGATCAAAGAGTCCACATTTCGTGCTGCGCTCTGTGTTGACGGAGCTCCCGCGGGCGCCCTGCGTTCAGGGCGGTCACGCCCGATGCGCCTCGCCTCCGGCAGAGCGCACTGCGCGCGCCCAGTGAAGCTGCGTCACGTAGGCGGGGACGCGATTGATTGTGACGTTCCCACGTTGAAACTCGTCCGATCCACGGTATCTACCTGGCCCTAGTGTTTTTTTTAAAGATATTTGCTAATTAAACCTTCTCAAATCTCGATGTAGCATGTAGTGTATTTTATCATTATATCTTCTTAAAATTTAAAAACATGTATTTTTTTTATTTTAAAACTACTTCTCTACACTTCCTAACAGCCCGAGAGCAAAATGTAAACCCTAGAAAGAAAAAAAACCTAACCTAAATGTTAGATATGTTGTTCCTTTTTATTTTTAATCAATTTGCTTACTTGATGTAACTTCAAACTTTGAGACAAAAAATTACTTAATAAAATTTCATCGGCATGGTACATTACGAATAATAAAAGCAATGAAACAGATTATATTACTCGTGTGCAGTTTTATGCAATTTTCAATGACGTGTTCTTGTCATGAAATATTACACATTATGTTGAGCACAAAACAATAATCCCTGCATGAATATTCACTTTTATAAACTTCCTTTTTTTGCATTCGACAATTAAACCACAAAGGCTGACATTTCACTTGTCCTCAAAAGGGGATTTCTGCAATGTACTAAAGAAAGAAGTACTCGAAGCAGGTTTTAGTGACGACAGCAGGGATCTTCCAGGAAGGCGCGTGACGACAGCTGAGAGTCGCGGGAGGGGGCGGCAGTGAAAGACTGCGGACGGGGAGACAGCGCACGCCACTGGCGGCGGAGAAGCAAGGTCGCAAGAACTGCGTCGGGCCGTAAATGTCCGTTTTAACTGGCAAAAAATCGGAGGCTTATTTGCCACAAAGAAAATTCAATTTGTTCTTGTGTGAAGAGCTACTACTGAACCGCGGAGAGAAAAACAATTTCGCTGTGTATGCGCTAAAATTTGTTTGACAAACAGATGTCGCTCAGTGACAACAGTTGTTGCCAATGCAGCCCAAGAAGTTCTAGGGCTGGTTTGCTAGGAGCTAGAAGGCTAGAGCTAGAAGTTCGAGTCCGGATGGTGGTGGGTTTTCCACGCTAGCTACTTAGGTCGAATTCAGCCGCAGTCTGGAGGAGAACTCTAGCGGCTGGCTGCTTAGATCGGTAGTTTTCCTTGATTTTTCCGATCGAAACCAGACAAATCCCGAAACAAGACCGCACAAGATATTCCCTTCTTACTTACACCCTTTACATTTACATGCTCTACACAATGAAGTAACTGCGAGACCAGTCGGTATCTTCGAGCTCATCCAAGCTGGAGCTGTGCAACATTGGTGGGTATATCTTCAGAAGGAAATCCCGCAAGTCATCCGGCAGATCGCTACCGGATTTCACGGTCTAGTACGAAAGGAACTTTCGTCTCACGACTATAACATGCAGCACGCTCAAGGGACCAACGACCGAAAACCTTGACGTTCCCGAAAACACGCTACAAAATAAAACTAGACAACTTACCCCCAGACGCTCAATGCGCCTTTGGTTTCTGTTACAATTAAAATTTGGTTTCACTTCGCCATGGGGTTGGTATCGGGGTCAATTGGTGCCCTTCGAGCATACTTGAATCGTGCGCACAGGGCGTCAATTGCATGACATTTTTTGAATAACTCTACGAAGTAAGGCCAGAGTGTCCGTCTTGTTCAGGCGACAAAGAGAGACCCTTTTTCTTCACCTTGAGGGACAAGCTACACATTTTTGGTCGTTTCCTAAGCGAAACATTTATAGATAAATATTTAATTTTGTACTGAGCTTGATATGATTATAATTTCAGATAACTTGCGAAATTGAATGCAATCATTGCAATATTCTGGCAAAACATATTATAGTAGGTGGTTGAACTATAACCGGCCAATACCTATCTATATCGAACAAAGAATGGAACTGAGTTATTATTTCATGAAAGACCTGATTGATACTTATTTGCTGTGATATTGACTTTGTTTTGATTACAATTTCAGCTGTCAAAAAAAATCCTTCATTTTAATATATGGTTTGAGTAACACTAAATTTTCCTATCGTCACCCTTCTTTTGCCTATTCACATCTAAATGTTTCCTATTAGATTTGATCAAGGATGAAAAATGTACACAAGGTGAGAGCCAAATACATAGCTATTGAGCAGAAGCGCTTCGGCTTTCTAGTCTTCAGCCCCCTGAAGTCCACTCATTCTGTGTACGTACACATATAAATTGTACTTGAAAAGTGCAACATATCTTTTCTTTCCATATTATCTTCTGAACATTCCGATTCTTCCTCTTTGATGATAATTCCCCTCTTTTGATTATTGCATGAAATACGAACCGTTATTTATTGGCTAATATTTATGGTTTTGCGTCAATTTTAGACGAGTTATCTACTCGGTTTTACCACTGGAGTTCACCAACTTCAATTTTATGAAGTGACATGCACTGGAACGTTCTGTGGATTTATTGTACATAATACTAGTCACTATATAAACATACTATACGAATTATACCATATAATACTCTTTCATGTTTATACTCGTGGTAGTGACTAAATAAACACTTCCCTCATACTTTGCAAAATCTCAGATAAATCGCCGACCGAATCTCATGGATATACCCGTAATTTTTTAAATCACTATTGGACATTATGTTGCTCATTTTTCTTTCAGTATCCATTTAATAGTTGTGGCCATCTACAACCGTGCTGTGGTCAGTGCGCGCCGCTGCGTCCAGTGCAGGGGGCGGATGCTTGTGTCGGTGACAGGCGCCGGGAGACCAGACGCTGAAGCACGGGCGACGCCCTGCCAGGGCCTTGGGGTGGGCCGCAAAGCGCAGTGGGAGAGACACTTTCCGGAGCGCAAGGAAGCAAATCGCGCAGCAATATTTCCTACGATTCAGTCGCCTTTTAAAGCAATTTATACTAGTTTTGCGCAAGAAGAGTAAAGAAGTATTTTTCACTATGAATTTTTGAGGTTCTAACTGCCCTCATAACGTTTGATTCACAAATGGATTTGGGTAATTGAAGAGTCGAACGATGAATTGAACTTTCGAGTGGTATTGATTTAATACACTTGCTTAAAATTCAGTGAGATGGACTTGGCTAAGTTAAACTATTCAAGGGACGTGTCTCTATTGTCGAGAAACAGATCAAAATATATTATCCTCCGATTCATTTCAATTTGATTCAAGAGAGTTCTTAGCATATTTTACACTTGGAGGATGTACACTAAAGACATACCATTAAGTTTATGTAATTAATGGAGAAAATATAATTATCACGCAGCGATCGTAAATCTAATGACATTATCACGACAAAACGTGTTATATTTTATATTGAAGTTAATATAGTTTATATTTTTTTCTCAATTAATTGAATACACTTTTATAACACCTATTTTGAGTTTGGTCATTGTATATTTTGGTTCTGGATTCATTATATTTATTGTAACCATGATACTGGGAGGTGACTGTTCAGTAAAAACAATGAAGTTGTACTTACCCTTGAATTCGTTAATTTGTGGAATAAATCACTGGAATCCTGTATGATATGTAAAATGACTAACTTATGAGCAAACTATTTAATGGTAGTTTGTCATTTACTTCATTCCGAGAGTAATTTTGAGCCCTGCGAACTGTCTTCTTATTAATTACTAATGGTATCTGAAGCATACTCAACAATTTAGATATTTTGCATTTCAACTGTTCGTAATGTTTCGACCCCAAAGGGTGGAGTTGTGGGTAGAAATTATCTTCTACTATTACAACTATTGATAAACTACTTTTTGTGTTACGATTATGCATTTCGAATAATAAATATTTAACATCTTACCCATGATGAATGCATGAAAGTACCTAATTAGTGTAACAATTTAATTAAAGTAATATTTGTGGTAATAATGTTATTAATAATTACATTAATTTCATTAACTTAATATGTTAATTGTTGTAGTAAACTTGCAAAATTTCATCAAAAAAGGAGGGTAATATCAACCAATTAAATATGAAACTGTATTAACACTCGGCCTTCTATTATTCCCTTTGTTCTTTTACGTGTCATTTCTAATGCCAGTAGTGTGGAAAAATCAATTACATGTACTACATTGTATGATCTTTTCGTCGGAAAAGTATTTTCTATTAGCTGTCTCCCTCAGCATGAACAATTCTTTCTAGATTTCCGAGCAATAAAAAAAGACAAAAAAATTGAAGTAGTAACTGAGAATACAGCGTGATTCTGACAAGAAGAATGTACCTTTCTGCATAAGTGAAGAAATTTGAACATTTTTAGTGAAATGTGAACCTTTTCAAAACATGCTCGGCAAAGAAAAGGACATATCCCAGGCTATACCACTCGTGAAATTAAAACCAGTAGTGTTTAAATGTACACACAAGTATTACTCGTTCACTTTACATTTGCAGACGGAGCGCTGCGATCTGTTTACATGAGATCAGCGCCGACTGAATGAGAAACGCGCGTCTGCAGTATGTACTGACCGTTTAATATGATATAGATGGCGGTGAGCAGCACACAAAACTCCGGCGGGCCAAGAACATAACCATTAAGAAGTAGATAAGTGCAAAGAAGAAATAAAAATATTGTACGTGAATGTTGTGAATAGCGTGAGGTGAGATCTATTTTATTGTATATTATCTTAATCATTTAAGAGCGCGACTCCAGCTCACTGTCAGAAAGGCATAATTCGTCAGCTGTGTCCGTAGCGCTTGTGCTGCCTTCGGAGCCAGCTGATTGGTTAGATGCTGATTAACATCGGGGCCATTCGTGTATTCTCGGTTGTGTGTTCGGGCCTTCACTTTCCAAACAACATTAGTTCCTAATTCTGCCGTCTGCAAATGTAAAGTGAACGAGTAATATAATATTCCCCAATCGGGGCGGTGTATCTGCACAACTTTATCGCTTTTTCTAGCCGATTTTTCTTACCTTTCCTACTTATTAGCCAATAATTAGCTATAACTCATGTCTCTTAGGAGGCAGTATGTATCAACCGCTGTGTTCAATAAACCACGTATGTATAATATAGGTAACGTCTTTGATTTTAACCTAGATTTTAGTTAATTTCAATTTTAAGAACATAGCGAGATTCGGTGACGCGTCTGATTTGACCAAATTTATGAAATAATTCGTGAAGCTCGAGAAAACACGGAGAATAACATAACGTATATACTCATAAATACTAAAATATTTGACACGAATATTTAGATGAGTATTTTTAAACAAATCCATATTTTGAGGTAAAAGTGCAATTTGTCACGTGTCCGTGAAATTCTCGTTCTTTAGAAACCTCATTTATAAAAATTGGTTGCGTGTGACATCCGCAAAAGGTACGTATACTACTGAAATAATATGGGAGACAATTCTCCTAGTGAAACGAGGGCTCAAGAAAACGTGCGCGCATAATACATCATCACTGAAATCCTACCTGAAAATCAATGAGCAACATTCAACACATTCATCATGAAAGACAACTGTCACGAATTCAACATGATCGTGAATAAAAATTAAGAAGTTCCTTCAACATTAATTTTAAAAAGTGCGTGTTTAATAAATGTATTTTCAACTGAAAGAGTATGTTTGTTACTTTAAATGTTAATATTTGTTTCATCAAAAGTTTGTTACTTTAAAGCAAAATCAACCAACATTCCATGTCATCATCTGTATATTCATTTGTTTATCTCGAATTTGATTACGTATCGACCGTACGGATTAATCTTGCCCATCTGCTGCATTAGCAGATGGCCTTGGTACAACTAACGAAATGTAAGGTCCATCAAGCTGGCCCGCTCACCACAGCAGAATCAAACCAAACTAGTGCCATAATTTTTAACTATTTTATTACTAATTTATTACCACAAAACTAATTTTTTTACCACTCATCTAAACCCCAAAACAGGGGGTGGCGGGCTAGCTCCATATCAAGCTGGCCCGCCCACCATAGCTGAATCAAACCAAACTAATAATAATTTTTAACTATATTATTACTAAATTATTACTGTAAAACTAATTTTCTTACCATTCATCTGCACCCCAAAATATAATTTTTAACTATTTGGTTACTAATTTATTAGTCATGAGGGCTGCGAGCCCGCCCTCTCCCTTATAGCGTCCGGCTCTAACAGTCTTGCTGGTTTTTCCAAAGCCTGCCCGAGGGTTAAATACCCGGCGGGTCTTGGCTATTTTTGCCTGGGGCAAGTATTACCGAAGCTTTGCAAATGGAATTATACTCGTTGATACTTCGCCAATGGTTTTGGTATAACTAAATTTATTTATGATCGTTGATGTTCAGTTACTGGCCTGAAATGGCCAATAATTGCAAATCGACACTGCCGTTGGAAACATTAAATAAACTTTGAAATTTCCAGATATCTCGAAGATTCTGGCACGCGATGACGGGTTCATTCGTTGGTTTTGTTTTGTTCTCCTTACGAAGTCCATCGTAAGAAGAAAAAGTTATACAATCGTGCGCCGGAAAACGTAGAATTTTCCGCAGAAACACTCTTATTTAAATGAAAGTTTATTAATTTCAAACATTACGTTGTGTACGTTGGATTTCCACATCACCTGAATCATCCTGACGGTAAAGTATTGTATGAAGAAAAACAGTTGTTAACCTTAATAAAAGAAGAAGAAGACGTTGTGTAAAATGATGAAACGGAGATCCTGTAATTGGAAATCTAATGCATTTACCGAGTATTATTTTCTGTGCGTACTTCACGAAGAGAACTTACCAAGTAAACTATCCAATTTAAAATGCGTAATATAAAGAGTTATGTAATTCCGCCACAAAAAAAACGGAATTTTTCGACACAAAAACTCGTATTGTGTCCCTGATTCGGAAAAAGTGGACAAATCCTATTACAATACGTAGTAATTTACTTTCTCTAACATGCCTTATAGTAAGACTTCACGAATTGCGGGTCCTTAATACGTTTTTTACTTCCTTGAATACGTATGTATGTGTATACGGTGTATTATACGTAGAATACAGAAAATGATGCTGCGGAATATCAATTTCGAGATCTAAACGGAAATACAGGTTTTGGAGCTTCCTGATACCGAAAAAGTGTTTTGTTTTTTCAATACGTCCGTCCGTCCTCCTGTCTGTGAATTAGAAGAATAATATTAATAATAATAGTAATAATAACAACAACAACAAACATTTATTCTATTAATCTGGAATTATTCCAAGATAAATTCCAAAGCAGTCTAGGTACAACCTATGATAATTATCTGTATTCTAAAGCAACCCTAAAACAAAGAAAACCAAATGTCATCTACAGCATCCCTTTAATCTTGTAACTCGCTAGCGGGTAATCTTGTATTAACCATGAGAAATGGTATTCTTCATCGTTTAAATGGATTTAGCGAGGAAATGAGCAAGTTTCGCTTCATACAAATTCGCGCTCGCGTGAAGACCTTGGTGACGGTTGCAGGCGCAAGTCGTAACAGGGACTTTCGGCAGTGACCGGGACTCGAGTGTCGTAATAGTTTTCGCATGTCAAGGAACAGCGAAGCCGCTTTCTGCATCGAACATGTATTGTACTTTTATGTTTTAACTTTTCTACGGGTCTTTCCTTTCTGCAATGTAATCGCATGGGTTCAGCTAATATTAATTATTAGCAAAATATTTAACTTTTGCTGCTACGAGAGCAAAAACTTTCTTGCATTCAACTAATATAGTTTAAGTAATGTCAATTAATAGCAAAATGCGTAACTAGTGGCGGTACGACAACAAAAACTTTCTCGCGTAATTGGTAACGGCTATGATACATCATTATATGGCACCTATGGCACCACCTGCTACTAAATTTTCATCCTTCTCTTCAACAAACTCTTTATTAAGCGGAGCATGAGGTGCCCGAAATGAACATTTTAGTTTTTAAAAATTGTAATAAAAACTGCTCTTCTGCCACTGAATTGAGCGTTTTCTTCAGCATTTCGGATTTCAAAAGATAGCTAAGTTGCACTGTGCCAAAAGCTAAGAATTTTACTATTTTTCATATTAATTGTCATCAATTTTACGAAAATGTATTTTTTTACCAGTTTCAGGAGCGTAATACTTTTATTGCTTATTTTTTATTATTGTGATTGTTTTTATTGCGTTTGATTGTGTTTTATGATTTTTTTACTAATTAGATAGTGCCACTTTGTGATACAAGAGTTTTGCTGCTAGTTCTCTCAGGGGTGCTTGAGCGTCAGAAAATGGAGTGCGGTCCGTTCGCATCGCCTCGAAGCAACTGACCGAGGATAGAGAGCCAGTCAAGTAGCAACTCAGTTCGAAAGCCCTAGTTCGAGAACCAGATGGTATTACAGATTCATCTGATATGTTATAACTAGAAGTGGCCGGTTCTCGTCGGGCGCTCTGTTCTAAAATACCCGCCGCCTGACGGGTGACTAATATCCATATGCCGCCGGCAGGGGCAAAGGAGGTGCTCCACTCCTATGCAACTGTTCGCACTTTCGAGTAGAGACATTCCTGTTAGACTCCACGTGTGCCCAAGTGGGCACGTGTTTAAGTGGATTCATTTTGACAGAACCATGCAACTGCCTTTGGCTGCGTGCTCTGTTTCTCAGTACTTTATCTACAAAATAATAGTTATTAGTTATCGAATTTGTTAGTAAACTCTGGATGCGACACTTCGGTTAAAAGGCTCGCAGAAATGTTAGACATAACTATGGGATGTAATAATGACAATGACATAGCTGTGTATAATCGCTATGTCTCTTTTGTAGTATGAGTGCCGAAAAGAAGATATGAACACTAGAGGGCGGATCCAGAATTTTTTGGGGGAAGGGGAAATTTTTACTTTCTTGCTCTATTACACATAATTATGAATTACATACATAAACATATTTATATATTATAGATTACGTATAGTGACGAGTGCTGTAGCTCAGCTCATGCTGCGATACAATTTTATTGCTTTTAATAATTATCCGATAATATTTTTGCTTGAATGTCTCTTGACAAGTTAAAATCTGAAAAATTTGGAGCGGAGGACAATTGTCCTCATTTTCCTCCCCGTGGATCCACGCTTGTAAGCACTGAATTCTGCAAAGTAAACAATACACGAGACTACGTGAGTCAACGTGGCTGCCGCCTCGTTGTCGAGGATCCCTAGATTAGTAATAAGTTGCCTTTAAGAATAATGTACGCAAATCGTACGAAAGTGTGTTTGGCTTCCTCTTCGACAAAGATTCTGTCTTTGGCGTCAACACTGACAAAGACATATTTACATAACAACTGCACAGATTAAATATTCCTGAAATACCTTTAGCACTATCGTTAAGAAAGCTAGTAGACACAAAATATGAAGATGAAGAGCAAAAATATGAAGAAAAAAGGAAAGTAAAGGCGGAAGAAAAACAAAAGACTAAAGCATGAGCGCGAAGAAGGAAAGAAGATCGGAAAAAAGCGACGTCAACCAAGATATGACGGCTTGTCGCCGCGGGGGCTGCGTAAACACTGCGAGAGCGCGGCGCGGTGCGGCGCCGCGGTGTGCCGGGGTGGCTGGGAGCGGCTGCGGCTGTGGCTGCGGTTGGGGACGACGGCGGCGGCGGTCGTGACACCTGTCAGCGCGCCCGCGGGGCGCCTGCCTCCGCGCGCGCACAGAACTCGCTGGCCGCGCTTGTCGCGCCCGCGGTCCGCCGCGCCGTCACCGCACGCGGAGGCGCGGACACACGATCGCGGGGTGCCGGTAGGGCTGCTGACTGACGCCGCACGCCAGTAGCGTCAAGGTCTCCTACTGCTGGCAGTGGCATGCCTCGCGGCACCGTGCCATGTCATGAGCGTCTCTGCGCCACTAGCGTCGGGAGAGGAAACTATTAGTAACCCCGCCGTTTTACAATAGGGATGGCGTTGTCTCTTGCGGCGGGGTTATGAACTGAGGCGATTTTGTCGTGGCACGAGTGCCACGGTCTCCCGCTCGTGGCATCGACTTTGACAACACTGCCGCACGCCAACGCCGTTGGACGCCAGGTGTTTGAACAAGCATTTTTGTGACGCTACTTACTTTTCGTTACTAAACAATAAATATTACATATTATTATAAAACTCAGAGCAATGCACACAATGCAGCAATACACACCTCAAGTAAATAATACATTTAGCACGATTTAAATTAACCATAAATATAAAGTATATATTTAAAATACTAGGATTTTCGTTTAAAGGAACTTGAGAATTTTCCTCAAACAAATTTCTGATTTTTTTGCCTTAAATGAAAGTTAGTGCGCTCTACATGCATTATTCTTTTTTAAGGTAAATGTTGATGATAACTTAAAATAAAGAGAATGATCGCTTATTTGCCGTCATTTGTTCATTGCGTCGTTTTCAAGACCTACTTCAATCCATGTAGCTTGTTGTCTTGGTCGTTTTGTTCAGTCGCTATCTGGAGGAGAATTCTAGTGGCCAACTCTCTGATCGGTAGTTTTACGTCTTTTCTTTGATCCATACCAGACAAATTCCATAGTAATGCCGCAATAAACGGGCCACGGACCGCGTGCGATCTTTCCTCCTTCTTCCTTGCCCTATCCTTTTTCCACATCTTACACTTGCATGCAATAAACTACCGGTGCTACCAAACACGTGTCGGGGGAGCAGTCTGAAGCCTGGAGCTTCTCCCAACTGCACCGAGGGCCCGCTAGTGGGAGATACCTGGAAAGAGAAATCCGCCGCATAAGCCGGATCTGATCAACCACCAGAAACATCGCCAACTGAAGCAATAAAACATTCACTACACTAGTGTCCATAGACGTTGACGTGCACAGTAACAGCAACAAATCACTCAATGAAACTATTAATGTAAGTTATCATATTGGTGTAAAATGCGTTGAATGTATTCGTTGACTGAAACGTTTTGAAATTTAGACATATTTTCTGTTAAACGTAAAGGCTAAACACCGGGTTGTCGCCATCGAGGGTCAGAGAAGGGATTCAAGTTCATGTCAAATCAATGAATGTTTAACTGGGCTTACCTAACTGAACAAACTTTACACCTACACGTTTTTAAAATCACCATTCATTAAACATTGCACACGTGTTCCATTTATAAAATTTCTCCAGCTGTTTGCGAACAAGACTCTCGCTTGCTGGGCGTGCAAACCGTTCCTCGTAACTAGGGAGAGGATTTTTATGCCCTAAAAAGTCTTGAAATATGCTTTTCAAAATATGCATTATGACCTAAAAATTATCAAATATGCACTATAATATGCAATTAAAGTTAACAATATTCCATTTCCTTCGTTAACACTTCTTGATAAAATTCAGGAGAAGCGTCTTTGGATACATATTTTAGTGCAAACAGAATACAATCTAACTTATTTCGCCGGAGAAATAATTGAAGTAAATATTCACCTTAGTGAAGTGCATTATGTCTTGTTGCTTTTTTCTGCTTGATTTAAACAAATATGATTTCAAGGAATTTACTAAATTTTCACAAGTATTTTATCATTTATAGAAAAGACAAAAACAAACTGTGACAAGCTCTTTGTAATCAATGAACGCTCACAAATGAATAGATAATATGAAAAGTTGAAATGTTTTAGAGATAAGTGTTTATTTTTACAGAATATGCAAAACATGCCTCTATAATTACACGAATATGCACCAACTGGAAAACTCGGCCAAAATATGCACTAACATATTAATCTATACAGCATCCATTTCTAACCCAATGTCAAGAAATTTAATTTAGCTACGCCCTGAAGCAACGGTCAACAATATGCAAAATCCTAGAAATCCGCTCCCTACTCATAACCCATCCGTCATGACCCGTTCCTCTCTGAATGAGCGCTAAAACAACGAACCGCATGCCGACGGTGGCTAGCGCCACTTCGTTTTCTATCATGAAGGCGCAGCTTCGGGATAGGATAGAAGCACCAAAGGGGCTGCTTTGAGTTGCCGATCCTCCGATACAATTCTCCCCTTGTTGCCTTATTCTTCTTCTTCTTGTGGTTCTTTACGCGAGGGAAAGAGGAATGAGGAGGAGGGTGATGAATGATGAATGAGAAGAAAATTAGGGGGAAGAGAGAAAACGAAAGAAGTCGAAGAAATATGTTTTAAAGAATGTCATTTTCGCATAAGTCGATTACATCCTATTCCCATGGTCACGGGGCGCGTTGGTGGTAGGGCTGCTAAATATTCTATTCTGTACCGATAATAAGAAAATAGATATTAAATAGGAGGATAAAAGGAAAGTTAGACAAAATCGAAGACCAAAAAGGAGGGTATAGTAAATTAAAAAGGAATTATGAGAAAATGAAAGATAGAGAGGAAATGCGTGAAAGGGAGCCAGATGGGACACATCTTGCAGGTAAATCTGCATACAAATGCACATGCTTTGGGAGCATAGAGGTTCTCATCCGTTCCGAAAAAAAGAAAATAATAAGTAAGGAGAACCAGAGAAATAAAGAAAGAAAGAAAGGAAAAAAAAACGAAAGGTGTATATCGAAATAGGTAGGAATCACGAGGAAGGAAATCATGAGATATAAATTGAAATAGAGAAAATCGGACAGCATCAAGTTAAGTGAATTTGAAGAAACTGAATAAACTAGTGGAAACAGGTGACTAGAATATGAGTGTGGTGATGAACGGTAAATATTGAGGGTAACTATATCGCGTACCGAATTCAGTGAAATAGAGCGACAAATCCAACACAAGAACTAAGTAAATGGTGTTGTTGAGAGGCAGAGCAATTCGACAAGGAAAAAGACGATGAATTAAGCGATCTACCGACCTATAACCCGTAACTGCATTGTCATGTGTCATGAGTTACTTCAGTCTACAGACACGTGTATCGGAAGGAGAGTGCAAGTTGCGCGGGTGCCAATTGGCACAAGACGAACGACATGGTTAAACGAATGGAATGACCATTGAGCTATGATGTATTTTATCCTGTAAAACCGTTGATGTTCGGAGCAGACTGTGTTTGGAATGGGGGCGTGCAAAGCGCCGGCAACATTCCGACGCATCGCAACGAGGAACAACGTCGCAGCTGCTAGAGGATCCGTACTGTAAGTTTATCCAAAACCAGATATTTTCTATTTATAAGGGAATTATTCTAAGGGTGCACAAGTGTTATGATAGATTCGGATTCAAAGCTAAGGGAAATGTTGACTGTGCGAAAGGTGGGAGTGTGAAATCATTTTCTGTATTGTTTAGCTGTATTTTTAGAAAAGTAAATTTTCATTACTTACGAATTTATGCAAGAGTGATGTATGGTCATGTTGTAAAAGATAGGGAGCTCCCATTAGGTGCCTAAGAGCAATGATGATAATTAATCAAACAAATAAGATAATTAATAGAGGTATGAGAATGATGTTTTTTTTGTTTGGGGTATTAAAATTGCAACTATCCAAATTTTTTATTAGATAAGATTTTCGTTTCATGTTTAAATACTTATGACTATCTTGCATTTGTAATAAATTATTTTTGTGTTAACAACAAAGCTACTAACAGTCATATGTGTTAACAATCTTATCAAGGTGATCCCCCTACAAGAGATCCCTAGTACTAAACAAACACTTTTTTACATCCCCCCCAAAAAATGATGGCAGGATACCATCAACAGTAAGTTAAATATCGGAATAGAACCGATCAACGGGTGAAACGGATGAAAAAATATCGAACACTCTATACAAAATCAAGACTAGTGCAAGGTCACAAACAAGGTTATTCCATATATCAAAACTCATACCAATAGAAGAGGGAGACACAAAAGAAGAAGAATAGAGAATATACCCGAAATGAAAGTACCTTGACATGTCTCACCCTGAGGGGGGAGATGTAAAGAAAATATATTTTCTTCAATTTGAATGTGCCGCACTTCCCACACATATATGAAGTATGCGCATATTTCTATTTATGTAAAGAAAGAAAGAAAAGGAAAGAAACTAAAAGAAGCGTGGAAGTGTTCAAGTTGAAACACAAAACGGTAGCCTGTTGTGGGACATCGGCCATATTCGCAAGTGCGCATGCGCCGAGAGGCGTGTAGCTCCTCTTCCCCGCCGGGCGTGGGGGAGGCTTAGCGAAGCAAACGGGCTAATTCGAGTTACGGAACTTGGGATACAATTCTCCGCTTGTTGCCAGAGATTGCGTTTCTCGAGCTTTTCCTTCCAGAGCGCCCTCCACCAGAGTGCCTCGCGAGGAGCGTTGCGTTGCAGCCCGAACCCCCACGCAGCTCTAATTGCGTTCGTTGTGAGAGGGCGTTGGCCCGGCTTGATTACAGTGCGCACACCGCTCTGTCCTTGACGTTCTATTTCAGTTGGCAGTATGACTTTTAGTAGGAGACTATTAGAAGAAAAGGAATGGGTGTGGTTGTTATTCTGTAGCGGCCGATTAAAGATTTTACAGGGTAAATCTAACGGTGTTACAACTGCGCATACTTTGTCACGGTGATAGCTCCAGCATGTTTCTTAAAGGAGGAATGATGCCAATTGCATAAAGTGCATCAGAAGGAAAATACATCAAATTAGATTACATATGTTGACTTGTCATGAGATAACTTGACTTGGTGATTCCGGGCACGTTAACTGCTAAGGTCATTCGTCCCTTACATGTAGACAATGTTTGTTTTTAACGTTTCGAAGTAAAAAGTATTCACATGACTACCACCAAAGAGTATAGTATGTCACATGACTACCACCAGCAATTTTGCACTTGTTTCGTAATATGGCATACCCGCACTCTGGTGGCAGTTAAACGGAACATAGATTTTTCCATAGTTGTTCGATTTCTCTGGAATCTGCAGGATAAAAAGAAAAAAACCTACATTAAAAAAATGATTAAAAGTAATTGAAATTTGAACAATAAATACGAGAATATGCAATAGTTAGGCATTTAAACACAATAGGCATTTATTAGTGATACGCATTTACAGGCATCATAAAATTCGCCTGTAATGCTCCTAATGACTCAATATGAATAAGCAACCTAAAATATTGCGTTTTCCACTGAAGGAAAAAATAGGCAAATAGACAAAAATCCGCAGCTTAATCATTGCACAATCTTACATTAATTACCACAGACTAAAAAATCCTGGTATTTAAGCGTACCAGGATGTCTTCATCCTGGTACATGGTATCTTCATTAAGATCCTGGATTAATACCAGGATTCTGGTACGTCTGGCAACACTGGTTGCAGTCGTTTGTCTCAAATAGTACATAAGTGGAACAACCGTTAGGCCTATTTAAACAAAGAATAAACAAATGTTATTAATTAAATTGTGCTGTGCTTTTAAAAAGATGTCAAAAATCAACAAAGTCGGGTGGAAACATTCTGAAAAAGTAAAGCCAGAAACATGTGCTTGCAAAATTGACACTGACAAGTTACTAAACGATTAATTGAGTTACAAATTAAAAGTTAGCAATTTTATGTATTATTTAAAACATGTAAAAATGTAACCGATTGTACAAGAGTAATTGATTAATTTGGAACGATTAATCTGAAACTGGGCATGACTAAACGCTCTGTATTGCCCGATTTCAATAAAGTGACTTGTGACAATCGGCTGGACGCGGTTACATCATAGAGGAGAGATACAACTAGAGTGCGCGTGGGCGTACTGCGCAGGTTTCAACATGAGGTGGTCGTAAGTCACGTGACTTTGGGACACCGGCAGCTCGTGTGCTGTACGGTGCTGTATGTAGCTTTGCGTGCAGTTTGTGGTGCTACAGCTTAATTATTTTGGGACGTTGTGGATATTTGTTCACTGCTTACGATCCAAAATTCTTTTTCTTTTCAAGAAGTGCAATAACAATTTAACTTATATGTATATAATAATGTAACAAAATTTTTAGGTCTATCAATTCAGTCAAACCTCAAATGGAATGCCCACTTAAATGAATTGAACACAAAATTAAGCTCATTATGCTACGCGTTCAGAATTCTTTCAAATTCCGTCAGCCTTCATACAGCTCGTTGTGTATATTTTGCCAATGTTCACTCCCGCCTGAGATATGGCATAATATTTTGGGGAAACACATCTTATAGTTCACAGACTTTCAGATTACAAAAAAGAATTGTACGAATAATAAGCAAATCCAACCCACGTGATTCTTGTAAGTCACTCTTTATTAATCTAGGAATTTTACCATTACCTTGTCTCCTGATTTACGAATCAGTAGTTTTTGTCAAAAATGACTTACTTAAGGACGGGAATATATTTTCAGCAAACGCCGATGTCTATAAGTATAACACACGACGTAGTAATCATATTCACCAGGTGGCAGTATCAACAGCTCACTACAAAAAATTCACATACAATTCATGTACATTACTCTACAACACTTTGCCAGAAGACATTAAACGATTAAATTCAATAGAAAAGTTTAAGTCCCAAGTAAAATCTTTTCTGCTGCATAACTGTTTCTATACAATTCGAGACTATACCGAGCATCAAAAAGGAAAGTAGAATTAATTTTAACAATGATAGTTAATGTAATTATTTATCATTTGGACTGTATAATTCTAAAGAACCTGTAACAAGTATTGTACCACAGTTTCTGGGTTGATGGCCCCCATCTCGATCAGGTTTTTCGTCCAGTTTCCCTGATCCTTGAGCAAATGCTGAGATGGTCCCTTGTTTTGCTTCTGGACATAAATGTAACTTCATTATTTGTGCACGTCTTCTGAATTTCAGTGGGAAATATAGTTATTCAAATTATCGTTTTTCATATTATCGCGGAAAAAAGTATTATTCTTTCATGAAGAACATGAGGGTTCAGGGCAGGAATTTATAGCTAATTTACCTTTGAAAATATATTTTATTATATAAGAGCGAATATTTTGTCAACAAAACTCAAAAAAACTCTCTTTTCTGTATTCAAAATTCGACTAGAATATGGCTTAGGATAGAGACCACAGAATTATGAAAACGTGCACAAAATTCACTTCTCCCCATAGCTCGTCATACGCAGTTTTTAACTGTTTTTGACGTAAATAAATAAAAAAAAACTTTGCAAATTGTGTTCCACAGGATGAAACAACTGTGTTTAATGTCAGTTCACGCCAGTATGCAAGTGTGCCACAAGTGAATGATCCTGAACTGGGCAGTGAGGTACCAACTGACCATATGTACTTGCCATCAGTACACAATCTTGAAACTAGATTGTCTCCCTATGTTGTGGACATTGTAACTTATATTCAAGGATTTTTAGTTACAAAGTTGCAAAAGTCTCTTGCTTGTGTGGACTGTAAGCTAGTTCTTTGCCAGAATGATAGTGATGAAGGATTACATTCTTTCATTTAGAGGAAGGATGATGATGCACTGAAATACTCTTCTGCAGATGTTATAAAAATCTGCAAAAGGACAGAGGTAGAAGTACGAATACTTCAGGGGAGAGGTGACATTTTAAAAAAGGCAGCATGTAGTACAATTGTAAATAGATGTCTGAGAGAATTTGTGAACAGTTATGTTTTTAGTAATTTAACATATTATATTATTGGTCAAGAGGCCATAATGAATCACAGGATGTACTTAATTAAGGCAATATTGTTTAAATATATTGACATAAGATTAAAACATGTAGGAAGACAGCACACCCAAATTTACCAAAAAATAGTATTAGATCAGTTAACAACAAAATGATTTTATTTAGAGGGCATTAATCCTATGTGTATTTACAGGTGTAAGTTGTGTTTATAGTATGTTAGTGTTAGTAATTTGTATGATTGTAGCTGATTTTTATTAGTAAATTCTTTGAAAAATATGTACTTCAGCTTCCAGGTCAAAGACCCCCATTTCGATCAGGATTTTGTCCAGTTTTCCTGATCCATTGAGCAAATGCTGAGATGTCCCCCTGTTTTGCTTTTGGACATAAATATAGCTCCACAATGCCCACGTTTTCTTGAGCTTCGTTGCTAGTAGTTGTAGGAGTAAAGCCAGTAGCATGTTACTGTTGTTAGTAATACAAAGAAAAAAAATAAAACATGCAGTTTTTTTATCGATGCAAATAGGTTTTATATAACTCGGGAGGGAAAATGTCTAATGTTATAGTTAAAATATTGGGAAGAGCTTTTGAAGCTCAAGAAAATGAGTGCAGATGGTACTTTTCCCCTATATATCACATGCAGTTTTTACTGTTTTTGACTAAATAAATCAAAATATAAATCAAAGGTAAAAGCCTTTTTCCCTCTATAAATACTTGAAATATCATTTTGATAACTTGCTATTATAAATGTCACTGCTGTGGATCTTCCATAGTTGAATGTCTAACATTGAGTAATAACAGAAATTTGGATCAATGCATCCCATGGAGTTAATTTATTTTACAATATTTTTTATTTACAGTCCCATGTAATTGTACTTGTAAAACAGGTTTAGTGGAGTATGCGTTTGAAAGTGACAAGTTTGACACATCGGACTTTTCATGTACTTGAGCAAATACAGCAGAAAAACTTAAATTCACTTTTCAGCTATAAGCAACATTGTTAGGGTTGTTTAATAAATGAGAAAATAACGCTGGAATGAAACATCTTACGTACTCATAAAAATAAATCATTTAATGCGAGACGGGTGTTCTTGTAGATGCCACCTAGCTGTCCCAAAGTCACGTGACACTGGCGCGAGAGATGTTGATACCCGGCCGGGCCTTCTGCGCAGCACGGTGCGCACTCTAGTATATCTCTCCTCTATGGGTTACATGATCGGATGCTTTGTTATGATTGTAATTTTAGGTATCGAAGCTCTCGATTGGACAACCACGTCACGTCTGTTGAAGTCTCACAAGTCACTATATTTAAAACGGACAACAGATCTCCAGGCAGTGTGTGTTAAACCTCGATAGTATGACTATAAAAACTATCAATAATCTTGAAATAAACCATCGAATAATGTCGATAGTTCTATCGAAACAAAAATTTTAAAAAATGTATGTTTCGAATTATTTGATAGGGGCTTTCTGTTAATAAATAAACCACAATAATATTGTGGTGTAGTGATTGCATAGTAAAATAGTTCATTCAAATAACATATTACCAATTTTTCCTATAAATTCTGTCACTAAATTCAAACTTCTTTGAAAATATGTAAAATATTGTAATTCTCTTTCAGCGTAGCCTCGTAAAAACGTTGGCAACTATCATTATACTACATGTATGCAGTGTATGCACTTGGCATGACTGTCTGTGAACGGGCTCAGGCCTACCGGCGACGTCCCTGCCTCGTGGCCATAGGTTAAGTGGGTTCGTGGGTTAGCATGTTAACATCCCCACACCGTATTCCGATCTTTTCAGCCTGAGAAGTGAATTTTCTCGTCGTCACACATTGAAAGGAAATCGCACACTATAGTCCTGTCTCGACCGGGAATCGAATCCGGGGCCGCGTAGTGGGAAGTAAACATGCTGTCCAAGAGCTTTCAACGAGGCTAAATATCACTATACTACTTCAATAAATTCATTGTTCCCAACTTACATTGTGGTAGTAACGCCTCCGCACAGAAAGTCTATTGATGTATTCACTCCAAACGATTGATGCTCTTTACGCTTCCCACGAACGTTAATTTTGTCTTTCTTTCTCTTAGTAAGAAAATCGAGACACGAAGTAATTTTAGAAACAGTGATCTTTACATAGTTACATTTAATGAGAGATAAATAGAAGATGAATTATGTTGTTGGAATATTTATAAATAAAAATTAATGTATATCTTTAATAAAAAATAATTCCACTACCATTCCATAGTTTTCAGAGGTATCGATAGTTTTGAGAGTACGGCATGATTGAATACTATCGATAAAGCTATCGAGGTTTAACGTGCTCTATCTCCAGAGAGTGGGGGGCGGTCATGACCAGGGTTGCCTGATCGTACCATAATTATGGAATCGTATCATAATTTTCATCCCAAAAAATAAATGTACCATATACCGTAATTGTACCATAATTTTTTTAAAGATCAAAAAATGTGAAATGTTACTGATTTTATATTAATGGCGTATTCGGAAACTAATATTTTTCTCCAGACAAAAAAAATCTATCCTTTATTTTCTCGTTAGTAAGATTCAGTTGGAGCGAGATAAAAGTGCATTCTCCGAGAAAAATAATAGATTCCGAATACGCCATAAGAGTAAGATTTTATATTAATTCTTCCTCTCTCTTAGCTGCCAAGATTTACATTGTTCAGGATCTCAGAATCCAGTGCAGCTGATTTCAATGTCTTTGACAATTTATCTGTTAACGTAAGCGACAGATTTTCTGAGTCAATTAGACCGCACAATTTCACTTCTGCCAAGTGCACCTTCAGTTTCAGCTGTTCTTTCGATTCAATCGGCTTACAAGTGTTCTGAATATTGGCACTTGCCAAATTGCCAATTCCTTTGACATCGCCCAAATGTTTCTTACCACTGCTGTGCAATTTAATTACTGAAATGTCAGCTGTCATTTCAGAGTTGCAAACGATGCATTTCGCCTTATTTGGTTTTTCAGGAATAGGTTTTAGCCAATTTTTCAGTTCTTTTATTGTTTCCCATTCAGGTCGATATTTTTGAACTCGTTTTTCATTTTTTTCATTTGACTCGCCACGTAGTTTTTTTTCCTTTCAGGAGTTTCACTTCTGCGTTTCATCTTAAGCATTCGTTTTTCAACACACCGGTAAAAAATTTCAAACCGAGTACGAATACTGATCAAAATTTGTTACAACACGACAAAGCAAACTCTCCCTAGGCGGCGAACCTAAAGGTAAGTACACATGTTGCGCTATATCAAAGCACTCTTAAGAACACGCAATAACTGGTTATGCTTTGAACACAATTCAGGGAATAATTAAGAGATATTTTTTCATCTAATAATGTATTTGTCTAATAATATATTATTATAGTGTAAAATCATATAAAAGCATGTAAATCTACAAAATGTACCATAATTATACCATAATTTTGTACATTTCCATTGTACCATATTGCACCATACTTTTATGCCTCCCACTCCATAATTCACGTTATTGCATCTGGCAACCCTGGTCATGACCATGGACCTGTGAATATGACTCACACGATAACATCGTCGCTTCGTTTCTGGTAATTGGTCCAGATATAATTCAATAATTGAGCTAGTTCTTTAGCGAACGATTCATTAAATGGCGACCAAGACAGAAATTGCAAAACTAATTCGAAAGAAAGCGAAGTTAAAATCCCACGAGAAAACTTTGAGAAATTGTGTGGATATGATAAAGGATCAACAAAGGAAACTTGAGGTATGTAAGCTCAATTTTTCATTCTAATAGATATAACCATTATTTTATCACATTTTAAGATATTCGTAATGATATTTTGCAATTGATTAGATTCTGCACATTGGGAGAGGGATTAGAACTGCATATTTATTTATTTATTTAGTCAAAAAACAGTAAAAACTGTATATGACGTATGGGGAAAGAAATTTATCTGCGCACATTTTCTTGAGGGCCAGAATTTTATTTTAAAAAAAAACGAGAAAGAAAAAATTTATTTAGAAAATAATTATTTTAGAAAAATAAAGATATTTGAAAAATGTTTTTTCCCGAGTTAGCATCTACATTTAATTACATTGTGTCTTTGAAGCAGATTGTTAAGTCTAGATGGACAATTATTGTAAGATCTACGGACCTTTCCTATTCTTAAATTTTACTTTGAATTTAAATTTACTCATTGCAAAGCCTACTTCACGACTTAGATGGTGTTACTCAACACCAATCGATATTCATTTTCCATCTTGGCAACACTGCTCAACGTTCTCTCTGCGTATGGCGACGCCGTCATTTGATTTCAGGAAGTAACTCATTGGGACATTTCCCAGAACGTGAAATATTTGATAGCATTCCATGTGAAGCCACATGTTCAGCATGTTGGTTAAAGGTTTTTTTTTCTTTTCGTGAGTTCTCACGGTAAATGTGAATATACTGTGCGTGAAGGTATTCTCAATTCAAATAGTATTCACGTTTATTTCATGACCTATGTTGCACGTGTAATTGGTTTTTACCACAATGCAAACTTGTTTATGTTTAGTGTGGGTAATGTGTTTTTGCAGTGAGCCCGAGACTTTACATTTTCTTGCGAGAATCAAATATTACGTGCCAATATGTAAAAAGATCAATTAAGTATATTTCTAAACAGATTAATTATATAGAATAAATAAGAGCCAACAAAACACCTTAAAAACCTGTAGCTTAAACAAAATAGGAACATGAAGGTAATTATGAGTGCAACAGAAATTGTAGGTTTTGCAATATTTGAAAAATCAGACATTTCAACGAACATGAAACGTGCACCCTTGTGCACCCTTGAGCGTTCCTTACGCTATCTGAGATCAAAATTTAATAAAATAATTTCAAGCCCTTTTAAGATAAAATGGCATTTTAACATATAAAAATTGCCTATGATACAAAATTGCGCAAAAAATACTAATATTTTCTAAAAATTGAACCTGAAATTATTTGTAAATCTTTTTTGGATGAATACATTTCATTAATAAAAAATATCTTCATAATTGTAGTTGTCGGAATACGTTGTAAAACTTTTGGATTTTTGCAATTTTTGCAAAATCAGGGATTTTAAGGAACTTGAGATCCGCACCATTCCCGTATGCAGTCTACACCCTACCTGAGGTCAAAATTTAATCAAACAATTTAGTGCCATTTTTCAGAAAAGAATTGTTTAAACAAAATTAAAAATTACCTATTTTACGAACAATTATGAGGCAAGTTACAATTTTCGATAAATTGTATATGATTTTATTATAAAATTTGTCTTTAAAAACCAGGTTTCATTAAGGAAACTAGTGGTGCTACAGAATGGCAGAGACTTTCCCGTATTAGTTTTCTGTTTCGTTTGGTCTCTGCTAGCTCTTTTGGACTTGCCATTATTCTTGATAGCTGCCATCTATCGCCGCCCACATTACATTTTTTTTGACATTTGATTAATTTTTCGGATTCCTAATAGTAGAACAAAACTATTATTTTAAGATTATAAAAAAACAGTTATACCTTGCCCTAAATTGCAATCTTCGTTTAAATGTTTGGAGCCGTTTTCACGAAAATAGCATTTAGCGCTGCTGTCAATGCGATATTTGAAGCACTTTTTTACAGAAAATTTTTGAGTTTTCGAAAAACTTCTTTTGAAGTTATTTGAAGCACTTACACTCACAAATTCAGTCGTGTTTACAAATTGCTGAAAATGTGCATGTTAAGAGATGCATGTATGAGAGAACTTTCAAAAAAAATATATTTTTGTAATTTTTGAAAAAACAAAAAATACGCCAAAAATTACCTTTAGGCCATATTAAAGAATGCAACTAGCACTACCCATTCGAAAACTCTGAACAAAAAATTTGAAACTATATTTCAGAAAGCGTTCGTGCGTTTCTGACAATGCGCAATTTTGCGCTAGTTTTCACAGAAATCTATTCAATTTTCGAGAAACTTTGTTGTACATTATTTAAAGAACATGTACTCATTAATATAATAATGTAAACAAATCGCCGCTAATGTAAATATTAACGGCGTGAGAGACTAGTCAAAAATACATTTTTGCAATTTTTGAAAAAACAAAAGAATAGAGGAATATAGCGTTAATGCAACGCCACCTAGACACTAGTATAAGGCCTGTCGACTGACGCAGTGACGTCACATGGGTAGTCATCACAGCAGACGAATCTTTCGCCGGTTGCTGAGAGTCAATATCGTTTACTTACTTTCTTCGGCACCTTAATAATGACTTTTTTTTTAAGAAAAGAATGTTCGCAACATTTTATTGCATTTCATTCTATTAACAATTAATTTTAATTAAAAAGAGATGAACGATTTAACGATTTTAAATTTAAAGTATTGCCATATTTTAAAATATTGTGCTTGTTAGACTGGCACATATTTTTGAGGCAACTAATTGATGCTGCATGCATAACATCATTTTCCATAAGAAGAAAATTAATTTTGGTTATCTTGATTTTCTCAGTGGTTTCTAATGGACTCCAAGAGGTGCATATTGTCGTAAGGAAAAAGTAATTCTCTGTGGAATTGGTATAGATGTTCATAAACTATTTATAGATTTGGAGAATAGGAAAACAATGAAAGGATTTTTGGTTTACTGGATTGTCAGAGATCACTGCAATCACTTCAAAACCAATCTTTTCGAGCCATACAATTATGTTTTTGATAAAATGGTTATGCAATTCATTTAGATGGCATTGGTTAATGTCATCTCATAGAGCACATTTAGCACTATCTTTACTAAAACGTTAAAGAAAAAATTCGGAGCCGTTTTTGAGAAAATCTGGTTTTTGTATTTTTTTTTAAATTTCAAAAATAGCGTGCAATATTGCGAGAAAACTACTGAAATGTTCAAAAACTTTACATGACTTTAAAGAAAGAATTCACTTTGAATTACAAATTTTATTTGAAGGAAAAATCTCTATCTGGGATTTTCTAGGTGGAGGAAGACGCCGAACAAAATTGAAACTTTTGCAATTTTCGAAAATTCAGAGTTGCGAAAATGGGATCTACGCCACCTGAATTAGTGTATTTTACTGTATTCTTACAAGAAATTTAAAGAAATCATTTGGAACCGTTTTTGAGAAAATTTTGAAAATGTCCGGGGCGTTTCATGTAAAGTACCTCTAAATTGTACAGAATTCTTTTCAAAATCTCAAAGCTTCGACTAGAACCAGATCGACCGGGGAATATCCCTTTTGGAAGAAATCGTGCGTATGGTTTAGGCGCTAGCAGTGTTCACAGACGGACGGACATTTTAGGGGATTCTTTTTCTTAATTTAGCAGCTGGTTTTATCTACTTATTCGTTTTCACGGCCCGGCAATGAATTTTTTCCGCCGAAAATTCGCCATTTTTACTTTCCCGTATACGTACGTATACACGGAGTGATATACGTAGTATAGGGAAAGTTATGTAATGCTACGCGAAAAAATGGCCAATTTTCGGCGGAAAAAAATTAATTGCCAGGCCGTGAAAACGAATAAGTGGATAAAACCAGTTGCTAAATTAAGAAAAACTAGTGATGCTACAGAATGGCACAGACTTTCCCGTATTAGTTTTCTATTTTCCTGGGTCTTCGCTAGCTATTCGGAATTGCCACATACTCTTTCTTGCCAGCTACCATCTATCATCGCCAAAAGTACATTTTTTTGTCATTTTCTTAATTTTTCGGTTTCCTATTGGTAGAACAGAAACATTAATTTTAGAATATTAAAGAACACAAAAACCTAGCCGTAAATGGCAATTTTCTTTTAAAAATTATGTGCCGTTTAAGAGAAAATGGCGTTTTAGCACTACTAAAAATGCGAAATTTGAAGCTCATTTTCACAGAAAATATTAGAGTTTTCAAAATACTTTATTTGAAGTTATTTGAAGAACTTACACTCACAAATATAATCATCTTTACAAATTGCGGATAATGTGCATATTAAAGATGTGTGAAATCTTTCAAAAAGATTACATTTATATAATTTTTGAAAAAAACAAAAAAAACTCAAAATAAACTTCACGCTATACTAATGAGTGTAATTAGCACTATCCGTTACAAAAGTTTCAAGAAACAAATTGCAGCCATATACGAGAAAATGACGTTTAAGCATTTCTGAACATGCCGAAATTTGAGCTACTTTTCACAGAAAACGGTAGTGTTTTCGAGAAACTTTACTTGACATTATTTAAAGCATATATACTCGTAAATATAATAATGTAAAAAAATCGCCGATAATGTAAATATTAAAGACGTGAGAGACAAGTAAAAAAAATTACATTTTTGTAATTTTTGAAAAAAACCAACCGATAGACCAAAATGGCTTTTATGTCATTGATAGAGTACATATACCCCTATCCCTACCAAAAGGTTAAAGAAAACATTTGGAGCCGTTTTTGAGAAAATTTTGTTTTTGTAATTTTTTAAAATTGCACATATTGCACGCAATATTGCACGAAAACTACCAAAATTGTGAAAAACATTTACATGACCTTTATTAAAGAACTCAATATGCAGAACAAATTTTATTTGAACAAAAATCTCTATCTTCAATTTTGTAGTTGGAAAAAGACGCCGAAAAAAATTCAAACTTTCACAATTTTCGAAAATTCAGAGCTGTACGTGAAAATCGGACCTATGGCATGTTAAAAAGTGTATTTTCCTCTATTCATACAAGAAATTTAAAGAAAAAATTTGGAGCCGTTTTTGAGAAAATGTTCAAAATCCCCGGGGGGCTTCATATAAAGTACCCCCAAATTTTCAAGAATCTTTTTCAAAATCACAAAGCTTCGACTAGAATCAGATCGACTGGGGAATATCAATTTTGAAGAAAATCGACCGAACGGTTTAGGCGCTAGCGTTGACCACAGACGGACAGAGGGACGGAATGCCGTCAATCGATTTTTAAGTATAAAGAAGCAACAAATCATGGATTTTGACCATACCTCGTGTTAGGGGATTTTTTTTCTTAATTTAGCAACTGGTTTTATCCACTTATTCGTTTTCACGGCCCGGCAATTAATTTTTTTCCGCCGAAAATTGGCCATTTTTTCGCGCAGCATTACATAACTTTCCCCTTACTACGTTTATCACTCCGTGTATACGTTCGTATACGGGAAATAAAAATATTTATCTTTTATATTTTAGTTATAGGAAGACACCCAAAAAAAATGAATTTTTGTGATTTTGAAAAAATCAGGAATTGTGTTAGGAGCCTATCCAACAACAAAGTTTAATTAAAACATTTGGTGCTATTTTTTGAAAATTTGAAAAAGGGCCCAGGGGCTTCGTGTAATGTACTTCCAAAATTGAAATATTTGTTTCAAATTCAACTGATATTGAGGAATATGAGTATTGGAGAAAATCGGCAGGATGGTTTGGGCCAGTGCTCGCCAACTAATGCTCTGTGACGCCACAGAAATCTGCTTGCCTGCTCCGACCCGACCCGCGGAGGAAAGCACACGGCCGCGGGCATGCTGTGCTCCAATGGTGGTAGTTTTTTTTAAAATAATTTTTATTATTTTGAAGATTATACATGGCTCAGTTTATCAATACAAACTATCTCACATGTTTTTGATGCTTATTATCTACGTTAAAAAACTAAACTATTACTTCTTTACAAACTAATTATTAGGGAGAGGAAACCCACTGAGCACCTCACAAGGAATCATCCAAATTGGCAAATTGTATATAAAAAACATGCTTGGGAAATCTATTTTTTATTCTGGTTGCGTTTCTGGGTGCTTTGCCTAGGTTATATTGGGATAGTTGTGTAATTGATGGTAAATTGTTATAGAAATTATGGGATAACTTGGTGATGTGATGTATGATAGGCTTTATTTGAATTTCTTTATGAAGTTGTTTGTTTGTGATGAACCAGGGTGCATTGGTTATTGTTCGCAGGAATTTATTCTGTATGACCTGTAATTTATGGATATTGGTTTTTGCTGCATTAATCCAGACAGGACAGGCATATAGCATTAGGGGTCTTATTACTGTTGTATATATGAGCTTAGCATTTTCTATTGTTATTTTACTGTGGTTGTTTATTAACGGTTTTAATTGGATGAGTTAGACTTTTGTTTGTTGTGTTTTAATGTTTATATGTTCTTTCCAGTTAAATCTAGTGTCTAAATGTAGTCCTAGATATCTCACTGTTTTGTTTTGTGGAGTCCAAGGAATAATGTTATTGTTCAGTGTGAGAGGTGGTGGTGTTGAAATGGTTTTTAATGAAAAGATTTTTGCTGTTGATTTGGATGGATTTAATTTAATTTTCCATTTGTTTGACCAAGCACTGATTTGGTTTAGATATTGTTGTATTGTGTTTTTTATTATATCAAGTGATGTGCTAGAACAATACAATGCTGTATCATCTGCAAATTGTGCTATATTGATTGTGTTGGATGTAGGGATATCAGCAGTGTAAATATTAAATAATATAGGTGATAATGGGGAGCCCTGAGGAAGTCCAGCCAAAATTGGTTTGGGGTTTGAGAGATGTTTATCTATTGAAACTGCAAAGGTTCTATTGCTTATGAAGCTATTGATGATGTTGGTTAAGTACTTGGGTGTACCATTAATTTTAAGTTTGTACATGAGACCTTCATGCCATACTCTGTCATATGCTTGGGAAATGTCTAGAAAGGTTGATATGGTGTGTTATTTTCTCTGGAATGCTGTATGAATATGTTCAGTGATTCTTAATAATTGATGAGTGGTTGATAGCTTTTCTGTGAATCCAAATTGATGTCTGGGGATGATACCATTTTTGTTGAGGTAATTGTTGAGTCTTTTCTGAATGATTTTCTCTAGAATTTTTGATAAAGAGGGTAACAAGCTTATTGGTCTATAATTTTCTACATTTGATGTATTTTTGTTTGGTTTTGGTATGGGTATTACTATAGAGTGTTTCCATAAAAGTGGAAAATATCCTGTTCTTAATGAAGAGTTATAAATATTATTTAGGAATGCTATGGCTTGGTTTGGTAGATTTTTGAGTATTTTATTGTTTATTCTGTCATGCCCTGGGGCCTTTTTATTGGGGAGTGCTTTTATTATATTTGTTATTTCCTGAGGAGATGTGAATCTGATTCTGGAGGGTACATCATAATTAGGAGATGTAGCTATCTGTGTGATTGTTTGATGTAGGTTGTGTGGGTGGGAATCATTGGGTTTGAATGTATCTTCAAAATGTTTTGCTAGGGTTTCAGCTTTTTCAAAAGGTGAGAATTTTTTGCCTGTGCTAGTTTTAAGTGGAGGAATAGTATTCTTTTTGTTAAGTATTTTATTTTTGAACTGCCACAATGTATTGTTACTAGAGCTTAATGTTTGGATCATGTTGTTATATTGTTGCTGTTTGTGAGTGAAAAGTGTTTTTTGGTAATATAGGTTAATAGATTTAGTTCCTTTTTGACTTCAGGGTTTCTAGTGTGATTCCATAATCTTCTTGTTTTATTCTTTGTGTAGATTAAATTTTTTATGCTTTTGGGTAGTTCATTTTTTTATTGTGTGTGTTTATAAGTGATTTGTTTGATTTACTGTTCTGTAGTTCACTTAATATAATAGTATTGAGTATTGTTATTGCTTGGTCTATTTCTGGAGGGGTATTTAATATTTTAAATTTTGGGATGGATGTTTTTACATTATTTTTAAATTTGTGCCAATTGATTATGTGTGTGTTGATCTGAGGAATGGGTGAGTGTGTGGAGAGTGGATGTTGCGTTGTTATTATTACTGGTAGATGGTCTGAGTCCATTTCATGGTGTACTGTGGAGAAAAATGTTTGTTGTATATTTGTTATACCTATGTCTAATATATCTGGGTTCCTAGAGTGATCATATGGGCAGTAGGTTGGTTCATTGGGTGCTATTATATTAAGTTTGTGGTAGTTTATTAATTGTAGTAATTGTGTCCCAGCTGAATTATTACTTTTACTTCCCCACTGTATGTGTTTCCCATTAAGATCTCCTAAGATTATTGTTGGAGTGTGTTGATTAATAATACCGCTGAGATTGGTATTTTGGATTTTTATATTGGGGGGCTTATATGCTACTATTAGTGTAGTTTCCAGATTGTTGTTATTATTGAACTTAATTGCTGCTGTCTCAATACCAGGGGTTGGTGGTAGTATTATTTGATAGCATGATATTGTGCTCTTTATGAGTATCATTACTCCTCCTCCATTATTATTTTGTCTGTCTGTCCTGATTACTTTATAATCTGGTATGGTGAATTTTACACTGCTGTTTAAATGTGTTTCAGTTATACGGGATTTCAGCTTGCTTTGGTCCCTAGATTTTTCAATATGGCGGCCATTCGGCCCTGCCAACTTCGAAAATGTACATGAAGCTAGACATCGGCGCTACATTCAAACATACGAAATTCGAGAAATCTGCCATCAGGAACTTCTCTCATTATAATGTTAATTTTAACCAACTGAATGTTTTGAAACATTGAAATAATTATCATTTGGTTCGATTATTTTGATAGTTTTCTTCTGAAACTCATAATGTTGAAATATGAGAAGTTTAATGTTTTACTTCATTTTAAAATGCAAATATAATTAGAAAGCTTTAGAGGAATAAATTACATTCTTACAAAGATAGTTAATGATTGATATAATATAGAATGAATGGAAGGAAATTTTAAAAAATTGAAATCAGAGTATTTCTTAAATTTTATTTGTCTCCATTTCATTATTACAATAATACATTTTATCTCAACATTTAACAGTGAAGGAAGAAGAGTTAAAACACTATTTATTTTTTTACCAAGTAAATTTATTTCACAATAGTTGCAAACAAGTGTTTTTACAGTTAAGTTTTTTGTGAAATCTTCATCTACACTGCCCCTGATCAGATGTACAATTTGTTTTCACAATATACCCCATTCTTCTCTCTATACACAACCATAATTTTCTCTGCATTTTTCCAATTTGTCCAAAGTTGACACCTTAAAAAATTAAATAATGTATTCATAACACTATTAAATTTAAGATATTGAATCTCATTTTCTTTGTGTTAAATGTGTCAACGAATTTAGATAATTAAGATACCTGTTTAAAAGCCTGCTTCCAAAGGTTTCTGGCCTTTTCCATTCTGTAGCAAGATTTTCTAAGGACATTCTTATTGAAGAATCACTTTGACTGAGATCACATATTTTCAGTTGAAACTGCATTAGGGAGTAAGCCTTTAATCAGTCTGCCCTTCAGTTCGCTGCAATTTATCAACTATACCCTGTTGTTAATTACTTTTAACACTTGAAAAAAATATTTATATGATAACTGCTTAAATCATTTTAATAGAATATATGAAGGTGAAAATGAAAAGATGAAAATTAAAATGCAAGAATAATAATATACAGCATTTACCATGTATCGTGACAATAAATATTTTTAAAATGTTCACATGTTGCACAGAACGTTAGCAGTATTGGTCTTATTTTACTTATGATATCTACATTACAGATCTGCTCATGGGCTGTCTGGCCTGGCTTCATAAATCTTGGTCTCATTGTGTACTACATACACTCCTTTCTTTGGGTCAGCCATGACTGTAAAATATCAAAAAAGTTTAATAAATATAATAGTTATATAATTACACTAATACTATACAAAAGTATTGCATAGTGTAATGTATAATATAATATAGGTTTACATAGTAAATACTGTCCCACATTTAAAATACTAAATATATATCCATGGGAGTGTGAAAGTATCAAAATATGTAATCAGTAATTGTATGTTCAAAGCAATGTAAATATGCATATGATTTATTGAATATAAATTGCTAGAGCAAAGTACCTTGTCATACATTGTTTGAAGCAATTCTCTTTGACAGATATCATTGTTATTATTTTTACTATTGATATTATTATTACTACTAATAAGGGTGACAAAAATAATTCTCCTGGATAATTTACATCATCTTTACCTCTATAAACAATATACTTACTTTGATTTTCCAAACAAAATTCCTTTAAGAATTCTGA
This sequence comes from Acheta domesticus, assembly GCA_031308135.1. Taxonomy (NCBI): domain Eukaryota; kingdom Metazoa; phylum Arthropoda; class Insecta; order Orthoptera; family Gryllidae; genus Acheta; species Acheta domesticus. The sequence goes on along the minus strand of JAHLJT010004567.1, from coordinate 97,868,371 downwards.
ACAAAGAAGTTTAAGGTCCTTGGAAAAAGAATGTATCATAATTGCCTCTGATATTCTCCCAAATTTCTTTTTCTGAAAGAACTTTCCCTGTAAAGAGTGTGTCCTATTATTTCTTCTTTGCAAACTATACCCAATACAAAGAATAAAAATATACACTCATATGTTGAATGTTACCATCATGAGTTTTTTTTATATATGAATCTTGCAATTGCTTTCTTCACAACCATCTAAGTGATCTGATTGAGTACTGACTTCACAATACTGAAAGAATATTGTGAAGTCGATATGAACTGCATTTTAGAGATACACATACATTTGTAATGTTAATTTTTTCACATATGGCTTTATTATTAGACCAAACACCATGAATTAAAATATGTTCAATCACCGTGTGTGCTACAATTCCCAATTTATAGATATAACCAAAGATATACAAAATACCTGCATGTGGTAATGCACAAATAATCTATTCCATAGTACAAAAATTTAAGATTTGTTGGTTGTTATGTTTCATAAACATCTTACCTGAAATAAATATGCCACTTCACATGTACGTCCGGAATTCGTTTTCATAATCCATTCTCGTTCTAATTCGCTTTGAAATTCTCATATAGAGCAATAACATTGTATCTTGCTGCACTATTTAATATTCATTGTTTAACTTTAACACGATTTGCATGCGTCATTTTACCTCACTTACGTGCATTGTTTCCACTGTCTCATTTAAAAATTCAAAAACAAATAATGCGATGAGAATATCAAATCAAAACGACAAATTCAATTTAAAAATTGTAAATATGCTTCTACGCCAGCTTCTAAGCGTGCAAGAGTGCAGTTTTGAACATTTTGGTAGAAAATAAAACAAATTAAAAGATGCCAACCCCAGCTAAATAAAGTCTCTTTCGGCGTGTATGTGCCAACACATGGGGAGTTTCGTTGACGGTTGACTCCTCTGAAATGGACCTGTACTAAACTTAAAGTGAAACGAAAAGTCCCTAAGACAATGCCGTTAGTATAACGGGTGATATTCATGAAGTTGGTATGATCCACTTTCTCTGGGACCATTTGAGCCTGAAAACGGCTATATACATGCAAAGTCAATTTTCTTATCTTGCAAGAAGTATTTTAGTTCATTGACTTTATTGATTAATCCATTTGCATTCCAATTGAGCATGATTAACTTATTAATTTGTGTTTGCTGCATAATTATTATTAATGTATGCTGAGATGGATGATTGTATGTTGCTTATTATGGATGGTATAATTGAGTTGATTATATTGATTATGTGAGTAGCTATCGTGTTGATCAGGGAGTTGAGAAAACTGTTCTCGTTTGTGTGTGCATGAGAGTTTAGATTTTGGGGGTTGTTACGCTGATTAAAATTTTGAGCTGTGTTTCTGTTGTTTATGTGTGAAAAGTTGGGGATGTTTTGAGTGGTTCTCAGTCCGGGAAAGTTAGTTTGGGTATTTTGGGGTGGCGCTGTTGAAGATTCATTGGTTCTAGTTCTATTTTGGGGACTGTTGAGGTTAGGGTTTTGGCTGATTTTTTTATAATAAGGGCATTCTACTGTTCTGAGGTCTGCTCGGTGGTTTCCTTGACAATGATAACATTTGAATGGTTCATTTTTATGGGGGCAAGTTGTCGAATAATGATTTTTGGAACAATAAATACATGCTATTTTATGATTACAATTATTTTTTGTATGGCCAAAGTCTAAACATCTCATGCATTGAATGGGGCCTTTAGGTCTCCTTCTCCTTTCAGCTTTTACAATGAGATTACAAATTTGATTTATTTCTAAAATAGTTTCTATGTTTTCTTCCCCACTGAATTCGGCTGCTATTACTTGAATTGGGTTATTGTCTTTTCGGAGTCTGGTGACTTTAACGAGTGATGGGTGTTTCTCTTTCAGTTCAGTGTATATTTCCTCTTCTGTGATTGATGTGTGTAGGTTTTTGAATACAACTGAGAATTTCTTATTTGCTGGGTCCTTGTAAGTATGAAATTGTCTTCCTGTGTTTATTAGATATTTGGTTATGTCTCTGAAGTCACTGATTTTCTCTGGTTGTATTTTAACTCTATTATTTATGAATTGAAGTGTGAAACTATTTGTCACTTTGGTATTGATTTCCTTGCTAAAGTTCGTGATGTTAGTTATATTTGCGACATAGATTGGCGGGATTTTAACAGATTCTGACACACTTGGCGAGGTTTCATTTATGTAACTAAACCAATTTTGATTATTAGGTTCTAGTTCACTGCTCAGTGGCTGAAATCTGTTGCCAGTGGGGACCGAATATGAATACTGCGTTGAACTGTCTATGCTGGCTTGCTTTGATTGCAGATTAGACCTTTTTGTTTCGTTAGCCGAGGTAACATCATCAGAAGGACGCTTTAAATTTTGCCCTGCGGCATGTTGGCCTGAAGCGTTACCTTGTAATGAGTCCAGGTTTTGCTGTCCGAACGAGGTCTGTTGATTTGGCTGAGGTCCCATTGTTGTTTGGCTTGATTGAGATTCCATTGATGTAACTTCTGAACTGATGGTTTCCGTTGCTTCTTCATACAACATCGATGCGTTGAGTTCTGGGATGGAATAATCACTATTTAGTGTTGTTAAGGCATTACTGATGATCTGCCCGGTTGTCGGGCAGTACCCGTTGTGCATAATACGTAGCACTCACTAGTCACTAGTGGCACTGTTTCCACAGTAATGGTGGTAGTAGTGGAGTAGTAGTGCTCCAATGATGATAGTGATGGAACCAGTACTGTAATTCCACTATCGTCCTTCTCATACATAAATCTCTGTAGAAGACAATTTTAACCAGGGACCGAAAAGGTATTGAATACCGGTAAAAATACCGGTAAAATACCGGTATTTTTTCATACCGGTATAAAATACCTTTATTCTTTTATACCGGTAAAATACCTTTATAGGACGTCTATACCGGTATGGACGTCCATAAAGGTTATACCGGTATTTTCAATGGAAATAGTGCCGCGTGCCCCACACACGCTCGCGCCACAAACGCGCGCGCGCCACAAACGCGTGCCACACGCGCTCGCGGCAAACCCACGCGCGAGCTAACCACACGCGCTAGCCAACACACGCGCGCGCCAAACACACGCGCCCCAAACACATGCGCGCGCCAACACGTGCGCGCATCAAACACGCGCGCCGAACAAACGCGCGCACCGAACAAACGAGCGCGCCTAACAAACGCGCGATCCGAACAAACGCGCATTTCGAACAAACGCGCGCGCCGAACAAACGCGCTAGCCGAACAAACGCGCGCGCCGAACACGCGCGCGCCGAACAAACGCGCGATCCGCACACACGCGCGCGCCGAACAAACGTGCGATCCGAACAAACGCGCGCGCCGAACAAACGCGCGATCCGAACAAACGCGCGCGCCGAACACGCGCGCGCGCCGAACACACGCGCGCGCCGAACACACGCGCGCGCCGAACAAACGCGCGATCCGATTAAACGCGCGCGCCGATCAAACGCGCGATCCGAAAAAACGCGCGCGCCGAACAAACGCGCGATCCGAACACACGCGCGCGCCGAGCAAACGCGCGCGCCGAACAAACGCGCGTGCCGAACAAACGCGCGAGCCGAATAAACGCGAGCGCCTAACACACGCTTGTACCTCTCACACGCGCGCTACACACTTATGCGCTATACACTCACGCTCTATGCACCCACGCGCTATATACACTCGCTCTTTCTTTCTCTTTCTCTCTTTCGTTCTCTTTCGATTTCTCTCTCTCTCTCTCTCACACACACACACACACACACAGTACACATTCGGCAAAGCGTTTGTTGGGGCCTACGGTCAAACATCCTTCTCTCATATTTCAATTCTACTCACAGCGAAAAGAAATTAATAGCGTGGAGTATATAGGTCGAGTGCGTTATCATCTGCCGAACCGGAGACACTCGTGGGTCGAAACGCTGACCTCCGGAAACTGCCTACGCAACGGCGCAGCCCTCGCAGTTCTTACAAAGGGAAACTGATTCTGAGAATCGGAATGCGCCAAGGAACGTTGCGTGAAGTCTTATCAACCGATGTCAGATTTCTGTCGCCTTCGTTCTTTCACAACTGATGTCGAAGGTCATATCCTGGCAGAGGCCGCAGGCCCGACCACGCGCGACGATGTCTGCACTTCGAGAGGCGGCACGTTGCAATTGTTTTAAAAACTACTTGCCATACTTCACAGCACTTAAATTTCATATTTATAAGTTTTGAGGGTGAGGATAGGACAAGGAAGAGGAAGGAAAGATCGCGCGCGGGCCGAGGAGAATTCTAGCGGCCGGCTGCTATGATCGGTAGTTTTCCTTGGTTTCTCCGAACAATATCAGAGGAATGCCGGAGCAGTACCCTAATAGACGGGCCACAGACCGCGCGCGATCTTTCCTTCCTCTTGTCCTATCCTCACCCCTTCACTTACACTTACACTAGCATGCATTACACTGCCATACATGCCGGAAGACCGCGCGGGAGCTTTTGCCGGCTGGGGAGGGGGGCGCTGGTGGGAGATACCTGGTTGAGGGAAATCCCGCTAATCGACGGTACGTCGGCGCCTGATCTTGCCATGCAATGAGGAAGATCACTGCCACCTCTCGTAGAAAACGCCCTGCACTTACGGGGTTAACAATTGCCGCGCTCGGAATCACTTATAATCATTCAATCGTTAATAGGAACACACTCTGACTAGTCTCCTGAGGTCTAATAGTGTAGTGCGTGAAAGAGTGTGTATTTAAGGCGAAAGGATTAGGAACAAAAGATAATGTCCGATCAGTGGCCCGTTCGGGCTCCCACACGCGCGCGTTGGCGCCCAACCCACGCGCGTTTGCGTCCCCACACGCGCGTTCACGCTCCCACACGCACGTTCGCGATCCCACACACGCGCGTTTGTTCCCTTACACGCTCGCACGACCCCATAACCGCGTTCGCGCTCCCACACGCGCGTTCGCGCTCCCACACGCGCGTTCGTTCCCTTACACGCTCGCACGACTCCACAAGCGCGTTCGCGCTCCCACTCGCGCGTTCGTGCTCCCACACGCGCGTTCGCGCTCCCACACGCGCGTTCGCGCTCCCACACGCGCGTTCGCGCTCCCACACGCGCGTTCGCGCTCCCACACGCGCGTTGGTGCGCCCACACGCGCGCGCGACCCCCGGCGCGTTTGCGCCCCGACACGCGCGTTCGTTCCCTTACACGCTCGCACGATTCCACAAGCGCGTTCGCGCTCCCACACGCGCGTTCGCGCGCCCACACGTCAGATTGTTTCCCTTCGAAACCTGTATGATTCTACTGAAATACCGGTATTTTGTCATGAAAATATCGGTATTTTCATGAGAAAATACCGGTAAAATACCTATATTTAGAGGTATTTTACCGGTATAGACGTCGAATAAAGGTAAAATACCTCTAAAAATACCGGTATTTGACGTCTTATACCGGTATTTTTTAAGGTATTTTGAATAAAGGTATAATAGAGGTAAAGGTATTTCTATACCGGTATAAATACCTTTACCGCTATTATTTCGGTATTCGGTCCCTGATTTTAACATTCTAGTATAAAATCTTTTATACAATGTTATATAATATGCAATAATATAAGAGAATTTGAATCCATTTCATTCAAGGCATGAAATATTACGTACAAGAAAATTCTATTTTACATTTTGGTTAAACATTTTTTTCTGTAGCAAAATTGGCTATCATCAGCTAATAATTGCAGATATATTGGCATTGAATAACTTCTTATATCATATCTAATTATCAGGCGTTAGCCAAATATTTATTTCTCATAATCTTTTATTAAAGCAGTCTCGTCTGCCCCGCACGTTTCGTCCATCTATCCCATTCGCCTTATCTTGCATGCCGTGACCGTCCTTCCAACACTCCCGCCGTTCTCATTACACCTATTCCGCTCAAGGGTCCGTCCGTCCCTTACATGACCATTTGCTGACACCTCCTGTCCCATCCATCAATCCCCTTCCATTCTGCCTGTTGCTTCATCTCATCACCCACCGACCGCTTCTTCTGCCTTTCAGCCATGCCCATTCTTTTTTCCCCGGGCGGCCCTTTCCCTCCACCTCCGTGTGCTGCGTCACTCTTTCCTTTTTCTTCTGATTCTCTCTTTTCATTTAGTCTTCTCCGCCAGTTGTTTGCTGTCCTTTTGCTTTAACTGAATATTAAACTGGTGGTGCTAAACCAAAACGTTCTATCTCACCCGTATTTTTACGCAAAATTACGAGAAAAGAACTTAGATTTGTGAAAAAGTGTACTTGCCCTTATTTCAAAAACTATCTTCAAGAAACAGATTTCATTAACGGAAAAATCTCTTTCTTTAATATTTTAGTTGTAGAATGACTCAGAAAATAATTTGAACTTTTGCAATTTTCGAAAAATCAAGGTCAATCAACACAACGAACATGAGACCTGCATCATTCTCTTAAATGACCTTCACACTATCCCACAAAAAAATCAAACATGATTGAGATATTTTTTGAAAATTTGGAAAATGTCCCAAGGGCTTCATGTACCCCCAAAATTAAAATATTGTTTCCAAATTCAAGAGGCCGCGACATTAATCAGATTGATTGGGGAATATCAATTTTGGAGAAAATTTGCTGAACAGTGTAGCTGCTAGCATTGTTCACAGTCGGTCATATGTTTTACTGTCACAGACAGCCGGTCATATGTTTTACTGTCATTCAAATTTTCGGTATCAAGGTCTCACAAAACAGGGATTCTGGCCACATCATGTGTTAGAGAATTTTTTTCTAAATGTGGCAACTGGATTTATCCACTTTTTTTGTTTTCAGGGCCCTGTAATAAGAGTTTTTCGGTCAAAAATTCCCGTTTTTTTCGCGCGGCAATACATAACTGTCTCTCTACTCCGTAGAGAGTAAAACCATTTTGAGATAAAAGTTCTGAATCGCAATCATGTCTTTTTTAATTATTGGCCCTTCGAAAGTATTTGTGACAAATTTGGGATGAAATATTCCAGAAGTTCTAAAGCTTTGTGACACATACACACATTTGTACTCCCATTGATGTAACAGAAGCACGAAGCGGAGCAATGCAGTACATGGGGAACAACAAAAAAACAACAAATATACAAACAAAATATCAACAGAAAAATATATCATCGGAACCATTGGGGATATTACGGTAAACAAAACTAAGTTTATCCCTGGGTGGTGTCTAATTGTGTTTTAATTTTATGTTGATTTGGTACATTTTGAGTTAACTCGGTTAGAACTGAGAGGCAGCAATTGATTTCACGTGAGTGTAGTTTTAATAATCGAATAAGCAAGTTAGGAACGTATTTAAAAACTTCATCGAAAATCACGTGCAGAAACTTCACATTTATTTATATGAATTGATTATTATTTTTATCGTTATTGTTAATATTGTTGCTACTATTACTATTGTTATTGCGCGGGCATAGCAAGAAATTGCAGAAGGTATCAAAAACGAAATCATGTCTTTCAAGCCTTTGGGGATAACAAGATAAATCAAACTAGGTTCATCCCATCGGTAGTATCTATGATGTGTTTAAATTTCATATTGATAGATTCAATAGATTTGGAATTAAATCGGTTCGTACAGAGAGACAAGTGATTTGACGTGAGATTCGTTTCAGTACTCAAATAAGCAAGTTCAAAAGTATTTAAAAACCGAGAAACCCACAATCACAATACACTTGAGATCCATTTATCTTTAAAGACAATAAACATTTGTTATAAAACCCTCACAAAGTTTGGTTTAGTATTTCTAATTTTTGTTATGTTCTTCTATTGTGTTTGTGCAGATAGAACGTTTACAATTGGAGAGCATGTTAGACGGGCTAAACCTTGATCTCAAGAAGACAAGTCAAAAATTTGCCTCGTTCACTACAGAGCGAGATGAATCTATCAATCAGCAAGAACTCGATTTAAACATCTCTGCTCTGGATGGTATGATGGTTTCAGTGTATCTTAAATATTAATATCGATAAGAATTATATTTGATGTTATTTTTCTTTAGAAATGTTAGCAGGTGCCTTCTTTCACAAAGAAAACGAAGAAGAAGAAGTAGATGAACTAGCAGACGATGATGAAGAGGAAGGCGATAACGTTGGGTCTACTTCCATTAACCCACGAAAAAGAACGAAGGTTGATGAATCTTTTTTCAATGCGCAGTTGGACATTTTCCATTTCATGCAGCAGTTAGATTAAGGATGGAGTTTTCGTAACTTAAGCGAATGTTGTGTGATTAATACCATGTATTCCATAGTTGAGAATGAGTGCTTTTTATAATATATAGTATTTAATCGTAAGCCATCGTGAAGGACAAATTTCCCCTCAAACCAGTAATTCCCAGAGCGACTTTTCTGGTGCAAGAGTGTCCCCGACGACGCTTCTTCTTAGCTATTCTAAATTTTTGTCAGAATTTTGATGTGTTGCTTCCAAAACACTTTGCCGCTGATTCATCGGCGATCACATTGTCAAGAAACAACTCAGAACAGTCATATTTTGACAGCATTTTTATTGAAATAGTTATTTATGTATCAAGGGCGTTAAGTAGATGTTTTTCCGTGAGGGCGACTTCCAAACCCGAGGGTCTCTGGCCCGAGAGGTTGGAAGTCGCCTGAGGGGCAAAAATATCTAGTAACGTCCGTGGTGCATACAAAACTTTATGCTTTAGTAGTTCGTTGCTGAATAAAACGAGAATTTGAAATATTTTATAATATTTCTTGCGTCTAAAGTGAAAAGACGCATTGTAATAGTCATTTGTCAATATGACGTCAGATAAACAAAACAGTATATCTAATTTCTATTGCATAATCGTTATTGGACTGATTTGTTCGTACAAAATGAAAGAATATTGTGAAGTTCCTGCGGAAGTTCTCGCAAAAGCTAACAAACCTACGGAAAATGGTTTCCATTAAAATCTTGAGAAATATATGAAACTGTTTATGGTGTATTTGAGATTTACCAGTGTGAACAACATTGTAAATTGACAGATGAAATGGTACTTTTAGGTTATTTGCGTCTGATGTCAAAAGTTATTTAGAGTATGCCATAACGCCAAAAAATAACATTTCGAGGATGTTAGCCGATGTGCCTTATCTATCTTAATTACTACGATTAGTACTGTTACTGATGAAGAATATAATTATGTCCCTGAAAAAGACGATACGTAACAGTGAAATGCGAATGATTGATGGCAATTATAAATTCACGGGAACATTCCATAATTGCAATTTTCATATCAAGTTTGAGTTTTCAAAACAAGGTTTATAACGAATTATTTTATTTATTTGAGCACTATGCCATTTATTTATTGTATTTTCACTATGCCATTTACTTATTGCATCTTAATTTTAAACTAGTGGTGCTACAGAATGGCACAGACTTTCCCGTATTAGTTTTATATTTTGTTGGGTCTTCACTAGCTATTCGGAATTGCCACATACTCTTTCCTGCCACCTACCATCTGTCACCGCCAAAAGTACATTTTTTGGTCATTTTCTTAATTTTTCGGTTTCCTATTGGTAGAACGAAAATATTAATTTTAGAATATTAAAGAACACAAAAACCTAGCCGTGCATGGCAATTTTCTTTTAAAAATTATGTGTCGTTTAAGAGAAAATGGCGTTTTAGTACTACTAAAAATGCGGAATTTGAAGTTAATTTTACAGAAAATTTTTGAGTTTTCAAAATACTTTATTTGAAGTTATTTGAAGCACTTACACAAATATACTAATGTTGACTAATTGCTGGTAATGTACATATTAAAGATGTGAGAGATCTTTCAAAAAAATTACAATTATGTAATTTTTGAAAAAACAAAAAAATAACTAAAAATAAGCTTTACGCTGTACTAAAGAGTGTAATTAGCACTATCCGTTACAAAAGTATCAAGAAAAAAATTTGCAGCCATATATGAGAAAATGGCGTTTGAGCATTTCTGAAAATGCCGAAATTTGAGCTACTTTTCACAGAAAACGGTAGTGTTTTAGAGTAACTTTACTTTACATTATTTAAAGCACATGTACTCGTAAATATAATAATGTGAAAAAATCGCCGCTAATGTAAATATTATCGACGTGAGAAACATGTGAAAAAATTTACATTTTGTAATTTTTGAAAAAACCAACCGATAGACATATATGGATTTTATGTCATCTGATAGAGTACATGTACCACTATCCCTACCAAAAGTTTAAAGAAAAAATATAGAGCCGTTTTTGAGAAAATCTTGTTTTTGTAATTTTTTAATGTTGCACGCAATATTTCACGAAGACTAGTAAAATTTTGAGAAACATTTACATGACCTTTATGAAAGAACTCAATATACAGAACAAATTTTATTTGAAGAAAAAATCTCTATCTTCAATTTTGTAGTTGGAGAAAGACGCCGAAAAAACTTCAAACTTTCAAAATTTTCTAAAATTCAGAGTTATCCGTGAAAATCCCACGGTGACCTATGCCATGTTTATAAGTGTATTTTACTCTATTCACACAAGAAATTTAAAGAAAACATTTGGAGCCGTTTTTGAGAAAATGTTGAAAATCCCCGGGGGGCTTCATATAAAGTACCCCCAAATTTTGAAGAATCTTTTACAAAATCTCAAAGCTTTGACTAGAATCAGATTGACCGGGGAATATCCGTTTTGGAAGAAATCGTACGTATGGTTTAGGCGCTAGCAGTGTTCACAGACGGACGTTTTCCTTTCAATTGGGTTTTCGGTATCAAGAACCTAGAAAACAGGGTTTCTGGCTACATCACGTGTTATGGGATTTTTGTTTCTTAATTTAGCAACTGGTTTTATCCACTTATTCGTTTTCACGGCCCGGCAATTAATTTTTTTCCGCCGAAAATTTGCCATTTTTTTCGCGCAGCATTACATATCTTTCCCTATACTACGTATATCACTCCGTGTATACGTACGTATACGGGAAAGTAAAAATCGAATTCATAACTATGTTCTGTATGTTGTGTTGGTATTAGAGAGGGCCATAAAGTATTCAAAAGGCCCTAGGGCATAAAGAATCAGAAAGGCCCGCAAGGGTATTAAGTATACCATTACGTGGTTTGTTTTAGGTCCGTAAACGAACAGCAATGAACTAGTAAACCATAAAATATTATTTGTACCTGAAAACATTGTTTACTTTATCCAATTGCAAGCCCTTTCAAAATACATTTACACTTCAGAAATTCTATAAAAAGGAAACTGCGCGGATTATAGATACATTTTCCTTAATACTGAGAAAATTTAATTGCTTTTGTTTCATTGCATATACTGTAAAATTGACTGACAGAGAAAAGAATACTACTACCTTTAAAACATTAAGACCTTTCAGAATTTTTAAAGACACTTAAATATTTTAAAATATATTTTGTCAATGAGTAGTTATTTATGATAGTGTGTAATCGAATTTCTTTTAGGCTCCTTGGCCTAAGAATAGAATATTGAGCGAGGAAGCGAAGATTGTCAACGTAACCTTCAGAAACACATTTGACCTAAGAGAGTAACTATTAATGTAGGTCGACCAGCATCTCCCTGAAGGCGAGGGCAATTCTGCCCTTTGTCTAAGGGAGAATCGCAGGACTTGCGGGAGGAGGAGTCTTAGAGGTGGTTTGGGATAAGCATTTGCTTGGCACATTCACCCGCATCTGCTTTCAGGCGGTAGGTATTAGCTGCGCTGAGACAGTGCCCTCTGGAATACAAAGCCTGGCGACGATTTTGTGACGTAAGCACGAGTAGGCCCACGACGAGACTCTCCAGCCGGAAACTCCGTGTGTTATGCGTGTTGTTATGTTGTGATTTTTCAGCAATTTGATTATTTTTAATTACGGAAATTCGAACTTGGTAAGTACAAGTTTCTGATTAAGTTCACTTTACGTCTTAGATCTAAAATTAAGGCAAATATAAGCAAATGATATATTTGTGCTTCAATTTGTAAAAACGTGTTAAGAAGCTTTTAGGTTATTGTGCATATTGATCATACAGTGTTTAGGACTGATGTGATTACACAGTTAACAGATGTTAACAAATTCGGAACTATTCAAACCCTCATTGTTTCATTTACAGCTCATCACAATAACTTTCAAGTGTTGTGTGCCCAATTGTAAAGGCAACTACCGAAACGGCCCTGCTGTTAGTGTGTTCGGCTTTCCCAAAGAGAGTGCGTGGATCAGAGCTATTTGCAGAGAGACAACTTTCATACCCAACAATAACTCAAGGGTAGGTATTTAAAAAATAATTTAAACTTGCAAACAGTGATAATGATAGTGATAGTTTTGGTGATAGTTATTGAATTGTTGAAAAATGGATTCATTATTTGCCTCATCAACAAATAATAACGTATCATCCACATATCTAGCACAAAATATTACTTCATTTTGACTTAAGATTACTGTGTCTGCTGCATAACCGATTCAGAAAAGAGATAACTCATGGGTCCACCTATTGGAGTCCCCTGTTTTTGTTTGTAACAAGAATAATTGAACATGAAGAATTTGTTATTCAACATTCATCTAATTGCTAGCAGAATCTCCTCATTCCGTATTTTAAATGAATTTTCCTTATCAACTTTTTCGTTTAGAGCTTCAAATATTACGTTATGTGAGAAGTTTTATATGTTTTAATATATACATAATTGTTACGTGATGTCAACTCAAAATCTAGCATGCGGCATGATTCTGCTTCTGTACTTTCCCAAAATATTTTAAATCTCCTATTCTGTAAAAATATTTTTTGTGTATTAATGTAGGAATATGTATGCATATGTATTGAGAAACTACTTAATACATATTTTGTGTAACACAAAAATATTTAAGTAATATATGTAAATTGCTATATGATTTTCTTCAAAATAAATTACTATTCCTAAAAATAATCAAAGTGTATTTTTATTAACTTCCGATTCTAATTTTGTTGATAGTTGTAGGAAAAGTTTTATTTTTTTTCTTTCAAAGAAACATTTTCCTGAAATAAAAGCATCGTATTTCTAAAAAAATAAATCGATTTTCGTTACCAAAATCTGTTGGTGTAAAATGAAGTGCCAGGGAGAAATATATTGTGAAATGCTCTTGCTATTAATTTCAGCATAGATCGTAGGCCCGCGGCGGGGCTGGTGGGCCTACTCCAAGGCCAGCTTTACTCAGGCCCCGAAGCATACGTCATAGTTTTGAGTCACGTGATCACGGTAGTCGAAAGTCCTCCAGGCTCCGGCGGCCTCGCCAAACGTGGTTTGTTTTGGAGGGAATTGGAGAAAATTTGGCTAACAAACTGCGCATCTTTCGGCAATGTACAATTGACTTAGACATCTACAAAATGAACTATCATTATTCATTTTGTGGAAATTAAATCTTTCAATCAGGCCTTGCGGATGTCCCAAGGCCAGTACAATGTATCATCATTGCCTATTTATTTACGAATGTGTAATCTTCGTGAAAACTGACTAACTTAACGGTGGGAACATATTTTCACGTAATATTGATATTTATAATTACAACACACGTAAAAATCACGTTCATCAAGTGTCAATATCAACAACTCATTACAAGAAATCTATATACAATACATGTACTTTACAACGCATTGCAGATGCGCAGTTGCGCAGATGACATTAAACAATTAAAGTCGGTAAACAAATTTAAGTTAAAAGTAAAATTTTGTCTGCTGCATAATTGTTTCCATATAATTAGAGACTATACTGGCCATCAAAAAGAAAAATGTTCATTTCAACAAAACAATGATATATATAGTGAATTACTTTACATTTATATTGTATAATTAAAAAAAGACTTAATACCCCTGTAACAAGTAATGTACTTTAGCTTCTGGGTTAATGACCCCCATCTCAATCAGTTTTTTGTCCAGTTTCCCTGATCCATTGAGGAAATGCTGAGATGGCCCCTTGTTTTTCTTCTGGACGTAAATGTAGCTTCACTATGCTCACGTTTCGTTGAGCACACCTTTTGCTTTTATTGGTAGGAGTAGAGCTGAGGGTGAGTTACTATTTTGTTAGCAATGCTGAAAAATTGCGTCTGCATTTCGTTTACCGTTGCAAGTTTTTTTATATAAGTCGGGAAAGAAATATCTAGTTTTTTCAAATGTTGCTAATCTCGCGCTTTTTAAAATTTTATGATTATGTCTTTTTTATATTTTCTTCGCCTTTCAACCATCGTATTTGTAGTTAAAATGTTGGGAAGGGATTGTGGAACTTAAGAAAACGTGCGCAAATAATCTTCACCCCCATACGTCGTATAGAGTTTTCACTATTTTCTGACCAAATAGATTAAATCAAATCAAACATCTAGTTATTGCCTACCGTAAGTATATCAAGTTAAATTTACATAAACAGGTAACATTGATAGTCTTTCTTTAGGTATGTTTTTTTAATGTTCGTAAACGACACAAATAGTTTTGTAATCTCATTGAAACATGTATATACAAAATGTAAATACTGAAAGCGTATAATAGGAAACATGCACCTACAGGGTATACACGGTTCTCGATCGAATCCACTCTTGATTGAAATAAGAAGGATTCAAATTACACAAAGCATTTTCTGTAAAATACAAAACTATTATTCATTAATAACAAGATGGCTAGATATTCTAAATATGCGTCACGAAGAAGTTTGTGTAATTTTATCGGCACTGTGAGATTTCCGACTTTAGCTACATAACCTAACTTAGTTACTTTCATGCACGTACAAAAACGCCCGACACATAGTAACTTCTGCTGAAAGCAACAACCACATAATGCGCGATAATTAATAACACACAGTAAGCACAATCGCAAACAATATCAATTTCGATTTGAACAGTGAAAACACGCACAAAACCTGTATGGCCACTCTCAAAACATGAAACACCACCGAATGTCACATGCACGGGAGCCGACCACCGACTACCTTGATCACGTGACAATTTCGCTTCGGGGCCTGAGTAAAGCAGGCCTTGGGCCTACTCATCGTGACGTCATTGGCAAGATGGCTGTCCGTCGCCAGGCTTTGTATTCCAGAGGGTACTGGATGGGGCGATTTGGTGAAGTGACGTCGACTACAATCAAGGCCGTCTAGAATAGTATATTAGAAGACCTGAGCCAATGTGAATGTCACGTGATCTGACGTCACAATCGGTGGCTGAACATTTTTCGTTTTCGCATACGCCCTTGTCAACGAGCTAGAATATTTTAGCTAATTAGCCCTTGTAGGATAAGTTTCCATGCGAACGGATGTTTCAATAATTCAGTATTAATTGCGTGTTCGATTTTCTGCATAAAAAGAATTCCTTCGTCCATTATCTTCAAGTAAGTAAGGTACGTCTATTACTAGTATTGATATATGTATGTGGTGCAATTATCAATTATTTTATGTAATAATTGTAGTAATATGTTTTCTCGCTTGCACTTGGATGTTTGGTTATACTATTATTTCCTTCATTTTTTTCAGTGAATGCAAACTATCCTTAAAGGAAGGCACTTTGAAAATTAGGCAGGAGAGATTTTTGACAAAATGCCAAGCAAGTGAAGTGTGCCGTGCTGTTGATCGAATTATGATGGATCGACGGAACGTGTTTCAACTTTTAAATTTCCAAACAATCCTACTCTGTGACAGAAGTGGATGAAAACATAATTAGGAAAGATTTTGTCCCCTCAAAGAACGTGTGTGTGTGTAAAACACTTCGACTCAAAATTTATTCTCTACCAGAACAAGGCAGTAAGAGGAGATAGTGTCGAAATATTTACTAAAGGAACTTATAGAAATCATAGTGAATGATGCATACTCTTCCCAGTGAACAGCCTAACTACTTGACGAAAATTTACCAAGTGTTTCAGATATAGGTTTCTGAAAATTTTGAAATTAAGTTCCTGAAGAATGAAAATCAAAGAACTTTATTAAAGGGCTTTGTATTATAGACAGATTCGATTAATAGAAAACACAGTTTTGAGTCGTGGATAAATTCTATCCACATTAATAGAATATAGTAGTTTGTGTATGTCAAACATTTTATGAAATAAACTCTATACATTAGGAATGTTCAGTGATAAATATAATGGTTTCAAGAAGTAAGACGCAAGGTCACAAAAGTGAGTGCAAAATATGAAGACATTAAAGTCAATTTAAAGCGTCAAAACCATTTTTATGTATTTCCAATGTGATTTGTGTCGTTTGAATAATCGCAAAGTCTTACATAATTTGCTGGAGTACTTTGTGAATAAAATATTGCTTTCCATCCATCCTCTTTTTATTTTTGAGCAGTTTGAATTTTATTAATTTACATATGAATATTTTACTGTTCCTTATAATATTAACAAATACTATTAATAATTACTAATACGGCCATCAGAGAAATATCTGATAAATGTGTTACTACTATACCTGCTATACTACAAATTTCGATATTGAAAAGTAGACGACTTGAAAGAAATAGAGCAGGAAAAATACAAATAGAATTGTTATCATGAAGGTACTTAATTTCTTATGAGTATCAAGTATGGCAGCAAAATTGTTTTATGAATTTACAAAATTTTATATTGTAAATAAAGTAATATGTACAAAAATTTAAGCATTCTCTTTATTATGTTAATTTACTTGTACCATAATTGTACAATATCGGAATGCCTTAATACAAATAACTCTAAAATAAATTCCTGGAGCGTCAAGAAGGTTTAATGATTCCTTGTGTTATTTGTTCCATGCGATTTTAAGAACGAGATCTGTGTTTAAAATTGTGGAGAGTACGCCGCTGGATAGTTTGCATTTCCTGCCAGCCACCCTTCGTGACGTCATTCGGCGTAGGAGCAGGCCTTCTATTCTAGACGGCCTTGCTACAATGTGTCCCAGATATTGAGGGGGTCGTGGAAACAAGCGGAACATAAGAAAAGATGAGAACATTAATTCATGGTAATCGATGAAGGGTGAGGGGAATGAAGGTACAATATCCTACGTGAAATTACTGTTTATTCTCCCGTATATATGTGCACTAACTCTTGCCTTAACCCAATATAAAATAAAATATTTTATTCCTATTTGCAGAAAACAATTATTAATATATTTTATAATACGTTGTATACAATTAATACTTCAAACCGATGAAACTAGAATACGATGATATTGTTTTACGCGATGAAAATAATTCATTTCGATGTTCTTTACTTCAGTTATTTATGTTTTGTATATCTTTGTATTTGTACCCCGTTTCTGTCGTGTATACCTCTCCAAAGATTGTGAATTATATGTTCCAAAAGTGAACTTCGATGAAATAATGACTCATTATCAACAAAAATGTTTCAATATGGATATCTCACAACACATTCTCGATAATACTTCCATAACCTGAACTGGGAGACAAAATTTTTCTTTAACTTTCTTACAAAAATCGAGTAAAATACACTTATTAAGGTGGCATAGGTCTCATTTTCACGGTTAACTCTGAATTTTTGAAAATTGCTAAGGTTGGATTTTTTTCGATGTCTTCCTACAACTACAATATTGAAGATAGACATTCCTCCTTCAAATAAAATTTGTTCTACAAAGTGAGTTCTTTCATTAAGGTGATCTATATGTTTTTGAAAATTTTAGTAGCTTTGGCGCAATATTATGCGAAATATTTGCAATTTAAAAAAATTCAAAAACAAGATTTTCTCAAAACTTGCTATACATTTTGTCTTTAAACGTTTGGTAGACGTAGTGCCTGATGTACTCTATTAGATGATGAATTTCAAGGATAAGGAGGTATCAACCACAATAAAGGATGATTTTTTTTTAATATTTAGAAAATTTCGTCAAACATGTTTCGGGAGTGTTTTTCCCATCATCAGTGACTACAATAGAAAATTCAGTAAACAGTAAGCAAATGAAAATTACCAATGTACATAAACATATAGAGCTTGAAAACTAATTAATTAAGGTACTTGCCCAAGTAACACAGATTAAACACTCATAATTAAATGTTATAAAAGTACATCGACCAGTATGCCGCCATCTTGTGCATCGCACGTGGTTCGTGAACAGACTGAAGGAAAAGGGAGGGAGGAAGAAAAATAAAAGCAAGTCAAATAATTAAATTTAAAATTGGGCTGGATTTGAATTGTGATTGTTCATTGAGACAATTTCTATTTGGATTTTTGTACAGTTTTAAAATTTCAAAATGTTTTAAAACGTTTAATTTAATACCTTTGTTTTCCAAATGTAAGATTTTAAAGTTGATACCTGGGTCGAAAGAGTGGTTATTTTGGATGAGATGGTTGGAGAAAGTGGAGAAATCTTGTTTGAGTCTCCAAGATCTTAGATGTTCTTTTAATCTACAGGTAAACATTCTACCTGTTTGTCCTATATATGCTGAATTACAGCTGTTACACTCTAACAAATAAACACCACTTCTTTCCATGAAGGGCAAAGGCGATTTGTTGCTGGGAAGTAATGATTGAAGGAAGGTCCAATTGGACCCATATCCCAAAAAATAGGTAGAATATTCATAAAGAATGACAAAGGTATCTAATAAACCCCTAACACCCTTCAATCATTACTTCCCAGCAACAAATCGCCTTTACCCTTCCCAGCCCAAATCGCCCGACTATGGCATTTGTGAGTGTAAGTGCTTCAAATGACTTCGAATGTTTTTCGAAAACTCAAAAAATGTCTATGAATAAGAGCTTAAACGTTTGCATTTTTAGTATCGCATAAACGCCATTTTTAAAAACCGGCTCAAAAGTTTTCAACGAAAATTACCGTTCAGGACAAGTTTGCACCGTTTTTTAATATTCTTTAAATAATATTTATGTTCTACTATTAAGACCCAAAAATTAATAAAATGTCAAAAAATGTACTTTGGGAGGCTATAGATGGCAGCTGTAAAGAGTAGTGGCAAGTCCGAATAGCTAGCCGAGATTAAACGAAAAAGAAAAGTAATACGGAAAAGTCTGTGCCATTCTGTAGCACCACTAGTTTAAATTGATGAATAAGTGGAAAGTAGGAACGTATCGCTGAACACGTATATAGAAATGAAAAAATGTTTGACGCTTATGAAATAGAACGTGAAAGAATTGCAGAAAATGTTTATTTTTATGCATTCATATACACTGAGTCACGAAAGGTAAGTAACACTTGCAAATTTATACCCGCTCAGCAATTATGAAAATTTACCTTGTCTTTGCACAATGTTTAATATGGTCAGCCACATAAAAGCGAATATAAAAAAAAAGACAGGTAAAAAGAGCCTTTATTGTTTTTAAACGGCACATAACATCTCCCTCCCATTCTCTCTCTCTCTGAATTAACTCAGCATTTCTGCGCGCGTTTATCTTGTTTCCCGTACATCCACCCATAAACGAGGTGAAACGTTGCGTTTAATGTTGGCGTGTTCGTTGGTCTCGCCCTCCTCAAAGCCGCCTCTGTCTCCACGGCTAAACAAAGCGGTCAACATTACATGAATTCCTCTTTATACTTCATAACATTTTATAGTTCACGCCATTTTTTTAAATATAACATTAAAATGATTCTTTGGACGTACAATTGTACATTGGAGGCATTTTCGTCGTATTAACTAAAAATGGGAAGTAATTTATTCTGCAGTCCATCGTCTAAGCAGGTGAAGACTAGAAAATTATATTAGTGATATAATTCTGGAAATAGTACTTATTTTAAACTCAATTTTTACATTTTTGATTAGTTTAGAGAAATATTCATTACAATTTTTTTACAGTTATAACGAATGTTATTTTTAGTAAGACATACGATCCCTTTGTTTATTGACTCGATGGAAGGTTTAAAATAATCTACATAAATAAAAAAGGAAAGGTATCATTCACGTATTTATTCTTTTCCATTACATAAAACGTTTCGATAACTAATTTATGTTGTCACCTTCATGTACGCCGAATACATTTTTTTACAACGACCAAACATCAGCATGCGATGCCTTTTTAATCTTAAAAATTCGCCCATTTTGGAAATAATTCAAGAAATTATGTGCTGTTGTAGCGCCACTAGTACCAAACGAATATTTCATCATTGTTTTCCTATATCATTATATTAACATTGTGGTGAAAGCAGTTCTGATACCATCACTTTCAACTGCATTTCTAATGCTGTTCTAGCAGCAGCAGGACATGACATGTGCAAACACTGTTGTTGAGTTGTTCCTTATTACATCATTAGAATTTTCTTCTGGAACGAGCAGTTTGGAGAGTTTGATGATGTCCCACTAAAGTACATGCTATTTAATTTCTCATGACGTATTGCGACCACCACCGTCTTCGGGATAAGGGAGAGGGATTTTTAATAATCTCCCTAGGATGTTTGGTAGTTCAGTCGGGATGACGGTGGGCCACATAAAAAAATTGAAATTGGTGGGATCAAAAACGTGGGTTCTCTACACTACGGTCTCACGAATCATTCAGATTAAAACACAGATTTCTTAAAAACCTTACTATAATCTTGAGATGAAAAATTTTGTTGCATAGAAATCTCGTACACTTGACACTCATAAGTACATAGAAAAACACCGTTAAACACACAGATACGTTGTCAATTGCTGAAAATAGAATACACAAGAAAATGCTTAAATATATACACCCTCCTCTTTGCTACTTTACTAATTTACACTGTCTTTCTCATCAAATCAAAATTTTACTAGGCCTTCACACATTCGTTGGTACCATTTATGTTCTCTTACATGTAACACAAAATTTTAAGTTTTTACTGTTTCTATTTTTACAAAGAATAGGGATAAAGAAAGATTGGTTCTGTAAGTTATAAAAAAATTACTCTCCTCTCTAACTAGCTGAACATAAAATCTTTTTCTCAGTTTACACAGAATTACTCTATCTGCTTCGTTAAACGAGTTCTGGGCACTAGAACGTTTGTAAAAGGAACATTCTTACTATGAAATCCTTTTCAATACGGGGTTTCGTTCGCCGTCTTCTGAAACTCGAGCACTGGCGACTTCGGTGACCTTGATGCTGGGTGTTTCCCTTCGCTGCTCGCTCCGCTGGTCGGGTACCGTTACCAAAGCTCCCTTGCAGTAGAACTCTCTCTGGGCCAACGGTGTGGTTAAATATTCGTCTTTTGCCAACGTAAATGTTTTAACCATATGCCGCTAGTGTTTTCCAATTATATCCAGTAGAATTCAATTCAATATAATAAGCAAAGAGCATATAAAGAGAATAAAGAACAAAAAAGAAGAAGCTGAAAAAGAAGGATATAAAAACCACGTGTTAGATTCTAATCAGTTATAAGTAACAGGGCTCCTTCCCCTCTTCCTACTGCTTTTAAAACCTCTTGTTAATTACTTAAAACAAACTTACAATTTGACATCTACGTTTGTAATTGAAAATATGGTTATCTTGATTCAGAAAGCTGAACCGCTTAAAACAAAAATTATTTATAAAATACAACAAATAATTAAATTCAGCGTTTTGTTTATGTTTTTGCGTTTAAATTTGCAATTCTGCTTACTATTTCTGAATGTTTCTGCAGAAATGCGGACGGTCGCACCGTATTTCTTAGTAAAAATAACGTGACTAAATTTTTAAAAAATGCAAAAGAATCAGCGGTTATTAGACCATTGCAGTTCAGGAAAGCAGAGTCGAAGCTACTGCCAAACTTGACTCCGCACCTCTGATTATTTCTAAGAATATCAACAACCGAAGATTCGTGTATCTGACAGAACCAACGCGGTGGGCCGAGGATTTAACACACTTTCTAGATCACACAGGCTTTTGAATCGTTTTCTATGAGTTTGTGGCTTGAGGGTTGTCTTCCCTTTACGTCAAAACGTGTTAATCTGTGCCTTTGTGCACAATTGTGTGACCGTTTATGAAAATGGAATGTGATTGCCGTATCGGTGATATTACTAATGAAGTTGGCCATAAAACTATGATATTTTTCCCAAGGACATTACGTCAATTGAAGACTTTGATGTAGAGGAGAATGTTGTTTTCATTAAGGAATAATTGTCACATCTCTCTGTAAGTATGAAGAGATAAAATACGAACAACAAAATTTGATCTCTTTGGTCGGTCTTTTTCAAATCCTTACAAAAATCATAAAAAGTCTTTATGAAAGCTTTGAGAGAAATAACTTCGGCTCGCACAAAGTTCACACAACTAACAAGAAAAACACATTTTCGGACAATCTTATACCAGGGAAATGATTGTGTCCATGTTATTCTAAAATTCCGTTGCGATCATTGCATCTAAGGAGTACTGTATGACTGTTCGTATCTCTGCAGAAACATTCAGAAATAGTAAGCAGAACGGCAAATTTAAACGTAAAAACATAAACAAAACGCTGAATTTATATATTTGTTGTATTTTATAAATAATTTTTGTTTTAACCCGTCAATTCCCCAAAAAATTGTAGGACAGTTTTAAAGATATTTTCTTCCAATATATTCAATTAGGTTACTTAGAACCGAGAAATTGAAGTTTGGTGAAAAAATACTATCTCGAATTTAATTGGTGAGGGTGTCCCCTACAGGTGACATTGGGCATTGGAGGTGCATGGTATGTATTAGGCTTCAAATAAAATTTTACTTATTTCAACTTTTAAAAAAATTTATTTTTGGAATTCATACCAACAATGAAAATGCAATTCTACTTTACATTTTGTGCATATTATTCTCGTGTGCTTGATATATTGTGCACATCTCTTCTGAGCACATTCTTCGTACCTGTGTTCAGTGCTATCACCACTTGTTCGCACATCCTTCGGGCACCGGTTTGCTACCAATCTAGAAGCAGGATTACGATGAGGCCGTTTTCCATACTTTCCACAATATGTCTGTACGATGAATCTTCTGAGAGTAAGTAATGGTACTTAAAGGTCCTATTTATGTGTAAACATAAGACAAGCATTGTGATATGCAGCATCGAGGCCAAAAGAAAATAGGGGATACCATCATTTTTTCCACGCACATTTACTGTGGATTGTGTACATTTTCGTCGAATATACCTATGTACCTATTGTACTTCTGAACAATTGTTGGACAATCGACGAAGATTTTGCTTATGTTCCTGCTCACATAACCAACTCTATCTACTTTTCCATAGCAATTAGATGCCACAGTAACAATGTTGTTGTCATACCAACACATTACAGAAACGTAAATTACATGATAGAGCGCCACGAGATTCCTTTGTCCAATCTTCACGAGTTTTCACATGACATTTTTCAATACGACTGTCCTGACACTTCCTGGGCCTCTAATGCCTTGTTGAGAGAGGATCGATAGCAATATCAAACATGTAAAGAAATTGTCTAAATAGAGTTTGTCTGGAGCAAACTGAGGAGGTAACTTTCTTCCCAAATGTACCACCGCTGCCGCTCCAAGCCCGTGTTCTGCTTGCAGGGGAGTTGTGTGCTCTTTGCACCTTGATACGGCTCAAATGCGATAAGAGAGCCCCTTCGCGTTGCAGCGGACCAAAACTTGCAGCCGAAACGAATGGACTTGCCGTGTATGTGCTGTTTGGCACTGTGTTTCGCATAGTACGGCACCATTGTTTCATCAATTGAAATGTTAGTGCAGCTCTATCCACAAAATATTTCTCTTTTGCCGACCACTTCCTGTACGAGACTTGTTTTCTTTCATTTCTCTTGCGTTTCGTCTCACAAGCTACCACTACATAATTTTCACTTTCTTCATCTGAAATGTCGTGGTCATCAAGATGGGGGAGGACGTTAACTTCCCCTGTTGATCGTAGCATTCGGCCACGCAGATGATTCATATTTGTTGAGGTCTGATCACTACTCTCTTCATCAGTGGCGGGGCTATCTTCTGGAGGAAATATCAACGTCATCAATGTCATCTTCATTGTCATTCTCTAGAACCTCAAGAAATTCGTGCAGTTTCAACATATAGGAAAATATAAGCAAGGTTTCAACAGATTGGTCTTTGCCGAAATAATATTTTTATCTAACAAAATAACTATTCACAGAGCTAATGGATGTTTTATTCTTTTCCGAATAAATGATATTTCATAAATGAACGATGAATTACGAATTATTGCGAGAACAAAAATGAGTGTTATACACTTAAATCAAAGAAATAAACTGCTATAAAAATACTCTAAAGATTGCAGAAAAATCTAGTCTACTTATATGTCGATGTACTCCTAATGCCCAATGTCACCTACAGGGGACACCTAAAACTTTTCAGCCAATATAAAAGATTCTTATATTTTTCATTTACGTAGTTTGCTGTTATTACATTCCTAACAATATAGAGAGCTGATGTAATTAATATAAATAATGTACTTAACAATTTACGTGTCATAATTTTTTGAGGAACCCGCAACCGACATCGACTCGAGCAAAAACATTTGCACGTGTACACTCTTCACAAGCGGCTGAAAGCAGCAGACGCTCAGGTTTCGTTGTAGAGGTGTTTATAGAATTCCAAATAAGTCGCCTGGCGCGTTATCATATTTTTCAGAATCACAGGAACTGGTACAGGCCTCCGCAAAAGACTGTCCCCTGTAGGTGACATTGGGAATTGACGGGTTAAGCGGATAACCATATTTTCAATTACGAACGTAGATATCAAATTGTAAGCTTGTTTTAGAGTAAAGTATACGTAATATTGAAAATTATATATTAGGCCACTTTTATGTATATTAATTATTAAGTATAATTAATTATTTTAAATCAATGCAGATTTTAGTTTGAAATAGCTTCAAAATAATGTGATTACTACTTGGCACAAAGTATCCTCAATGGGGAAATGAAGCCTTTTTTTCGTAAGTTCAATTTTTTAAAAAATACTTCGAGTTAAATCTAAAAGTTGTAATTTTTACTGAAGTTTGGTATGATAGCGGTCTAGCATGTGTGCAATTTTTAGATTTTTATCTGGTCCCCCAACAGAGGTATTACAGTTCAAAATTGGGAAAAAATCCAAAATTCCAATTTTTAAGAGCATGTAATTTTGAAGGGGTACGTTATATACTGTAATATACAAAATATTACAGAACAAACGCCGCGCCTTAATCTGGACGGACGGAGCTCTAATATACAAAAATATTACAAAACAAACGCCGCGCTTCAATCTGGACGGTCGCGGTTACTAGGTAACGAAGGTTGTTGACGGGCTAAAAGGGGGCTCTGGACTGGGGGGAGTTGGTGGTTGACTGGCATCCTGGTGGCAACGGCGCGTAGGTAAGCCGAATTATTTAAGTTGGACATCGACGCGAATAGGGAGGACAAATTGTGGAACAATTGTGCAAGAAGTAAGCAGCAAGAAAGAAGCAGACGACTTCGGCGACGACCGGCGCGAAGACGGATTTTCGGCGCGGAAGTCAAGGGGCTACAAACTGCGGGGCCATCGTTTCACAACGCCAGACAATTCGGTACCGTGAACCTAATGCATGAAATCAAGCAAGAGAATTTTTATATTGTTAATCTCAAATCTACATTCTTAATAAACAAAATTATTGTTGTGCCACGTTGTATGTAATTCCTTCGGAATATAAATAATTTCAGACTTCCAGGCTTCGCTGTATAGAGAGCATGAGAACGAAAGAACTGAGCTTGTAAATTAAATTAGATAAAATAAGTCATTCTGTATTTTATCACAATACCAATGATATTTTACAAAAAGTAAGTATACTGTTGTGTGTAAAAGCACAAACAAAATTAAGGCTTAGATTCTATTACTTATTTGAAAAATTACTCTCTAAAAATCGAATTTCGTTCATTCGCGTTCCATAAATTTGGTTGCAAATATTTCCCACATCAAAACATAGAAAATAAGTAAATAGTATTTCGATTTGCAGGCCAGAGTATGCTATATTGAAAGCTTTTTATTCTAGAATGCTAGAGCAACCGAGAGCTGAGCAATTTAGGAAAGAGTAAATGTTTGCGAACGGGAAAAATGGCGCACGGCGCGAAACAAAAATGGCCGCCATTTGTAAACCAGGTACAATAAAAAAAATTAAAGATGGTTTTGAACAGCCAACACATAATAAAATTTGTGTACAAAATATGAAATTTTTTCGAGATGGTCGAGCGACCAGTGCTGGACCACTTAAAATGGATTGACCCGTTACTAATAAGAAAAATGTGTAAAACTCTCAGCGCTATCGGTCGAATTGTTTTTGCGTCTATAACCGACAAATCTACGCATCTAAGTATATATATATATATATACTTAAACGAGTCGTGGATAGACTCTGCATAAGATTTGTAAAAAATAAAAAGAATGAAAGGAAGAAAGGGGACATGGATTCTTGTCCGGGAATGGGCTCCGGCAAATCACGCGCACACTGGAAATGGTGGTTAACAAGAACTTTTTATTACAGAAATAATTGTTTTACAAATTTGGTTGCCTTTGGCGCTTATACTAGCATTCATTATGTTCTTTCCCCTGTTTTGAACTATAACCCCTTTCGCTATTCTCCGCCCTCCCGGGGCTTCACTTCCTATAATGACTCAAATATTTGGGGGGGGGCTCAACACGAAATCACTGTTCTGCACGGGCTACTTACACTCCCTCCCCAACCTTCCAGCCGCTTTTACTAGTGATACTCCAACCTGACTGGCGTTACTACCTGCTCGCTCCTCCACCGTCGAGCCGGCGCCGAGCGCCGCACCGTCCGCGTCCGAGCCTCTTCGTGCCGCGATGAGCCGGCGCGGGAAAGGGGGTCTTGCGATGCCACCCCAGTCGCTTATTCTATGCGCGGCCTGCCGACGTGTCTGGTCCGCCGCCTTGCCCTTCGGGTATGTTCGTTGTGTTCGGCTGCGCTCGGAACACCGGAGGACGCTCCGTCGCCGTTAGCCGCTCCCCATCCCACTCGTGGCCGCTGTGGTGCTTCTAAACGTTCCCACAACGTTTCGACTGCATCCGCATGTGGACTTCAACCCAGGCAGCAATAGTCGTCGACCGTTCACCCAGTTTACCCTCCCAATGAAGTCAAACGCTGGCGTACACCGTTCCACCACTCCGCCCAGTTCCGTCCACTCCACGTGGATATCATTCATTGCTAATGACGCTCCACCACGATCCCATGTTCGTCTCGTCTCGTTTCGTTTCCCAACAAGCACTTCCACTCTCGTCACTCACTTTCCTTGACACCACGCCTTTCCAGTTCCACGGCACCACGTTTACTTTCACTACTCTCTCCGTTTAAAAGTCCGCACCACTCCGCACGTCCTTCTCTCATGTCATTCTCTCCGCTACTGTCGCGCCTCGTGGTCTTCGGTTCCTCGCACCCGACTCCGTGGTGTGCCGGCCGCTGCCGCGCAGTTCAAATTCTTAATATGCGCCAGAACGCATTGTTATCACGTGAGTGATAACAATTTGTTTCAATACATATATATACATATATATGTATATATACTGAAATATACCTTTCTCACGTCTCATCAAGAATGTGGCTGTAATTATGTCCTGTTCCAAATTTATTAAGATTTGGGCGCCAGAAACAGGTTACATGAATTACTACCAAAGTTTTTCTATCTGATTCTAACAAAATTATATAAAAATCCAGCTAGCTTGGGTCGATGGGTCCGGATACAAATACTCGCTATCGTCTCGATAGCCGATTACCTGATCTGCCAACTATACAGTATGGCGTGGAATCTGAAACGTAATAATTATGCTTCCAACTAATTAAAAATTATGATTGACAAATGAAAACAAAATTCAACAATTTATTTAACTTTAAATTAACACAATTAATTTGATGGTCATGACCCTTTTTTGAGTAAATTATCTTTTTTATACTGCAGTATTTTTTTTACCGTTCTTGCATGCCAACGCTCCGTGGTCGCTTATCACTTGGCCGTTGTTAATTCCAAGTTCCGCTTCTCTCTTCCGGTCTTGCGCCGCCGCTGACACGTTCAGTCCACACTGCCTAAACTATTTGTTAGTTCTTGTCCGACGCTCCCGGTTCCTAGTCTCTCCCACTGGTTATATAAACTATTGAAGTCCAACTGCAATGTCCGAAAATCTGAACAAGTCCTCCGCGAAATCACTACTGGTAAATTATTTTCAAAGTCCGAAAACAAACTATCACTTCTCTCACAAGAAAAATACAAGTCTCACTTTCCCACTATATTGTCTACAAACGATCTTTACGCTACGGCACCCAGAGTCAGAATGTACGATCTTCACTCCACGACACCCCGAGTCAGAATATACGATCTTCACTCCACGACACCCCGAGTCAGAATGTTCTATTTAATGCCTTCTTGAACCCTTTATGGCTCGGTAAGCGTCCATTCTTCTATTTTTCCAAAACACGGCGGCAAAAATTAGACTATCTAATCTTTAATAGCCAACCCGTGCGTCTCTTACAAATCCGAGTAGCCGCGACCTCCGTCAGTCATTCGTTTTTGCACCAATTATATCTTAGGTTCTTCAGCCCTCTAGCCGACGTCCTGACGTCATCAAGGCCCGTGTATAGTTTGTTGACCTTGCCAAGCTCTGCGCTGACGTTGCTAAGGCCGCATACCGCCATATTGAATCCCCATTTATCTACCCCATGTATCATTAAAATAAAATCTATCATATTCTGGTATATCACAATACATATATATATACATATATATTGTGACCGTACTTACCTTTATCGGTCTTCAGGTATGCACATACCATGAAAATTTTTTGTTCATTAGGGTACAGGAAGTCTTTAAGGGGGATACTATAACCAGCATGTCTGAATTCGATGAATGTATTATTACACAGACAGGATGTATTAAGAATGATCATTTACATTAATAATACAATTTACATTACTGAAATGATCGCAGATCATTAATGAATACTAATTAAACGATTTACATTATATGTCTTTGATTGTTCCTATTGTTTTTACATTTCTTATTCCCGTTCATGATACTTCCATCTCTCTGAAACTACATACCATCCGCTCTCATCACAGACACTGTTGCTTTTCTTTATTACTCCGATGAGCATCCTGAACCGGCATATCCCATATCCGACCCCCATTCATTCTTATTCATAACTATCGTTACTTATCTGAGCCTTCCACTGTTGCTGCCTTCCGTGCGATGCGACGCCACGTGCCGCTACCCGATGCCGTTGCCGTGAGGTGGCCTTGGCGCCGCCGTCGTTCTGCGTCTGCACACGTGTCGCTAACGGTCCGTCCTCGCACACCGGCGTTGTCTCGCCGCCAACTTCTTTCCCCACACGTCGGAATTCCAGTTTCGGCTCGCAGGGCTCCACAACGCGGTCCCGCACCCGCACAGCTACACCGACTGGTTGAGGATCAATAAACGATTGTTCTCTCTATTCGATTGCATTTATCTATTTCTGTAACACATTAATCTATCCTTTGTGTTCCCTCCGTCTCACTGGTCTCCCCAAAAATCATCACTATCACCACTAATGTTCTAATTCTCACACACCTTGTCGCAATTGCAGTATCGCCCACGTGTCCATTCAATGTTGCACTTCTCTAGCCAAATTTCGTGATTATGTCTTTTCGAACACACTTATGACAATCCTTAATCACTTTCATCACTGAGTTTGTCACACTTCTCCTTCCTTTGATCCAAATTGCCTCGATTACTCCCGATTTCTCCCACAACATCATCACATCACTCCTCTGTCGCCATCTCCCCCCGTTACCTGCCCGCCATTCGCTCCTGACTGACCCCCGCTCGATGTGATCGACCAATCCCTCCCTCCAGGCGCTCGTTCACGGCTCCGGTTTGATTTACCCCACGACGATTCATTGACAGCGCGCCACTTTCGAATATTGTGATTTGCCTAATGCTGGTGTTTTGACCATACGGTCAATATATATATATATATATATATATATATATATATATATATATATATATATCCAGATTGTTGGTGGGCAACTGTAGATGGGCAAATGCGAATGAAGAGGGAGTAACATTACGGATATTTAGTGCACACTCTGCCGCCACAGTGAGGAACAACTTTCATTTTGCTCTGAACGTAGAAAAAATATTTTTACAGTTCAGACGGGTCATCTGATTGTTAATCACGTTTTACGATACGTTCTGCAAACATTCTAATAAAAGAAAGACTTCCTCGCGTGTAAGAGTTGTTCTATGTCCTGGTTTGGACATGGTTGTCAAATATCCTATTGTTAAAATGTTCTCCCTCATGTTTAGGCATGCGCTCACTATGACACTGCTTTGGAAAAATTTGATTTATTGGGCCCAGATAACGTTCAAATAATATCGGGTGTTAAAATTCCAGCTGATATTTTACAATCGCAGGGGCGTAATATGCAGCTCTTAATACTTGACGATGCGGTGGGTTGCCCTGTGCTTGTGTTCAGGAGCGCTTGAATTGACTGAGTAAGTCATCATAAACGCGAGTTACCATCAGCGTCCGTACCTGTCCGATTGAATTCAAACCATTCTTTAAATACTACCAATACTAATAAGAACAGATTGTGAAAATTTCAGTGAAATCGGTCGATTAGTTTTTGTATCTATTAGCAACAGTCAAACGCTGATTCTTTTATTTAATGTAAATGTGGACAGATGAGGCTCAATCTACATTAGCTGATTTGAAGTTCTATTTCAGTATGACCGTTGTATTGTCCTTAACTAAAACTACCAACAAATTCTACCTCAAACTTCCTTTGCAAAATGGCCACCCGTCCTTTCCGGCAGAGCGACCGCGGCGTTTATCCGCGAGGGGCCGTTCTGAGCCTCTGACGTCTCCTTCTCCGGCCACTGCGCTTGGGCTGACTTGGCGGCGTGGACTCCCCCTACACGCTCGCCTGCCCGCGTCGGCGCTGCGTCTGCAAGGCAAACAATGCGCGCGTGTTTAGAGACAGCAGAGCGGCCTCAAACGCACAAAGGCCCATCCACCCCCACCCTCGCTCTCCGGCTTCCACCCCCCTACAAGATCCCCGCAGCGGTAGCGTCGCCGACGGTGGTGGTGCGGGAGAGGAGTTTGGCTTTGTCGTTGCGAGGGAGCAAATGTCGCAATCTGGTAATCTCTTGTTTGGGCGAAGATTATTTATTCCTCTGGAAACTATAAACTCCAGATGTACTTGCAAGGATTACGTCTGCGATTGAAATAATTAAGTGGTTGTGAAGATGTCGCTAGCGCTATTATATCCAGGTTAGTGGCATTACGTGGGGAGTATAATAAGTAGGGAATATGTTTTTTGTTGCCAATGGCAACAGGAACCAATTCAATTCCGTGTATGATATTTCTGGCCATACTTATAATATAAGATTTTAAGTACTGACCCTGTCTTGACAGTCTCTGATTAGGGTGACGATTGAGGCGGAGAAAAGCTATTGCCTTTACCATTGTAAACATACGAATTTTAACGTCTTAATTATATTTCTTTGTCCAGTTTTTTAAGACACTCTTTTATATTTTGATGATCAGAAGGTTAACAAAAGGCCATCTATTCTAAATTTTGAATTTTGTTTGTCTCGATGCTTCGTGGAGCATTTTTCCTCTTGTTTAGGAGACTGACTAAATGCAGAAGTACTGATATGTTTAGTTATAATTTAGATAATAATACAATTTGTTGTAAATTTAATATTTGTGTATCAGGTACAAATGAACTCGTCTCAACCATTGACTCTTTCAACAAATTGTATTATTACTTCAATTGTAACTAAACATATAATTATTTCTGTATGTAGTCAGACTCCTTAAGAAGAGGAAAAGTGCTCTTCGAAACGTCCAGAGAAATAAAATTCCAAGTTTAGAATAGATGGCCTTTTATTAACCTTCTGATCATCATAAACATAATCTATCATAATAATCTTTCATAAACCTTTTGATCATCAAAGTATTTAAGACTGTCTTAAAAAACTGTACAAAAAAATATAATTAAAATCCAAAGACCGAAGATATTGGAATTTTAACATCTTTTAATTCTTTTCTTGCAGACTCATGTATTTTCAACCCATTGACTCAATACGTTCAAATAGTTCATGCTTGGCTGCATATGTGCATTTTTAATAGTTGTTATCCTTATAAAACTCCCTTTTACACTCGGCATTGTGACATTATTAGGAAGGAACATTAGATTGATTATTTTGTGTTTCCAGACGCGTTAACTGATGTCTTTAGTCCCGTTAGTGTAGTGCATGGTTCCCTATTACGGATGGTGGCAGTGTTTTTCCCGCGCTAGATGATGAAATCCATTGCCTACTTACACGTCGGCTTGCAGGATTTTCACTGACGAGGTATTGGGGCAAGTGTAGTGCACGTATGCAGTCGCGCGCAGTCCGACGACAATTTGATATTGGGGTATTGATAAGAGAAACCACGAAACACAACCGAATTCTCCTCCAGGCAGCGGCTGAATTCGACCTAACTATACGGCTAGTATACAAATTCCTGGTACCTTCGGGACTCAAACTCTAGGATCTCATGGTCACATGCACTGCAGTAACAGCAATTGATGTCGTGAACCACCTGAGCCTGTAAGGAGCAATGGTTGAAGTGTCGGGTTTTGTCTGAGTAGCGTCGACAGGTGGTACACTTTCTTCAATAGTATTTGTTTCGAGGTACTAAGAATTAAGCAGAATTCAAACCAGACGCGTGTCCGTTCATCTAATATAATAACACGTGCTTGATTTCTTGACCTTTGTTGACCTTGAAGTTTTTTATATGAATGACCTAATCTCAAGAATCATTCCATAATAATATAATAACTTAATTGAGATTCCGAGAGAGTTCATTTTCCTTACGCATACCACCTCCTAGGAAAATGTCTCCAAAATAACCTTGATATTTGATAACTTCTAGAGGGCGTCTTGGCCGATGCAAATGTCTACGTAATTGATAACTTCTTTGTAATTTCAAAGTAAATGCATAAATAGCACTTTTAATGCATGTTTTTCTACTGGCCATTTGCTCGTAAAATACTATTATTTCTATTAATTGGTGAGTTTGTTCTAGTTTTGAGCACACACCTATACATTTGATAGGCCGTATATTTTCAAATTAATGTGGAACATTATGAAATCTGTATACAAACGATTTAGGTGGAGACTACCAGTTTGTGCGTGATATTTTAGCCATTTTTATAGATCAACTATTTCGATAAAAAACGAATCAGATAAAACACCGAATAAACACTAAAAATGTAGGAACAACACAATGCAACGAGAAACTTAATTTGTGGCAACTTAAATACAGCGTCCAAGCAGATCATAGTGACAGAGTACATATGTTTGAAAATTCACAGCTAACGAAAACATTGTGCATTAACTTACAAGAAAATGTTCATTACCTTATCTTGACTTCCTTAAAGATTCATTCACATTTTAAATCATCACGCTTGGCAAATTTATGTCGTAATGTGATAAAATCAGTTTAGGCTTTTGCAGCGGTGCCATATGCAAAGTCGTCAACAGACAAGTCGGTGCAGTGAACAGAGCGCGTGTAAAACCAATGAAATAAAAATTGTACGAAATTTATCTGACGAGGAATGTGTCCAGAGGACAAATGTTACTTGAAGGGGAAGCGGTGCCTAGAACAAAGATAACATTGTGTATCAGCAAACTCCCAAAAGATCGAATACGATCAAGACGGATTTTATTTAATTTCGTAAAATGAGTCAGTACGAATTTTAATTTCTAACGTCATTTTAAAAAATGAACATTGGTAGTATTGTCAAATAAACTACGTGGATATTCCGAATGGATGGGCGGCACTCAAAATTTCGTTTGAAAAAATGATTTCTAGGCAAAAATTTGCATTATGGAAGCATAGAAACACTCTACAAACGTGATAATTGTTTATTATTTACAAAAGAAATGAATATATTTGCTCAGACAGAAAAATTAAGCGAAAAATAAAAAAATCAGTCGAATTATGTAAATTGGGTGCTTTTTTATTTTTCACTTAATTTTTCTTTCTGAACAAATATATTCATTTCTTTTGTAAATAATAAACAACTTATAAATAATAAACATTCTTGGTTATTGATAGAAAAAAACTTACTTATATATATATATCTTACAGGAAAGCTTCATATAAAATTCATTTATTGATTGGTTGACTAATTAGAGATTCCAGGCGCGTCAACTAGCGTATTGCTTATTTTATTCTCAGGCATAAATCCTCCCTTGCTAGATGACAAGATCCGGCGACGTCCAATCGGGGCTAACGGGGTTTTACCAACCAGGTATCTCCCAGCATGTGTGGTAGTATAGTGCATGTAAGTGTAAGTGTAAGTAAGGAGTGAAGATAAAACAAGGAAGAGGAAGGGAAGATCGCGCGCTGTCCGTCGTCCGTTTGTTTGGTCATTGTTCCGAAATTCGCCTTGTGTTAATCTGAGAAACCACGGAAAACTACAGAACACAGCAGTCATTCACCATTCAATCATATTCCTGTCACTTAGCAATGATGTTTATATA
This sequence comes from Acheta domesticus, assembly GCA_031308135.1. NCBI lineage: Eukaryota > Metazoa > Arthropoda > Insecta > Orthoptera > Gryllidae > Acheta > Acheta domesticus. Next base: position 97,834,006 of record JAHLJT010004567.1, on the reverse strand, counting down.
ATGGAGAATTTGGTCAGCATCATTTAGTAATAAGTAGGGAAGCATATAAACAATTCAATTCTTGGTTATTTGATAGAAAAAATATGTCAAACTTATTTTCGTATGAAGCCACTATTACTCCCGGCACGGCAGTTCAGCTTGAGCATGTACACCCCTTTGTGAATTTTAAGGCGAAATGAGTGCGGGGTCAGCGGAAGTTGCCGGCACCCGTAGGAGCGCCGGGCTCCCCAGGCGAGCAGTTAGTGCGTGCTGGCGCGGTTTGAGTGGCCTAGTTTAATTTGCAGAATCCACCACCGTCGAGACACAAACCCTAGAACAGTGCTGTCAAGTTCTTCTACTGGTGGCAGTGGCACGCGCCATGGCACCGTAACATTCCACGATCTCTGCGTTACTAGCGTCGGGAAAGGGTACTATTAGTAACGCCACCGTTTGACAATAGGGATGGCGTTGTCTCTGGTAAGGGTAAGGTAAGTGGGGTAATAAACTGCGTGGAGGGGCAATTTCGTCGTGGCACTCGTGCTACGGACTCCCGCTCGTGGCATCGACCTTGACAACACTGCCTTAGAACTTCCGGTGAGCGCCGCTAGGGTCTGTAGATGTGAACCGCCACCTGCCGCGAAGCCACCTTGTGTTGGGCCCAACGCCGTCATCGTCCGCGTCCCAGCTGCTCCCGTTCAGTCCCTTCCCGCGAGCGCACAGACAGGAACCCGCGCCGCTAGCGCCTCAGACGGAGCAACGGTCCGCGCGCCAACGGCGACTTGTTGCTCGCGTTGGCGCCGTTTGCCGGATTAACTCACGGCGTTTGGAGAAGTGCCAGCGGACACCGCCACGCCATATGGCTCGCCGGATGATTACTTAATTATTGAACGTCAAAAGCAGTTAAAAACTGTGTGACATTGTAAGGATAAGTGTATCTTGTGCGTGTTTTCTTAAATTCTGGGATCCATACCCAAATCCGGAGGTTCCCAAACTTTTCAGCCCGATTTTTGGTAAGAATTGATAAAATATTCGCTCCTATGTAATAAAAACTATTTGCTAAAGCAAATCTGCTACTGTATTCTCTATTTTTCCTTGTCGTGCCCTTTATGAAGGAATTGACTTACTACCACGAGGACAAGGAGAACAATAATTTGACCAATTTAACTTCTCACTGAACTCTAGAAAACGTTCAGCAATGTGAAGTTCATTTAGATATTCACATAGGCCATTGCAAATGACTGCAGATGTAGCAGGAGTATAAGGGTGAAGGATGATACAACGGTACTGAATAAGTAAATAACAGTGATTGAAAGTGAGATGTTTTACACCTCGATTATTTTCCAGTGAATTTTTTTAAAATAACAGATCTCTTATGTTTTCTGTAAAGGTACTCATTCAGCGGTGCCACAGTTGCCGCCGCTACGAAGGTTCCTGTTTGAAAACTCTCTCGAAGAATCATTAAGATACGTGTTCTGCTGCAAATGTGAGTTTCACGTGCGTGCCAAGTCGAAGGTAGAGGGAACGTGGCCTCCTGGAGAATTTGGAAAAATACTTCGAAGCTTTTCTCAATACTTTATTTTATTTCTTCTTTTAAATCAGGGGCACCAGTCTCTTAAACGTCATTTACACTAATAAATAACAATAATTAGAGCCATGTTTTTGAAAATTTTGAAAATATCCCAGGGGCTTCATGTGAAATACTCCCCCCACATTAAAATATCGGTTTCAAATTCCAGGGGACGCGAAATCAGCCAGATCAATTGGAGATTACCAATTTTAGAGAAAATTGGCTGAACGGTTTAGCCACTAGCGTTTTTCACAGACGAACGGACGGATAGATGGACGTTTTCCTGCCATTGAATTTTGTGGTGTCAAGGACCTACAAAACGGATTCTGGCTACACCACGTGTAAGAGAATTTTGTTTCTTAATTGAGCAACTGTCCGCCTTTTCGTTGCCAGGTACCTGTAATAAGAGTTTTTTCTGCGGAAAAATGCCCCGTTTTTTCGCGGAGCATTTTGTAACTTCTCTCTACTGCGTAATCGTTAGCGAGAAAGTAATTTTTTAAACATTAAATCAATTATATTTATTCATCATTTTAATTGTTTTATTATTTCATTCTCATTGCAATTTTTTACATCCATTTTAGAAGAATTACGCTCTGACTCAGTCAAAGAGATTTTATTTACTGTATAAAATGTGGCCTGACAATCAGGTGCAAAGGTCACACACATGACTTAGTTTTATGAAGTTTCACTCCACACTTTTTTTGACAGAAAGTGATCAATTTCAAACCCTCTTCTTGCCTTAGAAGTTTTTAACATTTATTCCGAGACACCCATATACCTCACCACCGCCGGATAATGAGAAACGTGTAACACAACAACCCTTGAATCACTAATCGAGGCTCAAAAGATGACAGAAAGAAAACCGTTCGAACTCAGAGTAGGCGGCGTCCGTTCCAGAGAACTCCGCCAGCGACCGTGCCAGCGTTTCAAAGCGAGCTTTCGGGATTAGGCGAATGAACGAGCTGGAAATTGGGTCGGCGGGAGAATGTAGACTTTCGTGAGGCGATGCCACTTCCTTGTCTTGATCAATCTCGCGAGGGCGAGGGTGGCGGCCCCGCTGCGCTTTTCATAAGGCGCGACGCGAAGACTTGGGCGTGAGCCAAGCTCATCTGTCTTCTTGTCTGGGAAGACATTCAGCGATGTTGCGAAGACATTCATGGCGGCGTAAACGAAAATTGCCGTCATGCTCAGGGTTCAATCCACGTAGTGTATTTCCGAAAGCGCATTGAATATTTATTTTCTGGATTAACTTTCTGACGTGAAGCGTATGCGTACATAAAGTTGAATTGACGGAATATTTATTGTGTATTGTTTGGGATGAGGTAGTTTGGTACCTAGCATGATTTATTGCAGTCTGAGAAAAAAAGCTGTAATGAACTTCTTCCAGCCTTTCAAAACACTTTCTCAACGTCCTATACACGCAAGCTACGCTTTTACTTTTGTTACTTGGTCTTGCACACACTTCACGAATTGATAAAACCTGACGAAAAGCCAATCATTGCCTGAAAGAATGTGAAAACACACTCTCCTCCCTTTGTTCTTCGATTCTGAACAACTTATTACTCATTTTATGCCAGCTTCACTTTTCGTTTTACTGTCTTGTTTTTACTTGCCTCCTCCGAAATCGCTTCTTCCTGGTGTGTTTTTTATCTCCTCGTTCGCATCTTGCTTTGCTTCTTTGGAGACCATCCCCTCGCCCTTTGCTCGTCGGGCTTTCTTCCCTGCGGAAGCCCTTCGGCTCAGGAGAAAAACCAATAAAATACCGGCGTGGGCAAACGCGGTACTGGACGGAGCGGCGGGGGCGGGGAGGTGCTGGGGCGGAATGAGGCACATTGGCTGGCGGGGGTGGGACGAACGTGTTGGAGCGGCGCGATGGAGGAGGACTAGGAAGGGAGTGGGAGGGTGGTGAGGCGGGAGGTGACAGGATGAAGTGGAGTGAACTCACTGACTGGGTGGGGAGACGCAGGGAGGGTGAGGCGGGGCGGGCAGTGATGGAGCTTTATGCGCGGGATGGGAAGAAAATGAGTGAGTGGTTGGGCGGGGTCGGGTGGGGCGAAATGGAGAGGACTGGCCGTGTGGGTGTGGCGAGGCGGGGCGGGGCCGTGAAGGAGGATTTTTGCGTGCGGGAGGAAGAGAATGGGAGGGTGGACGGGTGGGGAGATAGAGGGACGAAAGGGAGAGAACTCGCAGGGGGGGTGAGGCGAGGCGGGGCTAAGTGGTATAGGACTAGGTGCGGGTAGGAAAAGAATGAGGGATGTTGTGGCGAAGGGGGATGACGGGGTAAAATAGAGCACAGTCACTTGTAGGGGTGTGGCGGAGTGGGAGCGTAGGAGCGGGGGGTTGGAACAAGGCTGAGCGGAGGTGGGAGGGAGTGAGGAGGCAGAGACTCCTTCGACGTCGTTGTCACCTCTTCGATATTATTGCGCATTTTCTATTCCGGTTTTATTTTCTCACCTAAGTCGCCGCCGTTCTTTTTTATCGCGCGGCAGAGTGGGTCCTATAACAGCGTCCCCGGCCTCCATAAAGCTCCACGTAATCATAGGCGGGGCGCGGCGGGGCGGGAGGGAGGGAGCGGAGGTTGAGAGGCAAGCAAAAGGACGGGAGGTCCCATGGGACGGCGGCCGCGGCGGTGGCTGCGGGCTGCGCCAGCCTGGCAAGCGGCGGCGCCCGAGCTGACGATGGCGGTTCTGGAAGCTGCTGAATGCAACAGTAAAGGATTCGAATGGAACAGACAGTGGAGAAGATGAAAATGTGAGGGTGACGTTGACAATGGTGGACTTAAGAACGAAAAAATTTAACATTTTTCGATTCTAGATCGCCAATATCCTGTTAAGACGATGATGCTTTCTGAAATGTTACTCAAAGCTTTTCGTTCCAAAGCCTAGAAAACGTTTTTACATTTTGGGGTATTATTTCGTAATAATAATAATAATAATAATAATAATAATAATAATAATAATAATAATAATAACGTTGTACGACCAACAAATTCAAACGGATCGCACGATAGCAGCAAACAAACCGGATATTGTTATCCGGGATTTTGAGAAAAAATCGTGTCTACTTGTGGATGTTGCTGTGCCTTGCGATCAAAACGTCGTTACCAAGGAGGCAGAGAAACGTCTTAAATACAAGAGTTTGGAAATTGAGATCAACCGAATGTGGGGCGTAAAAGCACAGGTCGTACCGATAGTTATCGGAGCTCTGGGATTTGTTCCGCAAAATTTGTGTAAGAACTTGGCTAAACATCCAGGTCATCCAAGTATTGTAGAGGCATCGACAGGCCATAGATCTACTTCTTATTTAGCTGGTTGCAACCTGGAGTAGATTTTATACTCAGTCGACTCATAACATCTGTAGTCGTGATATGGAGCAATAATAATAATAATTTGTAATTTTGTAATTTATTAACTTGTCTTTGGTATAAAAATAATAATAATAATAATAATAATAATAATAATAATAATAATAATAATAATAATAATAATAATAATAATAATAATAATAATAATAATAATAATAATAATAATAATTTGCTCATTCAGAATTTCAAATTGTTCAGAAAAATAATGGGAAAATAAGCTCATTGAAAAATTTAAGAAAATACAACAATACACCAATTTGGGTATAACATATTTCATGAGAAAGACATTAATTGTGCCAATGAAGGGATGGATTGATTGCACGAAGTGAATGTGAATGGATTTTGAGAGATATGAGATCGGGCTAGTAATTTATAGCAGATAGGTAATAATAGAGAGCCGTGATGTGATATCAGATCAGTTTTTGGAAGAGCAAATTCTATTTTTGTCAGACACTATATTTTACAATGCCTTTTATATAAGAAGAAAATTAAAATAAAATTTAAGATATACATAAAATATCTGTAAATTAACGTTAGAAACATAATAAATTTATAACACAGGTTAATATTACAATTTGTTATTATTTTTAAAATATATAATATATAAACTAAAACCTTTTTTAGTGTCCCCAATTTTGGAAGCAATTTCCTACAATTATCCTACCCTCGAATGCCACCACAGACAATGAATTAGTAAAGTAGCATCGAAAGAGGATCGGACACACCTACATTGGTAATGGTTTCTAGGAGTCACCGAATACAGAATTTAAAGGTTTTAAAGAATGTTATTCCGGTAGTAGGGAAGAAGGAAGTGCGTTCTTTTCTTTAAGACCACTTCAGTCTGAATGAGTCATTATTTCGCTCTTCAGACCACAATACGATCATGCAATCGTATCATGCATTTTTACTTTCCCGTTTACTTACGTAGGCGTGTATACGGAGTGTAGGGAAAGTTACGTAATGCTGCGGAAAATCGATTTCGAAATTTCAACAGAATACACGTTTTGGGGTCCCGTGATACCGCAAAAGTAGTTATTTTCAAAACGTTCGTCCGTCCGTCCGTCTGGCTGTCATTCTGTGAACAACCATAACGCCGAAACTATAAGTACGATTTCTTCGAAAGTGAATATTCCGCAGCCGATCTGATTCCATGCAAGGCGCTTCGATTTTGAAAAATATTCTTCAAATATACGGGTATTTTACATGAAGCCCCCTGGACATTTTCAAAATTTTCTCAAAAACGATTTCAAATTTTTTCTTTAAATTTCTTGTAATAATAGAGTAAAATACACTTGTAAAGGTGGCATAGGTTTCATTTTCACAGTTAACTGCCAAGTTTCGAAAACTGCAAAAGTTTGAAGGTTTTCGGCGTCTTCCTAGAACTACAAAATTGAAGATAGAGATTTTTCCTTCAAATAAAATTTGTTGCCAAAAGTAAGTTCTTTCATTAAGATCTTGTACATTTTTAAAAAAAAATATTAGTTTAAAAGTAAAACTAGTAAAATTATTAGTTAACAAATTACAAAAACCTACTTTTCTTCAAAACGGCTCCAAATTTTTGTTTAAACGTTTTGTAGGGATAGTGTTAAATGTGCTCTATGCGATGACATTAACGCCATATTGATCTATTCTCTTGATTTTAAAAAAATTTAAAAAAATGACATTTTGTTTACTTGTCTCTTATGGCGTTAATATTTACATTAGCGGTGATTTCTTCCCAGTATTATATTTATGAGTACATGTGCTTTAAATAATGTCAATACAGTCAAAACTCAAAACTTTTCTCTGAAAAAGAACTTCAAATTTAGAATTTTTAGTAGCACTTAAACGCCTTTTTCTTAGAATGAGCACTATATTTTTCAAAGTAAATTGGCATTTAGGATGAAATTTTAATATTCTTTAATATTTTTAAATTAATATTTCCGTTCTATCGTTAAAAAACCCAAAAGTTAAGAAATTGCTCAGAAAACTGTTCTTGGGGCGGCGATAGATGGCAGCAGCTGGGACGAGTATGTGGCAATTGGGAATAGCCAGCCGAGACCCAAGAAACTAGAAAAATAATACTGGAAAGTCTGTGTCATTCTGTATCACCACTAGTTTATTACAAAAATCTTAGAATATTTAGTATCCATCCGTTGCAACTTTTACCTTCAACGTAAGTAGCAGTTCACCATATGCAGCAATATTAACAAAAAGAGAAAAGCATTTACCCGTTTAAATGTATTGATGATTCGCTGTTAAAGATAAAATAGATTCAGCTATCAAAACACCAATGACATATTCGTTTGTAGGACGTAATTTCATTACCATATTCCATGGCGTGCATTGTGTTACACTTTTGAAGCGTTACCACTGCAGGTGTGTTTTCAACCAACACTTATTCAGCTACTCTGACATTACTTTTTGTCGTGAGTATCCAAATAATGGTGACTTATCAGTTTCGACAATCATCCAATATCGCCAAATTGAAATCAATGGGTTGGAATGAATATAGTTAAACAACCAATACATAATAGACAGTTATTCATTAAATATCTTTCAGTGATCGCACCAAATCCAATAAAAAGGTATAACCCTGCCGTAACCAAAGTTGAGGAATGAACCAAAGCAGAAACAGGAGTTGGAGCAGTTACAGCCACTGGAAGTCAAAAAGAAAAAGGAATTTGAGCTCTTAGTCATGGCCGCTGAAATAACTAAAACAAGCAAATACACCATTTCCCCATCCAAATTACCGAAATTATTAACATACATATAATTTCAACTACCATATCTTATTATTTAAGCAATTGATAATAATAAAGCAACATTCCCAATACGATTAGATAAGGCTGTAATTATTCCAGCATTATAAGATTTTACATTCTGATAATAAATCACTAAACAATAAGATACTAATTCTAAACCATCACATCCTAATAAAATTCTGATAAAATTAGGTCTAATAATCAAAAACATCATTGAAAATACAAATAGTAATACTAAAATAATAAAACGAAATAAATTTTCATCACATATTATATAACTATCTCTATATTAAATAACTAGTGAAGAAATATATATAACAAATCTTATAAACAGTAATGATTTATAATCCAAAAGAATTCTCATAACATTACAAGAATTAATAGATACAATATTTCATATGACATATCTAAACGATTCATAACGATACATATCTAAACATAAACCATTCACAACTGTTCATCTATTATCTTTATTAATCATCCCTAATTCTAACATCCTGAAAATTGTTTACGGCAAAGAAAAACCCCTTATGATGATCAACTGCCCATGGACAAGATCAATTAGGCGTAAATATATTATCTCGGATACGCACAAAAATCTGAATGCCACATCATCATCATCATCAATAATACTCGACGAATGTTCTTGAAAGTTGTGTTCCATTTTTGTGTCTGGGAAATTCACGGACTTCCGGCGGCGTGCTTGATTGACTGTTTCTAGGCACGTCAGTTATTAAGGCCATTAGTCCCGTTAATGTAGTAAATATTTTATCCCGGGGGTGGCAGTATTCCTTCCCCACTGTATGGTGAGAACCGGCGTCCACTTATACTTCGGTTTTTCTTTCTTGGCGCGTGGGGGTGTCTCATCAAAATGGAATATCTCACGGTATTTCGCGTCGTTCTCGGTTGTGCCGCTAGGAGTCGCATGATCTCGACTGTATCGAGCAGACTGTATCGTGCTATTCCTAGCGGCACAAGAGAACGACGCGAAATACCGTGAGATATTCCATTTTGATGAGACACTCCCACGCGCCAAGAAAGAAAAGCCGAAGTGAACACGTCTGCGTGCGGGAGATGTCCTTCCTATCGTCCTCCAGCGGGGCACCGACCCTGACGGAACAAGCTCTTAGCAACCGACTTGTCTCCCGTTAGTGTGGTGTGATCCCTGGCTCATTTGAGGGTACAGCTCCGGTAATCATCTGGTGTTGACAGCAGAACGAAAAAACTACCAAATGGAATAGCCGGCCACTAGATGTCTCCTCCTCCAGAAGCAGAATTTGACCTAGCTGTCTAGCTAGAGTAGAAAATCCGTCATCGTAGGGACTCGACCTCTAGGATTCTAAGTCGGAGGCACTAAGGGTCAACGGCAATTCTGGTCACCATAGGGACTCGACCTCTAGGATTCTAGGTCAGAGGCGCTAAGGGTCAGCGGCAATGCTGGATCTGAGCTAAACGCAGCCGGTCAGAAGGGCTTTAAACTGCGAACACGGATTTACGGGGAGAGCACGGTCCACTGAAGGCCGAGAGGTGATGGAAGAGGCTAATAGCGGCTGGCCGCTCCCATCCGTTTTCCTTTCAAGCGCGCGACGTGGGCTGCCGACCTTGTGAAACCGACAGCTGAGCACATACGATGTTTTTTTGCTCTCCGCGCAATGTGCCGTCGCAGGTATTCGCAGAGCCGATGGCAGAGAAGTTGAGGGTGAAGGGACGCCGGCATTTCTTGGACTTGGAGTTCGAAAAGGAGCAACATTCCAAGAACCAATTTGAAGAGCTTATTTCCAAAGTGACGTATTTCCATGAAACACTTTTTCAAGAAGAGAAAGAATTTACACTCAGCCCTTTAGTTCCAGATGGGAGACAATGGTTTTCGGATATAATTTGAACATCTGAGACGCGCAATGTTTTAACATGCGTTTTTGAAGATGTATTTTGAACCGTTAAACTAAAAAAAGAATTGGAGATACGTCACTTTGAAAATATACTCAACTATTTTTTTAATTATTTTTATATTTTTAATTTGTTCCGAACTAGAGTAGTCGATATTACATCAGAGATGAATTAGAGAATGTGTTTTTCTAACAGGATTTTCAATATATAGAATCTAAGAACGATCGTGTGGACTTATCTTGCCCGAAATAATTTATTGGAATTATGATGGAAATTGGATATTGATTTATTGGAACTATCGGATGCACTTGGGTTGGTTTTACCTTCAGGCACTGAAATATGAGACGCGTCCGTCCGTGTCTTGAGTGTGTTTAAACTCACTAGCCACAGAAAGGCGGTTTCAGTCAGTTATTGACAGTTATAATTTTGGACGTTACAATATATTTTTTATTGCAATTTTGCCTATTTTATGACTGCTGCACTTGATTTCATGGATTTCTTTGCGTGATACAGCCTTTCGTGTTGTAACTTGTCACATGTTGGTTCTGGCCATATGTTCTTTCCTTTAATTTCTTATTTCATATGATCTTATTCTAGCGTTTTCTTCAGATTGTTATTATAGTATTCATGTTCATTTCTTAGTGATATCTTATCTTCCCTTTTTCACCACATATATCATTAGAATAATACTTTCTCTCTCTTAGTTTTCTTTGTGGCCATGGTTTCAATATTTAATGTTGTTTTCTCTGAACTTCTTCATGAACATCCTGTACATTGTTGTAATTTATTACATTTGTTGTTCTCATCAACGGCTATTTATCTAGTAACTCTGGCGTAAAACTAACAACAATGACTATACTTTTTTGTCTTAAACGTTCTTCAACGAGCAGTGATATTGAATCACGTCTTCTCTCCATTCAATCGTAAGCCCCTACTCACGGGAAAACGTACCACCACTCCACACACTATCTTCGCCTCGAGAATATGGCAGATGCCTCCCTGTTGGACAAGGTGCTCGAACCTCCGTTGTTTTCCATTTACAACCACAGAATCTATTGCAGTAATTGCGTTAACTGACTCATTCATTGTAATTTTTTATCGTTATTGTCAGTTTCTGCAAGTGGAGAATGATGTTTACAGGAGTGCGCCACCGTCTGTGTTTACAGCCGAAACGACAGAGACGGAGATATAAGGATACTCAATTCAAAATTAAAATTGGACCGTGCCAAACTATTGCGAAAAAACGTGTGATTTCTTTCTTTGCAAATCTAGTATTTTCCCCATTCATATTTTAACTATATTTAGGTATGTCTACACCTCATATTGGAAGAAATAAAAGTATATTTTTCTCTGCAAAACGATTCAAAATTATGAGACTAATTCTTTGGATGAGCAGTAACATTTATATAAATCGTTTATTTTAACTTAAGTAGTTTCTCAGAATATAAACCAAATAAAATTATTTTTATGTAAGAAGTAAGAAGACCACCGTAATGATGAGTATTGTAGAAAGTGACAGTAAAGTTAATTTTTTGGTATTGTTTTTTAATACCTAAAAAAACGCCTAAAGCCTACGGAAAGAAAGATAAATGAATACAAAATGTTTAAATTCAATGAATAAGTATTATACATTCAATATAAATAGAACTTTTTTTACATTCCTGTACTAGAACGATGAACGGTAAAAAATGCAACTTAATGGGACAAAAATAAATGTCAGTAAAAATCTTGCATGATGTGTCTCTGAAGTTATATTTTATCAGCTGATTTCACAACCTCTATGAAGGAGACCATGGTCATTCCGTCGCAGCAGTCTCTGACCATATTAAATCTGTTGTATTTTAATTAGTATTAAGTCGTTGCTCTTCGCCTAAAAAGTGCAGTTTTTTCATCTTTTATCTCTCTATATTTTTCTCGCTCTTCCTTTCTGTAAACTGCTTTCTGTTTTCCGCTCTAATTTTTTCCAACCCTCTCTTATCACTGCTAGTTCCTCGTCTCTCTCGATTCTCTGAAGTCCGCAAACCGCCCTCCGCCCCTCTCCCTCCCGGGCTCCTTATCAAAGCTCCCTCCATCAGGCGGAGTTTCCACTTGGGGCGCAGGTCGCGATCACGTGTTCCATCACTAGAAAGGGCGCGGGTCAGCGCCATTTGGACCTGCGCGCCCTCCGCCCTCCAACCTCCCGATCCTCACAGTGGGCCATTACGAGTCACGAGCTCGCTAGGGACGCTCCTTGCATTGGGACCGGCTGAGTTTAACGCAGATCCAGCAGTGTCACTGTTGTTCGGGCCCACAGCAAAGCAGAGAAAATAATTTATTTCGCAAGTCGCAAGGCTGAATCGTTGATTCGCGACCGTTGGAGCCGCGACAGGAAGCGCCCGAGGCGCGTGGCTCCCCGGGTGAGCGACCGGCGTTCGTGGAACCCACGCCACTCTGGCGATCCGTTAGCCGTCAACTACCGACAAACTTACGAGAACATTTGCTTACTAAATTTAAACAGCAACTAGAGGAGAGATGGCTCAGTGCATCAACCTGGTGTCACCGCAGTCCCTCTGACCGGGAGGTCGTAGGTTCGAGTCCCGACGGCGATAGGATTTTCGACACTAACTTGTCAGCTAGGTCGAATTCAGTCGCTGTCTGGAGGAGAATTCTAGCGGCCGGCTGCTCTGTAGAATGATTATAGACATTATACAGTGAGCGATTATTTAAAACAGAGTTACTTATCTTGGCGCACTTCGGTGGGTGAGGGATTAGATTACTATCCTCTGAATCCCCTACACGTGGGTTCGATCCCAGACGAGGTGCATGGATTTTCAAAGGGAAATCCACAGTAGCCATGCTACTCTTGTGGCACGGATGCCCGTCAAAATTAAATCCTTCCGACATGTAGCTTTATTGAGATCTCACTTTCTCCTCGGATGTAGTTAACAGAGACCGTGGCAGAGTGGACATGTGGCAGAGAAAGTGAGAGCCACACCCCAAGCTTCTGAGGGGCCGGCCTGTCCGCGGCTGTTCTCGAAAGGTTTCCAAAACCATGTCGCAGAGAGGCTTCCAAGGAAGCCTGGATCGAAAACGAGGTTGGCATCCAACTGCTTTCAATATCCTCTTAATCGCACGCGATTTATGTACTACTGCTCCTGCTGCCGATGTCGCCACCGCCGCCACCGCCACCGCCACCGCCACCGCCACCGCCGCTCCTACCGCTACCGCTATCCCTTCTACTTCTACTTCTTCTACTACTACATCTACTACTACTACTTCTACTACTACGGCAACTACAATTACAACTAAATTATCCATAATAGCGTAAATCTGTTCTTCAAAGTACAGGACAATTCCTTAAAATTAAGCAAGTTGTTTCCAGGCCAACAATGAAGGGTTTCCCGCTCAGTACCTGCCGCGAAGTACGGCAAGTACAAATTAATGGCATGGGAAATGCCAGGAAGTTGAAGTAATAAGTGTGCACGGCAAAGAATGCGAGCCGTTTATATTGAGATAGATACGCAGAGAAAGAGAAGGAAACGTAATGATAAAAACAACTTGTGTAAACGAATGAAATAAAAGAATACTACCTTAATCATGTGAATACCTCGCACAAAACAAATAACTGTAGAAAAGAAGCAAGAAGAAAGTACAACTTATTCGCAAAAATAAAAAATAATTGTTTCATATCTTGTTTATTCTCCGAATGATTAAATGAAATAAATTTTGAACAATGCCATCGCTACTCTTTGTGAACATGGACTTCAAACCTCTTTATGGAAATGTAATTGAAATATTCCTTTATCTATGTTATAGTGAACTGTTATAGGATATCGTTTATTTAAAAACAAAATGCATCACTAATAATTATTATCATTAAAAATTGTGTGTAGAGGGACACGTGTGTCAGAATCTTGTAGTACATTGCGTTTATTTATATACATTCTCTAACGTTTTAAAAACTGAACTTTCGAATTTAAAACTATCTTGCTATCTTCTGTATTGTAGTCGGACGTGACAATGACGTAATGAACAAATGCCCGGAGATGAGTGGTTCATTCTATTAATTTTAAGATATTATTAAAGTTTAGTATTTGAAATATGAATCGAGTCAATAATAGCAATAACCTGCCAATTAAAAAAATCACAAATTTGGTTGAGTATAAAACTAAAATACCTTTCGTTTAGAAAATCCATCGTGTTTCAATCAGGTTTCCGCATGTTTTTACACGCTCACTTTTCTCTTTGGAACCTCTGTCCGTTGTGCTCCGCTCTTCCCCCTCCGCCGTCGCCCCTCACCGGCCGCCCGCTTCGGATCGCCCTCTCAGTGCATTCGGGGCGTCCGCTTTGTATCGCCCGCGCATCGCTGGAAGCGAGCGGCGCTGAACGGGTCTGCAGACAAACGACCTCCGAAACACGAGACTGATCAGAGCTCATGACGCGCCCCGCCCGCTGGAGCTCGTTCACGGCGTCCTCGACCCTGCGGAGCTCAAACCTACACCGGTTGTGTTACGCGAGGGTCGAGGTGATTTGACCCCAAAACGGGAAAAAGAAGGAATTAAATTATTTACGTCTCCGTGAATGGTGCTTGTATTCAAAACGTCGTTTCAGTGATGTATTACACTCGTTGGGTAATTAATCCTCATTGCTCTCTTGCGCTGAGATCTCTCGTCTGTCCATAGTGGAGATGAGAAAGCAACACTGCTGAACTTCGGGCCCTTTAACGTGAAAATCAGATTGGCGTTATAGTAACTAATTATATAAACGAATGGAAATTATATACGCAAAAGTGTATACACAATAGCCACCCAAAATATTCCGTAGACAGAAAAAAACTCAATTCCAGTGGTAAATTGGTACTCATAAAACACTACAAACGTGAGGGAAACAAAATTATATACAGTATCGTTAGTTGTCTCCTATCCTTCGGATATTTAACCCATAATAGGTACGGAGGGGGTTGCATGTGACCCGAGCGGCTATTTCCCCATCTCCTTCCCTTGTAATACTCCTGAAGGTGCCGGGTGACCCGGGAACCCTGTCGGCCAGATCTCCGGAAGGCATTGGCATGGTCGCGTTGAAACGGGTGAGTGACCTTGACTTCCTGCCCTCTTGTTTTCCCGCGAGATGTCGCGTTGCGGGGTCGCATCCGACCCGATCGTGCTGTTAATGCAATAGATTTTTATCAAACAATTTCATCCTTTTTCTCAATTTTAGTTCAAAACGTTTACAAACAGACTTCTTTCTAGTTCACAATAAATTGTAGCAGAGTTCCTACGTCAACTGTCAGCGTCAGACAGTGAAAAGGGCGACTGTGGCAATAAAGAAAATGTTTCACAATAGGAGGGTGAAACTCTGCTGAACACTGACAAAGATGATGTTTTCGACTGTGATGGGGATGTGAACTTTGTTAGTGATACCAAGTATGTACGGCAAATTTTTTTTCGCTAGTCTCCTATACTTACACGTTTTACATTTTTTTATGTAATCGAGTGCATACCATTATTACTACTCTTACAAGTTTACACCAAAAATTAAAAATGAGTGTTTACAATATTCCGTGTAACTGACAATAATGATGTTATTAACCAAATAAAAATATCATTTCAATTAAAAATAGGCATTTTGTACATATTTCCATCAAAAACCTCATTAAAATGAGGCCGGGTCGAATCCGACCCGACCGTACCTTCCACTTCTTCACAAACCACTGTATCAATTGAAGGTTAATATTATTTACTATTCAGAGAACGGAAATGATCAGATAACTTCATTGATTCACTGATACAATTGATAACAATGACGTTGTATGGGAAATTTCACGTTGCAATCCCTCCCAAAGAATAAACCATACCAAACCTTACCAGAAAGAAATAATTAATTTCCAATTTATTCCATGTAGACACGTAACTTACATTAACATTAGAGCAATTCTGAAGAGAGATTAGTTGTAAAAGGTTGTGTCAGGAATGACATATAATTGTTGGTAATTAATCTCATTGTCAAAAGAATAGACGTCAGTGTCACAAAGCGTCAACGAGACTGCTCGATATTAGCAGCCTTCAGCTGTAGACAGAAATTCAGATAAGCCATTTAAAGATATAATGTATTTTTGGAACCCAACAGCGTAATGAATTTTTAGATATTACATTTTTATTTACTTCCCCGTATACTATACGTACGTATAGTATAGGAGTTATGTAATTCTGCGCGAAAAAAACGGCGGATTTTCGGCAGAAAAACTTTTATTATAGAACCCGGGTAACGACAAAGTTGATAAATTCAGTTGCTAAATTAAGAAACAAAATTCCTAACACATTGTGCAGCAGGAATCCCAGTTTTGTCGGTTCTTGATATCAAAAAATCCAACTGAAAGCAAAACGTCCGTCCGTCCGTCCATCTGAACAACGCTAGCGACTAAATCGCCTGCCGATTTTCATCAAATTTGATACTCCCCAATCGATCTGACTGATCTCGTGGCCCCTTCGATTTGAAACCGATTTTTTTAAATTTTGGGGGGTACTTTACATAAAGCCCCCTGGACATTTTCAACTTTTTTTAAAAACAGCTCCAATTTTTTCTTGACATTTCTTGTAAGAAAAGAGTAGAATACTCTTATTAAGGTGGCATAGGTCCAATTTCAACAGTTAACTCTGAATTTTCGAAGATTGCGAAAGTTTGAATTTTATTCGGTGTCTTCCTCCAACTATAAAATTACAAATAGAGATTTTTCCTTCAAACAAAATGTGTTCTTCATAGTTCTTTCTTTAAAGTCATGTACATTTCTTTGAAACCTTTAGTAGTTTTCGCGCAATATTGCGTGCAGTATGTGCAATTAAAAAAACAAACAAAAATAACAAGATTTTCTCAAAAACGGTTTCAAATTTATCTTTAAACTTCTGATAGGGATAGTGATCAGTGTTCTCTATTAGATAACATAAACGCCATATTGCTCTATTCTTTTGTTTTTTCAAAAACTGCAAAAGTGTCATTTTTTGACTTGCCGCTCACATTGTTAATATTTACGTTAGCGGCAATTTGTTGACATTATTATATTAACGAGTATATGTGATTTAAATATCTTCAAGTAATGTTTCTCGAGAACTCAATCATTTTCTGTGAAAACTAGCTTAAAATTCCGCATTTTCAGAAACGCTCAAACGCCATATTCTCATAAATGGATCCAAATTGTTTCTTTAAACTTTTGGAAAGGATAGTACTGATTACATTCTTTAATATACGTTAAGTTTATTTTGAGTTATTTTGTCTTGTTTTTTTTAAATTACACAAATGTAATTCTTTTGAAAAATCTTTGGTTCTTAATATGCACATAACCAGCAATTTGTAGACATTATTATATTTGCAAGTGTAAGTGCTTCAAATGCCTTCAAATGAAGGTTTTTAAAAACTCAAAATTTGTGTGTGAAAAAGAGCTTCATATTTCGCTTTGTATATCATGATTTTTGTTTAGTATGAGTCCATCATTGTTTCAATACGTACGCTTAGGCTTAGTTGCGTGTGAGTTTGATTCTCTTTAACATCTCATTGTTTGGTTGGACATCTGTTAATCTATCATAGTGTCAATAATGGCGTGGAATCTGCTTAGCAAAAAGGAAATAGAAGATGTTTTGATGAATACGTCTCTGTTGCAAATGAAAGTGAAGGATCAGGCAGTGACGCTGCTAATCTCTTATGATTGTGCAAGTTCTTTCAAATTGCCTGGGAGTTCTGGTGAGGAAAAAGAGGATAAGAAAACTGATTCTGACGTAGAAAGGAATCACATAGCATGAGAACAAATAAATAAGATTGGTCGTTCGTAGTTCCTCCAGCCCTCTCCTCCTTATCGGACGTGGGGACACAGTATCTTGCATACGACGAATAGACTGGCTCTTGGCATTAAAACAGTATCCCCAATAAATGCTTACTTAAATTTGCACAATTATAATATATTAAATGTTTTGTATGTTTTATGCTAATATGAGACATTTCTACTAAATTTGTTGATTAATCCACTCAACATCAAACTGATGATAGTATTTGCTTCATTGGGGACACTTTTATTTAAATTTCTGAACAAAGTACTTCTAAATATCTAAAATAGTAATTAAAGGATGATTTCCTATTGTGAAAACCATTAATGTTTAAATTCCAGAATAGGATTCTGAAAAAGAAACGCATAACTGTAATTTATAATCCTGGGGTCTATCTGACTCCACCTTTGTAATGCAGTAGATAAATTCGCGATTGCATCCAAGGGTTAAATCCCCCGAGAGACAGAAAAGCCTAGCAGGCCGAATACATTTTAAAACTAGTGCTAACTAGAACTCAACAGTACACACTTTCCTGTATTATTTCTAAAGTTGCAATTTTCGGAAAATCAGTGAATACAATGAAATTGAAACCCAAACTATTCTTTTAAAAATCCATTTTTCTGTTCATGGAAAAAATTCAAAGAAAAATTTGGTGCTGTTTTTTTTTTTGAGAAAAAATTTTATTGCCAATATTTCTCACCTAATTACAAGAAAACTACTCATATTTTCGAAAAATTGAACATTAACTTATCAAAAGATCCGAATTTAAGGAACAATTTCATTAAGAAAAATCTCTATCTTAAATATTATAGCACTAGGAAAGCGTTTCAATGAACATGAGACCTGCACCATTCTCTTAAGGTCCTTCGCTATCCGAGGACCCAATTTGAACAGATTAGTGCCCTTTTGTAGAAAGTTTGAAAATATTTTTGACGCTTCATGTAAAATCCAAATATCCGTTTAAAACTCCCAAAGTCTTGAGTACATTCACATAGATTGAGGAATATCAATTTTGAAGAAAATCAGCTGCATGGTTTAGACGCTAGCGTTGATCACAGATGGATAGACAGACATTTTGCTGTAAATCGATTTTTCGATATCGAGGCCTCACATCACATGGATTCTGGCTACATCAAGTGTTAGAAGAACTTTTGTTCTATATTTAGTAAAAGGATTTATCCACTTTTCCGTTACCGCTACCCGGCAATAAAGTTCTTCTGGCGAAAATTCGCAGTTTTCCGGCGCACGATTACATAGCTTTCTTTTCTTATGAAGTACCTTCGTAAGGACGAGTTATTAAAAAGAGTAATTCGGCTTCAGAATAGTGGTCTTCAGTTCTCCCGCAAAATAGCTACACAATAAATAAACCTCCATGCATCGATTACTAATTAAGGAATATATTTGATACTATTTATATGAACAATTTTATTATTGGTATTTCTTCACGTTTCTTTCACTTAAAAAGGTTCCCTTGTATGTAGTACATGACCTTAGGTGTTTTGATGCATACTTAAAGAGAAACTCCATGCGTTTTATAAGTGTTTACTAATAATTAAGAGTAGTTATTAATTTTAACCAATAACTAACAGTTTTAACTAACAGATTTTTGCCAATCATGAAATATTCTATTAATACTCGTAGATACACACTTCACAATATTTAAAGTTTCTTTGACTATTTCACTCATGTCTATCCGCGTCGTAAGTAGCCAATGGTAAGCCTGGATATATTCAAATTAAACCAATCCCAGATGTTTATCGTCATCAGCTTGTTTACCTTTTTTATCGCTGTAAAACCTTAGTTTACCTTTTTAAGATAACGATAGCAATTGTTTCACCTCCAAAATAGCTCTTGTGCATCAATATAATATAAAAATGTGTGGTTTTGGTAATGTTTAAAACTCTGAAACAGAATCTATTATTAAAGATTCAGTGCCGAAAACAGCAAAAGGAACAGAAAAAGTGTGTAAAAGAAATTTCAAGAATTTTGTCAAGACAGAAAATACAAATGGACAGCACAAACTACAAATGAAGAAATTACACATGTTTTAGGCAATTAATATACGAAGATTAGATTGTGAAGAGTACAAAGAATATGCCATCAAAACTATATGGAACGTTACACCCAAAATTATTCAGGAAAATATTTTAATGAGTACACACGTGTGTCCAATCCATTCGAAATTGACGAATTCCGCTGCTAATTCATCTTGTACATCTTTCATTTCAAATACTTTTATGGAAGACCAACGCTTGGAAACCAACTTCCTACAATTTTAATGATTGTGCTTTTAATAAATGTTCTTGTCAGTAGCCTTGTAATTGTTTTCCGAAAGTTTTATTACCATAAAATTGAAACATATTTGAAATCATTTTCTGCATTAAACTGTTATTCAAATGTTACTTGATTATAAGTTATTCCAGGAGGCAGTGATAAGTCGGAACTGAATGAAAGGTTTTAATTTTTCGGTTGTAATTTTGAGTAATATTTCCCTTTTTTGTAATTCCTGTGATTTAAATTATCCTTTCAGATCATGTAATGTGTTTATTCGTGAAATAGTCACACTAAATATCACTCGAAGTGCTGTGCTAGCCGGTAAATTCACTCCTCGCTACGCGAGTCGTGAATTTACCGGCTAGCACAGCACTTCTCGTGATATTACTTATGATAAAAAAATTCATGTATGCGAGAATATACTCGTATACAAGAAAATCAAATTTTGTACCACCGTAGGAGGTTTAACGATTTATTAAGGTTTGCAGGATAAATTTTTAATCTTTATTTCAAATACAGAATACTAAAATTATTATTAAAAAAACTCAAATATAAGAAGTCACTAAAATATAAGAAGAAATCATGGCTCGAGTACTTATAATATCTTCTCCACAATATTACTTTTTAAGTAGACATCTGTTACACAAGGTACTCTACTATCTGGGAACTATTATGGCAAGAAGGAAATATTATTTGCTCGTAGAAAACGTACGCGATTATGAAACTTCCTCGAGTTAATCAAGAAAGCTTCACTGAAATTGGACTTCTTGAAGTTCTCAGAATATAGTAGTTCTCGAAACAATTCCATGGCACGTTTAAATGTAATGGCTCTCGTTTGCCAGCTATAACTCTCCCTACTCAAAGTTATAATTCGTGTAATAAGCATTTAACTTCAGTAGTAATTAGAGAATTGAAACTAGCATTTATTACGTTTAAAATTTTGTAACAACCAAATGGAATAAAAAAAATAGGTAATTGGATGGTGTTTTTCCAAATAATTTTTACTTTTATATTTTGTGTAATCATTATTTATATGTTAAATGTTATGTTACGTCAGTATGTGTTTGAGAGTAATAGGCGCATATTGAAATACTATATTTTGAAATACTATTATTTTTACGGTTTTAATGATAAATTTTACTCTCGTTTACTATCACGTTTGTTAAAATGTTACTGTCGTAACAATGTTTCAATTCAATGATTCAATTCGAGCCCGGAGTAATTTTCCTTGAACATAGTCATTTTCTCATAATGTCACTGCCTTTTAGTTCTATCGATATAGGGTTCGGCGCCGTTAAATTTAGAGACACTCAATGTCTCGAACTGCTTAATCTCTGAGATTTCACGACGCATGTTTAATCGGTTCGGCTATCGGGACAGGTGAAATATTCAAAATACTTAATGATTTAAGCAAATTCTGAGTGGTGAAACGAATTCTGAGTGGTGAAAAAAAATTTAAAATTTATAGTGAAATACTAGAATCCTGCTACTAGTTTACTCTCGGATTACTCCCCCCAAAATTCTTGAATTCACCATCCGAAGTAATTCACAATATCAGGTTAACGCAATTTGGGTACTGAGGAAATATTTATGCGGTGAGAAGTGATGATCAATTAAACAAAATATTTTTACTACAAAACTAATATAATGAACTAGCGTACCCGTGCGAGAACTCTCGCATATAAAATCCCACCCTTTCTCTATCCATTTGTCTATCCTTTCCATAAAGGAGAGGAACTACTAATGTACTTACAGAATATCAAACAAAATAACAATGCAATTGATGTTGGAAACAAATTTTCAATTAAAGTTTATTCAACATTATAGATAGAGATAGAGAGATATTCTTGGAACAATTCATACTTCTTTAAAAACAACATTTGAAGAAATTTTTCAATCTTCCTTGAGAGTTAGCTTTTCTCTTTCCTTGACAGTCAAATAATAGAAACGGTTTTTACTCTTGAGAAAGCCTAGTAAAGTATTGCGAAAATACCGGATCGGGTAAGAACAGACCTACTCATTGCAATATAATTTAACTTTCCTTGATTTGTTATGAAGAACCGAGTGGGTTTTGGAGAGTCAGGGTGCCAGCTTGCTGGGGTGAGAAAATTCAAAAACTATTTGTATACTAAAAAGTATTGAATTATTTTCTGCTTTCCTACGTATCTCAAGAAAAGGAATTCCGAGCCAAAAAATAATCAAACTATTGTTTTCACCTTTGAGTAATAAATACCATTTGTTAACATTTAGAAACAATTTAGTAGGCATTAGGAAGCCCACTTCTGTACATGGGAGTGTTGCTCAAACGATGTTTGCATTTTTAGTTTCTTAGCAAACCGACAACTTGAGTTTAATATCAAACGGTGTTTTATTTACAATATGAGTTTGCAGCTGGGTGTTGGCGTACATACTTCCAGATACCGCCAACATTTAAATCGTGCGTTTGGACTGCGATCGTTGGCAGTTGTCGGGTGACTTGCACTATTCTTTCTATAATTTTAAATTTACTTGTTTTTTTATTAATTCACGTAGTATTGTAGGCTAGCGCGTTTTGACTTTTGTTTTCCATTTATTTCAAGCAATTTTACTTTAGCTACTTTAAAACGTTTGTTCATTGTGTTGTGCCATAGCACAAGTTTTCCCCCACTACCTCTGCGTACCCGTGCGAGAACTCTCGCATGTTAGACCCCACACTCATCCCTATCCTTCTATTTTCATTCTAAGAGGGAAAGTAGTTAACGAAACGTGTTTATTTGTACAAAATCTATAAAGGTAACTTGCAATGTACTAACACGATTACAAATAAAATAAAAAAGAATGCAATTAATATGTAAAAGAAATGTTCAATAAATATTTATTCAATATCATGGAGAATTTGCTTGGAGCAATTTCTAACACTTACTTAAAGACATTTGAAGTAATTATTCAATATTCTTTGTCAGTTAGGTTTTAGTTTTTCGTGATAGTCACAAAAATATTAGCTTTTTACTTTTGAGAAAGCTACGTGTCTGAACCCGTTGACTTGAAAATTTCATCGAATGATAACCAGGTTGAACCAGGGTTTAGGGTGGCACGGTTCCTTCGGTTCCTTTTGTGATTCATTTACTCTCGTGAATCACCCGCCACGGTTCACTTACGGTTTGCTTCAGAGCTGGCGAAAAATTATGTTGGCATTGACTAGCTTTGACGGGTCAAAGCATAAATATACACGAAATGACCATGCGTCAAAGCCATATGAAGATATACATTTCAAATTTACGAACAATTTCTTCTTCATCACGACACTTTTAAAATATCACTTCACATTGAAAATTACACTTCACACTTTTTTTAAAATAAAACTTTTTTCTATGCTGCTTTGCTTGCTGTTTCAACTCAAATATTAGTATAGAAATGGTTTAGATTTTAAAAAGCCTTCTCGTAATATCATATTCAGTTGTTTCTATAACAACAAAATTATTTACTTTTGAATACAATTCAATTACGCGAAGCATCTGTGGTCGTGTTTTTTCGTATTTCAAGACATCTTTTAATAGATTTTGTGTGTCTACCGTGATGGAAGGTGTAAATGCAGGATTTATTTAATGATTTCTTTAACATATTATGTAGCATTTGCATTAAAAATAGACGAGTTGTTTTTTAAAATCGAGGATTTGAAAGGTGATAATAAACATGTAAGTAGCATGTGTTTGTGAAATAGAATTGATTTTAAATATTTATTAGCTTAACAAGTTATTTTTTTATTTCTTATTAATTTTTTAAGCTTCACTTCGTAAAAAGTACGTATTTTTCAGAAACAAGCTTGGCGTTTTTTCGTGTTATAAGGGTGTAATTCGTGCGCAGACACTACACTAATTTTCAGTATTACTATGGTAATGGTAATACTATTAAAATTGTATAATTTCAACGAATATGTGAGTGGATTTTTTTTCTTTTAAAATATTGCTTTCTTTAACATATTAAGTAGAATTGGTTTAAAAAAGAGACGAGTTGGTTTATTAGTATTAAAATGGGGGGGTTGGGGGCGATAGTCCCCCAATAACAAAAGGTTAAAAGTAGCATGTGTTTGTGAAATATAATTTATTTGAAATATTTCTATTTATGGTGTTAACATAACGAAATTTACTGTCTCGACACGTTTTGAAGAGTTAAAATGGGGGGTTTAACAAAGTTTAAGTAGTATGATTTTGTGAAATAGAATTTACTTTAAATAATTATATTTATTGCGTTAACATTTATAGTTTTCTTCAGTTTTTTTATTGTTATTTAACACCCATTAATTAATTTTAAAGATTAAAATTAAGAAGTGAGTTGTTACTATTTATTTGTAACATTTTAAAATTACAATTTTTGTTCCAGATATTACAAGATGTTTTCCATTTATTATTGTTATTTGTTCGCATGTTTGTTAAAATTGAATTGTTATGTCTTTTACAAGATTTAATTTAAAAAATTAAAATAATTCCAACGAATACGTGAGTTATACTTTTGCCATTTATATTATGTGGCTTATAGAGCATTTAAAAATTTAATAAGTAGCATTTAGTTAACTAAGTAAACGAGTGGCTCTTTGTAATAATAAAAAATGTGTGGTTTAAGTAGTAAAGAATGTTCAAGTAGCACGCGCTTGTGAAATAGAATGTATTTTAAACACATTTATTACGTTGTTGAACGCGAATAGTAAACAAGAACTCGGTTCATTGAGTCGATTCTTCTCTAGTGAACCGGATCAGTGAACCGAAAGAACAGTGCCACCCTAATCCCTGGTTCAACTGATAACGAAAATATTGGTACAGGTAAAACACAAACACAGTCTTTACTCTTCACTGAATACCCACATCTCTCCACAATTAAGTACACAGCACTTACAGACTATGCAAAAAGCTTAATTGAATAGTTTCACTACACACATAAGAAACAATCTTCATTGGTGGCTGGAGACCAAATCTTGAATTAATGATTGTGCAAATAAACCTCCTCAGGCTGCACAAACTACGGTGTTAACAGAAAGCGTAAATAAAGATTGTCGAATCTAAGCCTTCTAAGCGTGTCGCCCCAAAAATTGCTACCAGCAGGAAGGGCTGATATATTGAGGTGGTCTTGATAGTATTGAAGCGTGGAACCGAAAAGTTAATTGAATGGATCGGAGATTGTCTCATCTTGTAGATGATGGTGAGAAAAACGCTTCTTTGAGACCTTTTGTCTCAAAAAATTACTTTTTAAACGCTCTAAAACGCTTTGTTAATGAGTTACTTGCCGACGTATGTTGACATGTGATGCGGATTGCATTTTACATGAATATTTCGATGCGTTTTTTTAAAGAAATCATCCATATTTTTAAAGTCAAAGTGGAATTCTTCAAGTCTCCGTAAAATTCTCTTTATTTAGAGCCCTCATTTATAAAAGAATGGTTGCGTGTGAGAGCCGGAACCCAAATGTATACTACTGAAATAATACAGGAGACGATACTAAAACGGAGGATACGGGAGGAACTTAGCAAACTGCAATTGATATCAAAATAACTACATTTTGACATTCAAACTTGAAACCCAATTGAACTTGTCCTTGCTTACTGATTATAGACTGAAAGTGCTTTATAAGAAAACAAAATAAGCACGTGATGGAAAATAAATTATCCCACACAATGTTGTTAAAATGTTACAAGTAATTCACACTGAATGCAAAATTCAAAACTAGTCATACTGTGCTCTCTACTAAAACTACAGAAAACCTGATCATGTAACATAAAATCCGTTCATCACGTGACATAAACAGCTTATATAAGTAAACTTTTATACGAACATGATATGAGTATAGCGGTTACAATTCAAACATTACAATTGTTGTAGTTATTGCAGCACAAAAATTGAAGTTTATTGTCAAAATGTACAAAATACAAATATTCATATCACAGACGAGATAAACCAAAGTTTCCAATTAACAGGCACTGGCTGTACCATTTCAGGCTCTTGGCTTCTCTGAAATAATAAAGAAGACGCCTGCTACAGCGACCTGGCATTAGAAATATATATATATATATATATATATATATATATATATATATATATATTGAAACGCAACGCGCCTCTAAATAGAAACGCGATACATTTCAACTTAAACAACCAGAGAACATACAAACGGCGCGAGCATAACTAGGCAGCATGGCAACACGGAGGGGAAGGGGGCGTCACGTGGAGCGCGTGACACGAGGGGAGGACAGCGAAAAGTCGGTTGAGAAGGGGAGACGAGCGGAAGCCACGCTAGCGGACGGAGGTGGTGCGCGAGCGGTGCGAGTTATTTGGGGAAAAGTACCCCTAAGTGCTGAATAACTTAATAGACTTGCATAGTATTACATTTCGGACCGTTAAAGAAGTGTGATGCAGACCGAACAGCATTGGGAAGTCAACGGATAGAGTGTATGGTAAACCGAAGAGTGTGAAACCCGCCTGTAGCGTGAGCACATGCATCGCGAACGTAGGTTTTGGGGAAAGATAGAATGTGTAGTGCACAAGACAGTGACTGAACCAGTGATCATTTGTAAGACCGATCAAGCAGTGTCTGACGGGTTTTCAGTGTATAGGAACTTTCCATAATGAAACTGTATGATGACGCGTGAGGAGAACAAGAACATGTGGGTATAGGTTACCGATATTTCACCGGTGATTCAGAGAGTAATATAGTGTAACGTGTTTAGCATAATCAGTTACAACCCAAATCTGGAGTTCAGACTGTCAGGACAAGCATAAGTTAATTAGATGCACTAGTGTAGAATATACGCGTGGAGCAGCGTGAGGGGCGAACACTTGCCTACTCATCCCCGGCTGGGGGCCGAACGGCTCCGGGACCACGCGACGGGAGCCGAAGCCGCCGCCACCATCGGCGCCGGGCCCCAACGAAGCGACGTGACCCAGATGGTAACAGGTATGATGCTAGCATTGAAGGTATTAAGTTTTGGTACCAAAACATAGTAATCATTACATAGGGGATCAGTGTTCGAAAGTGTAATAGTGATATTAGATGAATAAACATCAAACTGTCGTTGTATAATAAACTGTATGTATTTATTGTACCCCGAACATCCCAGGGTCCACATTCGCGAAAAAGATCCCGAGCCCTGCCTGAAACAAACAAATTTATTGTACCGTGCCACTTCACGGGTAAGTCACGATTGACCCCGAGCAGTCGGTCCGTTACAATATATATATATATATATATATATATATATATATATATATATATATATATATATATATATATATATGCGTTTTCCGCTAAAGGGCTTGTAAATGTCATTCAGTTCTAATACTCGCATGACATGATATGCGTGAATTCACCTCTGCTGTTCATGCACCTGAAATGTGAGTAATGAAGTTTCGAATATTATCGTTCACTTAACACGTACTATATACTCTCATCGATGAATTTCGTAGTTCAGTTGTTCCAGTGATTGGCTTTACCTCACAAACCCAATAAAACCAACCACGCTCATTTCCTTTCATCTCCATCAACACAGGTACAGACCTCTCCCATAATCCACGAGAGAAGCGCTCACGGCCAGTTGGAGCCATTCTCCCTTCATCCCTCACCTCACCCACACCCACTTGGCTTCCTCCTCCCTTTCCACAGCCATCGTTGCCCACACAAAGCGTTCTTCTTCACCCCAGTTGGTCGGCACGATATTCAAATGGCCTCTTGATTGCGTATGACCCCAACTTCGTTCGGTGCCATTTCCATACGCCATTTTACATGCGAGGACTTTATTTCATTAGGGGCAGACTTCGCAATGGACACTCGGGAACCGAGTGCGAATGGCCGTGACGCAGGCAGATCGTTTCCGCCAAGTTTCGCTTTAAAAGCAGATGCGAAATATTTTTCACTTTTTTTGCCGGTTATCAAAGTTTCCTGGCGGCGCCGCGTGAGTGCGCGCCTGGGCGGCAAACGTATCTCTTTAATGGAACTCGCTCTTTTCACATTCGGCGTCGGTGGCGCTGACGACGGCCGAGACGAGGATTGTGTGCGTGGAGTACGTCTGTGGGCGTTGTGAGGACGCCCCCGCATGCTCACGTAGAGCTTCGCGTTCTGCTGCTGCACCGCCGGAAATGGAACGCAGCCACAGCACAGTGGGGCAGATGCCGTGGGAACTCGACATCAAATGGTCAAACTATTGTCTTTTTGTATACAATAAAAATGATCAAATTAAAACAAATTCAATGTGATAAACACTCTTTTGGTATGTATGTAATGTTTTAAGTATTTATGGGAGTTTTCATCAGGTACACTATAAATAATCTCAAAAACAGAGCATGGTTTTTAAATGGGATTAAATTTTAAAAATACAAAAAAACAGGAGAACATTGTGGTATGAGTATATTCACAGTTTATTCAATGTTTTTGTTTTGCTCAGGTATACATTTATATAATTGTGTACTATATCTTTACTTGTAAACGTATTTTAAGATGAAAATCAAATCGAAGGTTTTTTCACTTCTAGTTATCACATTTCCCACATTTTTTCACTTCTAATTATTGTACACTGCTTATGAAGTTTGACATGATCGCAAACAAGTAATTTCGCACGAATGAACGTAATTGGGGAAACTCTTGCTCACCCCATGTGTTATTTCAAGATTTCACACATTTATCTTATTAATCTAATACTTATTAACAAGGCATTAATTTTGGACAGCAGAAATGCAGTACATGAATTTTCACTGTGTTATTGTACCGCAAATACGAAGCATCAATTCATGCTGCAACATGCAAATTTCACACCAATCGCGATCGTAGCACAGAAAGTACAACTAATTCCAACACAATAAGGAGTTAATTTACCTTCTTGCACCAATGATCATACGCACACATGTAATTCTTTCATTTGATTGTTCCAACCCTTTGCGTAATGATTCTAATTACAATGAAGATTTCATTATGATTTAGGTTCTTGACCAATCACAGAGAAGTTTAAAAGCCAAAATTGACACATAAGAGTTAAGACATCTCAAGTTCATTGAAAAGCGTTCTAGTAAATGTTTTGTTCGATTGTATACATTAAAATTGCATTTAATATTATATTATCTTGTCAGTTTTAATTTCGTTTATTATTAGCAATTCTGTACTTAGAATAGTATTTAGAATAGAATAAAATACCAGTAAATTATATCGTATTTTCTCTTTGGTACTATTTGACTAGTGCAGTGGTAAACCAAAGCGACCTGCCGTATGTTTGGGAGGTTCGCTAGGTGGCCTTGGCTGAATCCTGCATGTCATCTGCCGCGAAACAATTCAATGTAAAAGTTTAACTGATAACAGTTACCAGAAGTCGTAGAAAAAGTACCATATGAAATTCGATGTAATGGGTATTAATACACTCGTGTGAAGCTTACAAAAAGAGCAAAGAGCGCAGATTGTTGCGGCAGCCGTCGACTGTGAATACTCGAAAAGACATGACAGGGAGTGTAGTTACCCCCACTTGCAGATCTGTCCCAGTGTTCGAGTTCGCACGATGTCAAATTTTGAACTCTTTAATAAATCAAAAAAGATTAACGCATATGTCCAAAGATAATCTTGCTAAACTCTCACTAACTACTCTCTACAAGAAATAACTAATAACAATTATCTAAATAACTCTGAAAAGAACCAATAACATAAGATATATAAATAACTAATTAAAAGAAGATGCACAAGATATAACGAAACAAATCCAAGCCAAAATCATAAGAATTAAAAAAGACTCAGTCACAATGGTCACAAAATAAGCGTTTCAAAACAATCTTATTGGTGCAAGAGCAGTGGCGTAACGTTCGTGCCCGCAAAGCCTGCAATTCGGGTGAGCCCAGGTAACAGAGGGCCAATTTTTAGGGTATATAATTATTGTTTAAGGCACTAACACTATTTGTGGTTGCTGCACACTTTTATGAAGGAGGCAGATAAAAGTTTTGCCGGCGGGCCCGCACTCATTTCGATACACTACTGTAAGAGATGTTGTAGGAACAAGATTCGTGAAAATCTTTTGTTTTTGCTTCCAATTTACCTTCAAAACTGTTCCAACATTAAAAAAATTAAATTCATCATCATCTTCACGGTCTAGGCCCAACGGTTCCGTTTCGATGGTCCAGCGTTTTCTTGGTCTCCCGGAATCTCGTTTTCCAAGAGGAGGTTATTTCCATGCCTTTTGAGGAAGGCGCTGCTTCTCCATTCTGTATAGATGTTGGGTCCAATTTATTTTATACTTTTGGATTTGATCGAGAACTGATACAACTTTTAACTCTTTTCGAATATCTTGATTTCTTTCGTGATCAGCTTTTGTACAACCTTTTACTGTACTCAAGAACTTCATCTCTGAAGCCTGTATTCTGCTCATTTCCCTTTGTTTCAAAACCCAGCATTTACTCCCGTATATCAGGGTTGGTATTGCCATTGTCTTATAGAATAAAATTCAGATATATATTCCTATAACAAATGAACCAATGCTATTTCATTCGTTGACATGACAGTTAAATACTAGTATTTCTCATTTCTAGCTTATCCTTTCACCATGTGCACATTCACATAAATTTGCATTTGTGGGAAACTACATAAGTTTTCAGCGCTGAGTATCACTCCTGTTGAATGAAAGTACGTTTAAGCATATTATGATAATTTTACGAGTATATTTTTAGTGAATTGTCAGTTTTTTTAGTACCCAATTTCTTGTTACATGCTTTAAATGCATCTGCTTGCTAATTAGTAAGAAATATTAAAGTAATAAATATTCAAGTATATAAAAAATTCAAATCTCGGATCCTTGATAGAAAAACATCAGACAAACCTATTTTCGTCAGAACCCGCAATATTATTCGTTATACTTCAAACACGCTGTGCGCTTAAATTCCCCGCTTCAGTATGCGTGTTTACACAACTTTCTGAATTAGAAGAAGAAATAAGAGCAAAGTCAGGGAAAGTGGCCTCTGCTGGCAGGAGCATTGGCCTTCCCGAATAGGCTAGAAGATCTCGTAGGCGTGGTTTTACATGCCTGCCGTAAACTGACGAAAACATGTTATTGACAAAACAAGTTTCATTCGTTAAATTATCCGTTCGTTGTAATAAGAGATTACCAAAGACAAAAATCTGCCTCCATCCGCTTGAGAAACAGAATATGTAAGCGAACTTAAATTACGACTCATTAACTCATCAATCAAGAAAATCACAGGATTTCAAACATATATAGAAATCCCAGTAATTTTGTTCAAGCTTGCGAGCACCCTTTAAACACTACTCTCTTAATCTCTGACCATTGCGCAATCTCAGTCTTCTCCCGTGTCAACTAGGAATGAATTACTCGTACCTACACACAAAAACACTTACAATAGAATAAATTGTGCGCATTATATTTGACACCATTACTATGTTACGTGTCCGGAAACTTGCGCTAAATGAAACCAGAAATAAGAAAGCAGTTAAATGGTGTAAATTAGGTACTTTTTACTTTCCCGTATATATTGTAGCGTCATAGCACTGGGCGCGACCGACCGCACAAGTCGTGCAAGGGGGAGGGGCTGGTCCTCTCGTGCCGCGCAGGGGCGGATGGACTCCCGGGGTCTCTCGAGGGTCTCTCCGCTGGGGGCCTGTCTGAGAAGGCGGCTGTCCGTTCACACAAGTGATGTGTGACGACAGAAATCGTTCGCAGGCGGACGCCAGGCTCCATCTGCAGCCGGCCCAAATCTCGAGCGGAAATGACGCTTTGTGCATGGGAGGTCGGTCACGTGATGCCTCGCAAGGGAGGCGGGTGGAATAAACTTCCTTGGCATTCGAGGTTGACCGCAGCGATGTGCGGAGGTGTTCGCGAGCAGCGTCTTGCGAGGCGTGGCTTTTCGCCACGGGACAAGAGACCAGGGGCGGCGCTAGTGTAGCGAGCTGGGGTTCTCTTGGCAAATACTGAGGCGGCTCGTCTCAGGAGTCGGAGTGCTGTGGAGAGCAGCGTTCCTTAGGAGTGTACATAGTGTAATAAACTATTGTAAATAAATATGTACAGTAAACTCCGTGTCTGTGTTCTTCCGCATCTCATGACGTCACAATATGCGTATATAGGGAGTGATATACATAGTATACGGGGGTAATGGAATGCGCAAAAAACGGCGTATTTTCGGCAGAAAAAAATCATTGCCGGACCCTGATAACGCAAAATTGGATAAATTCAGTTGATAAATTAAGAAAATAAGTTTCCTAACACGTAATGGGGGTAATCCCTCTTTGTGGGTCCTTGATACCGAAAACCAATTGAGAGCAAAACGTCCGTCTGTCCTTCCGTCCGACTCTCTGTCTAAACCATCTGTAAGATTTTTTTTCAAATTGAAGAACATTCTGTCGATTTGGCTCCTGTCAAATCTTTGAGATTTTAAAAAAGATTCTCTAAAATTAGAAGGTACTTTACATAAAGCCTCCCTACATTTTCAATTTTTTTCAATAACCGCTCGAAATTTTTTTCTTTAAATTTCTTGTAGGAATAGAGTAAAACTAGCGTACCCGTGCGAGAACTCTCGCATATTAAATTGCACCCCCTTCCCTATCTTTCCATTTCCATATTCAGACGGAAAGTTGTTAAAGAAACGTGTTAATTTATTTAAAAAATGTATAATGGTAACTTCTGATCTATTTATAAAATATGAAATAAAAAGAAAAGCAATGAAATTGATGTCTGAAAAGAAATTTTGAATAAATTCAGTATTATAGGCAAACGGTCTTGGAACAATACGCTTCCTTAGAAACAGCATGTGAAATAATTATACAAACTTCCTTGACAGATTTTCACTTTCCTTGATAGCCATGTAGACTTTTTCTGATAGTTTTTACTCTTGAGAGCTACGTAAAGTTGGCCATGCATCAGGCAAGTACTACTCTACTTTTTAGAATATTATTTAACTTTATTACCGAATTGAGAGGAACAGCCGTGCAATTCAGTCGCCTAGAATATCAAGAAATTAGTTTTGTGTATTCCGGCATTATAAACGACCTTTTCTGTAGCAAGAAATCGTTCATAATAAGACGTTTTATGGCACAAATAATGACGTATTAGGTTTTACGGCACGAATGATTGCGTCATCACACATTCAGCCAATTGTAGCGAGAGAATTAGGGGGAGCAAAATGCATATATTGTAGTGATACCGAATCCATTACGGCTGCGAGCCTGAGAATTGCTCCGCGTCGCGCGACAGAGGGGTCGACGGCGGCGCCAGGGTTCTGTCAGGCCACCCGCCGGACCTACCCCCTCAAATTCGTCACACCCAAGTGTCCCGCGGCATGCGGGGTCTTCTCGTGCACGCGGCACTGCAGTACTTTTCCGCGGCGCCCCTCACCCTCCCCATCCTCCCTTGAGATTTTCGTCCCCCCCTCCAGTCATTAATTTCTGCCCCTGTTTGACAGAAAATTGAAGCGAGAGAGAACGAGTGCAGGTTTCTCTCTCATTTCTCGGCCCCAAAAACTTCCGATGATTGGGCGGAATTATTCTACGACGCAATACCCTTTCGCCAATAGCCGCCGGACGTAGGCAAAGCTTTAGAATGTTCTAGAACATTCTGAGGAATTTGGTGGGAGAAGGGAGGCTCGAAGGACTTCGTGCAGGCGACATCAGGACAGAAGGTGAGAGGCGGTCAGGGGGACGAGACGTTATTGTGGAGGCGCCCGGCGTCAGAGATAAAGTTTTGTTTCTTAGTTGGACTTATAAGAAAACGTTGAGTTTTCGAGGAGAATTTGTGCGCGGTTTTTAAATAAGTGTAGACCGCGGATTGTGAAAAGTTTTATTGACATTCTAAAAGTTCAGAAAAAGTATCTGACTTGTGCTCGTGTTTGGAACATTATCGTGGAACAATTTGATCATTCACGAACTTGCTACGAACTCTAAAGTACCGTGCGGTGAACCGAAAGTGACAAGGTCATTCAACTGAGCAGACATTATCTGATCATTAGCGACAGTAAGTGAGCGGCGCTGTGTGTTGGGCCAGCACCCCTACAACCCCATCTTCTACCTGGCTCGGCCCTGCGCGCCCCTTTGTGCGGCGTCCCACGACGCTCGCGCCGCCCCTGCCAGCCAGCTGGCGGCCCGAGTTCGTTCAACTCTGGTTTGTTGTGCACGCCGCCCCGCTAAGGCGGTATCTTTTTCGTTCTTTTGGCGCGCCCGTGGTCGAAAGGCATAAACAGTTTGGTGAACAATCTTTAATTACCTTTGACCGGGTGACGAAGAGAAGATTCCCGGCCGCGCTTGGCTGTCAAGAGGGAATCAGCGTAGAGAAAAATACTGTTCTTTTTACTGTAGTAATTTTCACTTTTCAATTTATTTTATTATTTTATGTGTGCATGTCATATTTTGGAATTGGGGAAAGGGGAGCAAGCTCGCCGACATGAGTGGTAAAATCTTGCAATTTTTTTATTAAATAAAAGCCACCTGTTTGTTAACATGAGTAAAAGTCTCTTATTTTACACCGGCCACCAACTTCCTCCATCTTCATCAATTTAGGCAAGCCGTTCTACCGACTGAGCAAGCCGGCTACCACGTCTACGGCGCCCAACCGACAGACGGGTAGTCGCAATATACTACTGAAATAACACAAGAGAGGATTTTATATAATATAAACAAAAAACATGAGGTGATGAAGCAGTATCTGGACTATCGTATGATGTAACAACTGTAATTTTGCCTTTGTTGTCTAAGAAATGTTTAATACAAATTCCATCTAACATTAATGAACCAATGTAATCTGATTCATGCAATGTTTCGCATTTTTTCTTAGCACACTTTAAAATATTCTTCTCTGTTTGTCCTTTCTGTGGGCTGATCTTACATACCGAGTACATTTTTTAACTGTTCGTGTTCGTACATTTTGTAACTGTGGAGAGATAACATATAACGATTTCATTAAAAAAATATATGTGTGAGGGGAAATATGAAACAAAATACTTCAGAAAGCAGACAAATCAGTACTGTTTTCTGTAACACTGTTCTTCAATGATTCATGAATCAATCTACATAAGAATAAATTTAACATGCTTAACATCTAGATATTTTACTGACATGCTTAAAATAGCATCACTGAATGTACCACGAGAAAAGTATTCTTAGTTTTTGTGGAAACGGTTCGACTTGTTTTCTGTAAATATTCTTGCAAATGCAATATTATGACTGAACACGCTGACTTGAGCAGTTGGGCGAATCACTGCTGATAACGATAATACTGGCACAGTTGAAACACATACCAAACCGGTTAATCTCGGAATGACTGTGCACCTACTTCTTCATTATTATACGATTATACGAGAGCAGGATATCACTTGCCTTGACAATATCCATTTCACTTCTATTCGGTGCGATGGGATGTTATTGTTCACCAGAGAGGAATAGTTTTATGAAATTGTTTTTATTACCAAACCTAGAAAGATAATCTTCAACTATCAGAATCGTCCATTCTTTGCCAAGATTGTTTTTTCCATCTTTTTCCGACGAAGAACGTCAAAAGATGTAAAAGTTGTCTCTGTCAATTATAGTTTAACCTTATTGACGGCCTCCTGCGCCAAGGCTTGATAGAGGTGGTATTGGTAATTTCGGTGAGCGCCGTACCAGAAAAATGTAATAAAATGTCTAGTAATACCTCTTTTTGTAGATTCTAATGCGGGGAATAATTCTTTGAAGCCTTTGGCCTCAAAATATCAAGTTTTAAAGCCCTAAAATACATCGTTTAGAAGTTATTTAACTATATACATTTTGACAACGGGGTAATGTGCTGCGGGTTGCATTTAAAACGGATATTTAGATGAGTTTTTTGCAACAAATCCTTCACATTTTGAAAGTCAAAGTGCAATTTGTCACTTCTCCGTGAAATTATCTTTCTTTTGAGACCTCATTCATAATTCATTGGTTGCGTGTGAAGCCGCAACGGAAAGGTATACTACTGAAATAATACAGGAGACGATATGTATATAAAGATGGGCATAAGTCCGATTTCCACGGTTAATTCTGAATTTTTGAAAATTTCAAAAGTTTGAAATTTTTTCAGCGTCTTCCTACAAGTTCAAAGTTGAAGATCGAGATTTTTCTTTCAAATAATATTTGTTCTCCATAGTGAGTTCTGCCTTAAGGTGGTGCACATTGTTTTGAAAAGTTTAGTAGTTTTTGCGCAATATTGCGTGCAATATGTTCAATTTTAAACTTGTGGTGCAACAGAATGATAAAGACTTTCCCGTATTAGCTTACTATTTCCTTTGGTCTCGGCTAGCTATTCCGATTATTCTTTTCTAGCAATTATATTTTTCTTTTCTTCTTTCAAAAATTACAGAAATATAATGTTTTTGACTGGTCTCTCACGTCGTTAATATTTACCCTAGTGAAGAACGTCAAAAGAACTAACTACGTATATTGTGATTGGTTCACATTATTATATTTATGTACATGTGCTTTAAATAATGCCAAGTATAGGTGGTCGAAACCTCAACAGTTTTCTGTGAAAAGTAGCTCCAAATTCCGCATTTTCAGAAAATCTCAAACGCTATTTTCTCATTAACTGCTCCAAATTTTTTCTTCAAACTTTTGGTATTGATAGCGCTAATTGTACTCTTTAATATAACGTACAGTTCAATTTGGGTTATTTTTTCGTTTTTTCATAAATAACACAAATGTAATTTTTTTTAAAAGATCGCTCACAATTAATATGCACATTTCCAGAAATTAGAAAACACTATTGTATTTTTGATTTAATGTGCTTCAGTTGATTTCTAATGAAGCTTTTTGAAATCACAAAAGTTTCCAGTGAAGAGGAAATTCAATTTTCTCATTTACATTAGAGTTTAAACGCCATTTTGTAAAAAAGGCTCCAAATGATTAAAAGAAAATTGACATTTAGAACGAGGGTTTACTGGTTTTTCAATTTGTTAAAATAATATTTCTGTTCTACTATTAGGGAACCGAAAATTTAAGAATATTTAAAAAAAGTGTAGTTTCAGCGGCGATAGATGGCAGCTGGCAAGAGTATGTGGATAGTCCGAATAGCTAGCCGGGACAAAAGGAATTAGAAAACTAATACGGGAAAGTTTGTGCTGTTCTCTAGCACCACTAGTTATTTTTGAACAAATATATCCATTTCTTTAGTAAATAATAACCAATTTACATGTTTCTGGAGTGATTATATGATTCGGCATTGCACGTTTTGCCTAGAAAGCATTTTTTCGAACCAACTTTTTTGAGTACTTATTATGGCTCAGCCATTCCATGTAGTGTATATCATATCCAATTAGTTTATTAGACCAAATATAGCCATATCCATTTAGTTTATTGGACAAAATATGTTTAAAATTGTCTTAGAGCTTGTTTTCGAATTTTCGATGTTTCCTTCTTGGATATATATTGCACTGGATACATATTGACGATTTTTTTTATATTGATTGTATTGTTTGCGTTAGCGATAACAGTCTCTTTTGTAGCGTAATGCAAACTTGAAAAGTTAACATTTTTTTTTAATTTTGCGATCCGGGATATCACAATCACTTTGTTAGAAATATTGTAATCACTTTAGAAATTATTACTGTAATTTATTTTTTCTTTTTCAGGTAAGACATCTTACAACGAAATACATTATCCATCACAAGTAAGAAAATGAAGCAAATATTTTTTAGACAAAAAAAAGTGAGTAAACGTAGGTTATATTTCCTTTTTAATTTGTACTGATGTATATCTTTTAATTTTTGTATCTGCCTTAATACTTGCCTCTGTGGCAAAAGTACTTCATATAAATCGTAAAATCATCGTAGACGTAATAAATCGTTACGTTTGAACATTCGTTTAAATGCACGATACTAAATGCGCCCCTCTCATTAACTCAGCACTTATTTCCCAAATTTCTCAACACAATTAAAAGCTATTCCGTCCCATTTATTGAGAATATTTCAACGATTGTCATAATTTATTATTTAAACATTTATCATAGGTAATACCAAGAGTGCTTTAGAAATTGTCGATAAAGTCCCGACTCTGGGGATTAGTCTGACAATTTCCAAAGCACGAGTGGCATTTAATATGACTAATCCACGAATGAAATTATGTCCAACAAAGTTAAAAAATTCACCAAATATTGAAAATAACTGAAAGTTATGTTAACCCATTTCTGCCTGAATTTTTATTTCACGTAAAACTAAGAAAATTCATTGTTGAATTACACTTTTTTACTACAGAAACACAAATCAAGAGCTCACATGTTGAAATTGTTTATAGAAACAAAATTATTGGGTGTTACATATATGTAACGCTAGGCAGAAGAGGGGATAGGTTTAGGGACATATACCTTACCATACCAAAATCCTATTTCTTTTATGTTTATACATCTATACCTTCTGTATTACACAAGAAGTGAATATTTTACTTTCTGTGGAATGTTTACACAATCTACACACATTCATATGTCACATTTTATACACAATATCCTTGTTGAACTCGTGCAGTTTGTTGCTGCACATTGCATTCCTTTCATGTCTCGTATTTTTGCGACCAAATGGTTTCTTCTATTATATCTAAGACCATACTGCACCCTTGCACATGCTAATGAGTTTACTGACCTGGTGGGACCTTTTGGGAGTGATGCATTTGTCGTGAGATAACATGTGACTACATAACGCCGGATTTGTGTAGTGTTTGTCCCGTGTAGAGTGAATTGTTTTCTGAGTTTATCCATCAGTGCTCTAAGTTTCCACATATTCATCAACTTTTCACATGAATACATAAATATCATTATTACTTCAAATCTATCTCTTCTCGTTGTGCTGCATTCTATGGAATTCCTCATATCAAGTTCTGAAACCTAGTAACACCTTGGGAGTGGAGAGTACTCTGACAGAAAAAGAATTCCTACAACTCCTTTCGTGATAAGTAATTTTAGAATGTGTGCAATTTTCGAAAAGTGCATAATTCGTTTCTTCAGAAATTAGAAAGTCTTATTTTGTCATTCCAAACCAGTTCTATAAGTTCTACGGGAGATAAATTGAGATTATCACTTGTAATTGCTTTCTGGAAAAGGAATTTTCCACTTATATGTCTTCTTTTTCATAGTCATTATACCCCTACGGCACCTAAATCGTGCCTTCGTTACAAACGTTGCACGATAACATGATCAGAAACACTCTTGAAAGGCAGTAGATAATATGAGGTATAATCTGCCTAGCGTTACATATATGTAACGCAAAATGTTAAGTTCGATAACTTTGAAGATTTGACACATTAACTTCTTTAACAAAATTCATTGCATTCTTAAATATGTTTACTAACACAGGCAACTGATATTAAGATTTTAAATTTATTCAGGAACCTTTAAAAAATACTAACTTTCTGAAGGATGCCATGACACGGGAAATGGAAGCACAGATTCAAATTCAATCAGCTGTAAAAAGAGAACGACATCTGAGAAGTAGAAAGATACTGCTGTGTAATCAACAATAGACTCCAGAAAACTGCATGGAGATAAAAATGAAGCTTTGAAAATCTTTGCAACGTAGCCACACGTTGCCAAAACTAACGTTACATATATGTAACACTAGGCAGAAATGGGTTAAAATTATATAGGTTATTTCATTGTACATACGCGGTTTTTTGGACATCGACATTGAAATCTATGTGTACCGCCTCCTAAGATGAGTTACAGTTTATGGTTGGCCAGTATGTAGAAGCGGTAAGAAAAATCGAATAGAAAAAGCCATAAACTTTTTGGGATTGTGCTTGTTGAATGCACAAGGGTATGTGACTGTGCAATACACATCTGTGCCCTGGAATGGCGAGCACCACGCGATACAAATTGCCTACATAATTATGGAGTCGTATTTTTGTGCCGTTGATAAATTATAGCACATGAGAAACAGGAAAAAATATTTGATAAAAATATGAGAGGATACGATTTTATTTAAACTGCCAGCATAGGCTATGTTGAGCAATACAGCTAAAGACATTGGAAATAAACACAACGGTGATATAAGGGGAAATAGGGAAATTCTGTCACACTTCCTTCGAGTTGTATGCTTTTTTGGGAGACAAGGGTTTGTATTTTCTAGCCATTATGAAAATAGGAGATCATCAAATAGAGAAAATTTTATGGAATATATAAGTGAAATAATGAAATATAATAAAACTGACAAGGATGATATGAAAATTCCAGTGTTTCGTGCAACCTCACCAAGAAATTAAGATTCTTTGGATTTCAAGTGTGAGCACGGTTATGTCCCATGAAATTTCTAAAGCCTCTTTTGTCTCCGTCTCCTGAATGAAACCCTTGATGTAAGCAACAAAGGACCACTGTCAATTGTTTTTCATTACGTGACTGTAAATTGATTGATTTTCTTTTTCCTATTATATTTTTATTATATATCATTGTATTCCACTTTATAAATTATGCCAATTCTACTGGGTTGGAAATCATATGAATTGGGCAATTTTGAAAATCATTGAGTTTGATAATGCTCTTATTATTATAGTATGAGTATACACATTTATATTTTGCTAGGTCGTGAACTTAAGTCAACTTTCAACCAGTAAACTACGTGAAGTACGTGAGCTATTATAACTTTTACTGGGTCAGTTTTCTGTGCTCTAATTGATCAAAGTGACAGAAATTGTATTGGTGAATGGAAAATATTTAAATTATAATTAAAGTTTTAAATTATTTTTTCATTTCGCGAGTTACATCCCCTAAACCAAAACTCAGGCTAGGCCACTGATAATAAGCTATTGTAGTAATATCATTTCACAAAATTATGTAATGAATTTCCTTTTCATTCATTTCAACTCCAAGATAAGTATGTAAAATTCACCTAGAATCTACACCGAATTTTCATCATTTTGTGTTAAAGATTTATTGTTATATTTATTACTTTCGATTACAATACTTCAGAAACAAAGTATTCATACGATTGGAAAATATTAATCCAATGTAAATCACTTATTTACATTAAAGTAAATATTAATAGTTACATGTAACAGTACTAACAGTAATATGTAACAGTACTAACAGACCTAATAAACATACTAACGTATATGGACTAACAATAATTAACTCAAAGGTAAGTAATAATGTACGTTTGTTTCTTTGATAATTTTATACGTATTTATCACAAAGAAGTACTCTGAACGTTTTTCTTTAATTCTTTAATGCACAGGGTATAATGATATTTACATTTGAGATTATTTGAATTGTCAAAGAGTTGGGCGCAGTTTTACTTTCTCAGTGATTTTTACTTTACGTTTTGTGTACCATTAACAACACGAAAAAACGATCAAAGAATAAATAAATAATTATTTTTTGTAAAATGCATGTATCTGCTTTAAGAACTGCAATCACGTGGCAACCTTACCGCTTCAACGCTACACCCGATCTACCTTGCATCGCAACACGCCCTGCTCTCACCACGTCGGCTCGCCCAAAGCCCCTTGTCCACTCCGCTCGGCCAATTGCTTTGAAGCATCATATAGCACCACCACACACTTTAGGACGGTAGTTTGCATGCCACTCGCGACGCCGAGCCACTTGCCACGCCACTCGCCCTCACCCCTTGACTCGCCACGTCACTTGTCGCGCAACTCGCCACGCCACACACTATGTGTCGCCTATCTACTCGTCACACATCTCGTCTAGTTGCTCGTTGCCCAACTTGCGACGCCAATTCCCGCGCCATACAGGCAGTTAATCGCCGCGTCATTCACCGCGCCATGCGCTTCACCACTCGCCACGCTACTCGCCACGTCACTTGCCACGCCACTCACCACGCCACTCGCCACGCCACTCGCCACGCCACTCGCCACGCCACTCGCCACGCCACTCGCCACGCCACTCGCCACGCCACTTGCCACGCCACTCGCCACACCACTCGCCACGCACTCGCCACGCCACTCGCCACGCCACTCCACCCGCAAACGCCACTCGCAACGCCTCTCGTCGCGACACTCTCCTTCCTACTTGCCACGCCATTCTTCTACCTATTCATCGCGCCATTCGCCGTGTCACTCACCATGCCACACGCCACACCACGCAGAACGCCTCTCGTCGCGACACTTGCCCAGTCACTCGTCATGTCATTCGCCACGACTCTGCCCGCAACTTGCCACGCCTTTTGCTGGGTCCTCCCTGCCTCGCCTTGGGACT
This sequence comes from Acheta domesticus, assembly GCA_031308135.1. NCBI lineage: Eukaryota > Metazoa > Arthropoda > Insecta > Orthoptera > Gryllidae > Acheta > Acheta domesticus. The sequence goes on along the minus strand of JAHLJT010004567.1, from coordinate 97,792,263 downwards.
TCCCAACCGCTCTAGACATCCCCTCCACATGGGCGTCGGCCTAATTGAATTAGCGCTGCGTTTAGCCGTCGGGCGGAAACGACACGCTGCCTCACGCACGCCCAGTATCCGGTGGCTGGTGGGTGGGTGTCGCTCACTAACTTGTCCGCCCACGCTTACCTCGACCACGAACCGCATCTGCACGCAACTAATGACCAGAACGTTTTACTTGATATGTATCTTCGGTTATTTTGGCCTAGAGATTCTGGAAATATTTCTTCAAACTGTTATTAACGGAGCAGTGGAAAGTTCATCGTAGCTGAGTTTACTTCAGAGGCCACATTGCCTCTCTAGAGAAAAGTATCGCTATTGAAACAAAATAATTGAAACTCATTTTCTGCAATCTAGGGCCCACACAAGAAAGCAATGCGTCTCCGATTTAGTTTTCGTTTGATTCTCAATACGTGAGTGTCGCCCGAGCGTTTATCCGAAACACATCGGTATCATTCATCTGTGAAACACTTCGTCATTTGCCGTCCCGTCCCGTTAATTGCAAAAGTTTGAAATATTTTCGGCGTCTTCCTAGAACTACAAAATTGAAGATGAAACTTTTTCTTTCAAATAAAATTGTTGTCCACAGTGAGTTCTTCCATTAAGATCGTGTACTTTTTTTTGAAAATTTTAGTACTTTTCGCGCAATATTGCACGCACTATTTGCAATTTTAACAAGTGGTGCTACAGAATGGCACAGACTTTCCCGTATTCCCTTTTCTATTTCTTTGGGTCTCCGCTAGCTATTTGGAATTGCCACATACTCTTGCCAGCTGCAATCTACCACCGCCAAAAGTACATTTTTTGGTAATTTTCTTAATTTTTCGGTTTCCCATTGGTAGAACGGAAATATTAATTTTAGAATAAAAAACACAAAAACTTAGTCATAAATGACAATTTTCTTTTAACAATTATGTGCCGTTTTAAAGAAAACTGCGCTTTAGCGCTACTAAAAATGCGAAATTTGAATCTCATTTTCACAGAAAACTTTGAGTTTTCAAAATACTTTATTTGAAGTACTTACACTGACAAATCTCACACTCTTTACAAATTGCTGGTAATGTTCATATTAAAGATATGAGAGAACTTTCAAAAAAATTAAAACTATGTAATTTTTGAAAAAACAAAAAATTACTCAAAATAAAGTTTACATCATATTAAAGAGTGTAATTAGTACTATCTATTACAAAAGTTTGAAGAAACAATTTGCAGCCATATATGAAAAAATGGTTTCTGAATATGTGGAATTTTGAGCTTCTTTTCACAGAAAACGGTTGTGTTTTTGACAAACTTTACTTGACATTATTTAAAGCACATGTACTCGTAAATAAAATAATGTAGAAAAATCGCCGCTAATGTAAATATTAACGACGTGAGAGACAAGTCAAAACAATTACATTTTTCCGATTTTTGAAACAACGAAAGAATAGAGCAATATGGCGTTTCGTCATCTCATAAAATTGATTAGGCACTATCCCTACCAAAAGTTTAAAGAAAAAAATTTGGAGCCGTTTTTGAAAAAAATTGTAATTTTTTTAAATTGCACATATTGCACGCAATATTGCGCGAAAACTACTATTTTTTAAAACAATACTCATGACCTTAATGAAAGAACTTACTTTGGACAAAAAATTTTATTTGAAAGAAAAATCTCTATCTTCAATTTTGAAGTTCCAGAATGACGCCGAAAAAGTTTTAAACTTTTGCAATTTTCGAAAATTCAGAGTTATCCGTGAAAATCGGACCTAAGCCACCTTAATAAGTGTAGTATACTCTATTCTTTCAAGAAATATGAATGAGAGCGACAGAGAGACACAGAGACAGAGACACGTCGAGAGAGAGAGAGTCAGACAGACTGGAACAGGGACAGAGAGAGACGAGGAGAGAGTAAGACGGGGAGAGAAAGGGAGAGGGAAGGAGAAAGAGGGAGATAAAGGGCAGAACAACGTCTGGCGGGCCCCGCTAGTTACTTTATAAAGTCTTAATATTACTTGGAAGAAAACAAGGATATGATGGAGAAAATTAAATAAATACAATCTTTACAATCAATATTGCATTTTGTTTTTATTGTTTAACAATTCATTTATAAGAATACAAAAATTGGTGAATAACTTTTCGCACAATTCTGATCAGAATCTTGCTGAGACGATTGAATATATAATTTTGAAGGACTTACAACATGTTCATTAAAATTCTTAGAAACTCCTCCAGGACAAGAAGTCAGTCAATCGAGACCCTAATCTAAGGTTTTATTTATCTTTCATTAATATTTCCATACCCATGCCATGCAAGGAGAAATCCACTCTCTGAAAATATAACAAATATATGTTAAAATATTTCAGTTCTAGAATTACATTTTTTGAATAACAATTATATTTTTTAAGTTCTGGCAGTGTTTTTGCTTCACATAATTGAAATACCTTTACTCTAAAGGCAATTGACAGTATAAAAGCCTGAAATAAAAAATAAAATTTGATGTGGTCTAAATATCTAGAGACACTAGTGAGAAACTATGAACGATAAATCTTGCAAAACAAAAGATAACGAAACATTCTTCAATGTAAACTTGTGATACAGTTGTGTACTTACTTTTGTTCCAAACTTCCACAAATAAAGTATTGTGTGTTTAAATTACATTATCGGGAGATTAACGTAGCTTAATTTTCGAGGTTGCCCGACTACCTCGCTGCAGCTCACTTGGATGTGAGATGGGTCAGTTTTACTTTGCGACTTCACTTTCCCTGAGCTAAGAGTACCTACCACAATAAAACCAGGACAAATTCCTGGGCTCTGGCTTTCTGCTTGCCTCCCTATTCCTCTTAATAGCTAGGATTATCTATTGCTGTAGTAGCTAAAGCTAGCTTAGCGCACAACACGAAAATGATTTTAGAGTTACTAAGAAAAAAGAAGTATGGAGGCTACTTGAAAAAGACAGATTGCGTCTCGAGTTCATGCTTTGTACGAAGCGTAAACAGACTATCCAGCTTTGAAATAAATTTTTCGATTATATAAACCTATATTCTATGGCAGAGTGGATCATATGCTCAAAATTCAGTCAAGAAAAGTCAATGGGAAATTTTAATTTGCGAACCGAACTTTTAGTGACTGGAATTATTTCCTGCGACAACTTTTAAACCCTCTCCCCAAAGCCTGAAAAATTTAATGAAAATGGGGAGCGAGCTAAAGCCCGAGAATTCGTTACAGTTTTGTTGTGACAGATACCCTTAGCTCCGGGAAAATTGAGAGGAGCAGTCCGACCCCGGAGGGAGGCTATATCTGCCATTTGACCAACCTCAGCGCTGGGAGCTACTTGCCACGAGAGGGGTTCTAAGGTTCTTCTCGGTTCTAAGGCGTACAGCCAGTAGTGTTGCGATTGGCAAAAGTAACTGCGTTCCCGCTTTCAGAGTTCATGGGGACAGGCCGTGGGCTGTGCACCAGAGCCCAGATGTCGTCGGTGGGGCAGGTTTTTTTAATATTCTTAAAATAATTTTTTATACTATTAGGAAATCGAAAAATTAATAAAATGTCAAAAAAAATGTAGTTTGGGCGGCGATAGATGGCAGCTGTCAAGAGTATTGGCAAATACGAATAGCTACCCGAGACCAAACGAAACAGAAAACTAATACTGGAGAGTCTGTGCCATTCTGTAGCACCACTAGTTCATATTTCTCTACAAGTTTTCTCATCATATAGGAAGAATCATTTACATCTGCAAGAACCACTTGATTGTCAGTAAACAATAAAGTACGAATAGTTTCTTCCCCTCTCTGAATTCCCATTTTAGTGCATTTTTTGTCCATTTTCTCAAGGCTAATAAAATATATGTTTTGAAGAGTGTTGGGGATAAACAATAGCTTTGTCTTAATCCCTTCTTAGTCATGAAACACTCTGATAAACCTTCGTACATTTTTATCTGGCTTCTGTTTTGTTCATATAATCTTTTTACAGAATTTATACAGGATTTCCCACCAACTATAGACCACCCCTATAACTTTTAAACGGTTCAAGATATCGAAATTCAGTTTTCTCTGAATAATGCAGAATTATTTATTAATTTAATTACCCACAACAGAGCAAAGCCCCAATTACAGTAGACATTACTAGGAAAAAATACAAAACATACAAAATAATAAAAAACCGTTTCAAATGAAATAACAAAACTAAATTACAGAAGTCCATTTACAAGAATACATCTTTTTGCAAAATTGATAAAACATAACACACCAGTAAAACTAACAAAAATGGAAACATATCTTCAAAACAGTCATTACAAAAAAGGAACAGAAATGAGTGTAAAAAATGACAATATTACAAAAATGGAAAACGCCTCTTCAGAATATTCAGAACATAATAGCGAGCAATACTTAACACAATATATCCATATTCAGTGATCATTCAATATTTTATTTAAATTCTGTTTATATTTTAGCAAAGAAAAACTAAAGTCTAAATCCCACACTCTACTGAATTAATTGAATTACGAAGACATTATCAAGAGTGGTGAATATTTGTGAGATGTTGTATTTGGTTTATTGAGATATAATAATTCTCGTCCCCTTAAATTTGATACCCATGCATTAAATGACAATTCTGACTGCAATTCACTATCTGATAGACCATTAACTATTTTAAATAATAACAATTGTTCAGCAAAGACTCTTCTATTGGCAAGAGTAGTTAGATTGAATTCTTTAACTAAAATAGTATAAGCAATTGCATCAGCAGATTGATTGAACTTTTTGTAATATAAATACCTCGAGAATCGTTTTTGAATTTTTTCAATTTGGTTACTTAGTGATATGCAATGAGGAGACCAAATAACTGAAGCGTATTCCAATTTGGCGCGCGAAAGACAATTAAAGAGGAATATTAAACTTGAGGTGTTATTGAAATTTTTGGAATTTCGAATAATAAGGTCAAGATTTTTTAATGCATCATTAGTTATATTAAATATGTGTTTATGGTAAGTCAGATTATGTTGAATAGTAACACCTAAGTCATTTACAAAATATACACTTCTTATGATTCATTATTCATTGAGTAGCTTGTTCTTAGATATGCTTTATTTTGTGTATAAGTAATGAAACAACATGTTTAATATTAAAGTACAAATCATTCTCTACGCTCCATCTGTAGACGTTATTAATATCAGCTTGCAATTTGTTTGAATCATTTTCATTTTTAATTGATTTATAAATTTTCAAATCATCAGCAAAAAGTAAACATTTTGAATTATATTAGGCAAATCATTAATATAAATTTGAAATAATAGAGGTCCGAGATTTGAATCTTGAAGCACTCCAGAATCAGTTTTATAAACGTAAGATTTGTGTAGATGAAATTTAACATATTGCTCTCTATTTGTTAAATACGAATTCATTAAGTTGGACATTTGTTTTGAAATTCCAAAAAAAGACAGTTTAATTAAAAGATTTTTGTGATTAATCTTGTCAAAAGCTTTAGAAAAATCAGTGAAAATTTTATCAACCTGAACTCTACAGACTACATTGCTTGAAACATACTGAACAAAATTTTCAAGATTTGTGGTAGTGGATCTACCAGTAATAAAACCATGTTGGTAATCAGATAAGTAGCATTTAACATGATTAAAAATTTTAACATACATTATTTGTTTAAATACTTTAGCAGGAGAAATTTATTGAAATAGGTCTATAATTTTCAATTTTTATTTTAGTACCAGACTTAAATATTGGACATACACTAGTCAGTTTCCATTTCTTTGGAAATTTTCCAATTTTTAAAATAAGATTGTAAATGATGTGTAAGGGATATGATAACGCATCATAGCAGCCTTTCAATATAAACGGTGGTAAACCATCAGGACCGCTACACATTTTAGGTTTCAGTTCCTTTACAGCAATTCGAATTTCATCAAATGTGATGTTGTTTATGTTAAATGTGTTAGCAGTGCCCAAACGAGAAGAATCAAGAATATGTTCATTGATTGCATCATTGGAAACATAAACTGATTTGAAAAAAGTGGCAAAGCTATTATCGTCATCACTGTTTAACGGAATATTTTTAAAAGTCATAACATGAGATCTACGAGAATTTTTAATCTTTTTCGATTTAATATAGTTCCAAAATAACTTAGAATTATGGATGATATCTTTTTCAAGATTTTTAATATAATTTAAATAAGCATCATTGATCACTGACGTTGTTATCCTTCTTAATTCTTTATACTTATGTTGATTGTGTGGAGAGAATTTTGATCTCTTTAACTTTTAAATTTAGAATGATATCTTTTGTAAACCAAGGAGGATAATATTTTTTGCTGTTAATTTTTTTTCTTAGGAACATACTTATCAAAGATAGAGTTCAAACTATCATAGAAGAAATCAATGGCTTCATCAGCATCTTCAACTTTTTTAAGTTCATTCCATTGAACATGTTTAATACTACAAAAAATTTCTTTAAAGTTGGCCCTTTTAAAGTCTGGAACAGTATTAGGAGTAGGTTTTAATGTTATGTTATGTTGGCTGTCTTTCATATCTAGTTTGATATTAATAGATGGGTGATACTTATCTTCTTTTAAGATAGGTTCCGTGCATTTAGAGCTCTCTAAACAATTTGATGTTAGAATTAAGTCAAGAGTTTTGGAATATACATTGAGAACATTATTTACTGATAGTAAATCGTGTAACGCTAAAAAGTTAGCGAGGGATCTTTTGCTAGAACTACCATTTAACAAATTATGTGCAGAATCAGTTACATTAGACGAATTGAAATCACCAATTATTATAAGTTTAGTATCAAACACGTTAGGGAGATTTGAAACATTCGTATTTTCAAGTAAGGGATTATTAAGATTAAGAATTATTCAATTATTCAAAAGAGAGGTTTGAGTAACGAAGATATGTTTTAAAAGAATTGGAACACCTCATTAGACTCATGATTTAGACTTCAATCTCGTATTCGGTGGTAAAAATCGGTCGTATAATAGAGTGTTTATTAGATCAGTGTAAAACTAGTGGTGCTTCCAACGCACATACTTTCTCGCTCTGCTTCTGTATGGTTCTTAATGCTATTCCACTACTTCATAAACCAGCGAAAGTGTATTCTACCAGCAAACATTTTCCGTACCGATACCCGAAATCCGATACTCAAAGTTAACAAACCTTGAGTTGTTACACTTATACCACTACGCCACACTAGCACTGCATGGATCGAACAGAGCCATGAAAGAATCGAACCGACCTATAACATGGTAAATGCATGATAAAGGAACAATTGATACGATAATACATACGCTTTACAAATCCAAAAAGAAACGTAAAAAATTGTTAAAAGTTAAAAATTTGAACAAATATATACAGACACTTCCAGTAGAGTTATCGTAATTAACAATATTTGTTATTCAAATGGTTTTACGTGGTTTTAAATAAAGTTTATTGAATTCTCAATTATTTCCTATGACAACAGAGAACTCTGACAAATAATATTCCGCGACCAGGACACGAACACGCCGAACCTTCCCTCGGAAGACCTCGCTGATTAACCGCTGCGACCACAATGGATTGGCATGATATACACTTATAACATAGTAGTAGAGTACGGTGGTTTCATTTCTCGCATTAAAAAACGAAAAATATCTAGATTATGTAAAAAAGTGTCCTTTACGCGCTCAGGTAAAGTTCAATTTACTGATTAGAAAACTAAGATCTCCGATAAAGTCTCCGACATTCTATAGCACAACTATTTAACATTAGCAACAGATTTTCTCCACATTTCGTTACCAGAACCATGCTATAAGACTTTTTCCGGCGAAAATTCTCCAATTTTCCGGCGCACGATTAAATAACTTTCTCTTCTTACGAAGTATTCGTTAGGCGAGAAAATAATAATAATAATTTCGGAACCGTTAGAGATATGTACGTTCATCGCATACGTTCTGGTTATATTGTATTACAATTTAACGTTAAAATACTCATAATTTTGCGAGGAAGTCTGTGCCATTCTATAGCACCACTAGTTTATTTATATATTTACCATCCCTTATTACACACGTGCAGAAAGTTTAAAGAAAAACTTTGGAGCGGTTTTTGAGAATTTTTTTGTTGAAAATTTGAAGCTAGTTATGTACAAGAGACTTTGTCTGAGGTAAAAATCGCAATCTACAATTTTGTAGTTAACAAATATTTTTTTGAAATTTTTAAAAAACCAAGTTTCTCCTAGAAGTAGGAATAAGACCATATTTTTTATTGTCGCTTGTTACATAAGCGAAGAAAATTTTTAAAAAAATTGAAGCGGTTTTTGAGAAATTTTTTTTGTAAATTTGAATCGCAATTTACGCAAAAACTTCCTTTTTTTCAAAAAATGGTACATCACCTTATGTAAATTGCTAATTTTGTACAACCGACTTACTCTGGGGCAAAAATCTCTATGTTCAATTTTGCAGTTTTTAAATAATTTTTGCAATTTTCGAAAAATTCATCGAAAATATCAACGAAAAAGATACCTACATCATTCCCTCAAACGTTCTTCGCACTATTCAACAACTAAATATAATCAAAATATTTGCAGCCATTTTCTTTTAACTTTCAAAATCTCAAAATGGGCTTCATGTAAAGTACCCTCAAATACTAAAATATCGGTATCAAATTCCGGGGGCCTTAAGACGAGTAAAAACGATCGGGGAATATCAATTTTGAAAAAATCGGCTGAACAGTTCGGGCACTAGCGTTGGTTACAGACGGACAGACGGACATTTTGCCGTCAATCGATTTTGCAGTATCAGGAAGCAACAAAACATGGATTTTGACTACACCACGAGATAGACGATTTTTTTCTAAATTTAGCAACAGGTTTTATCCACTCTTTCGTTACCAGATCCCTGCTAAAAGAGTTTTTTTGGCGAAAATTCCCCCTTTTCCGGTGCAGGATTACATAGAAATTTCAGAAAGGAAAGTTTTTTGTGTTCTATTTGGTGCCGAAAAAACATAGTCTGAAATGTATCAATGCAGATTCTAAACATTCGGCTAAAAATAGAAAAAATATCCACTCCAGGAAAATAATCTAAACAACAAAATTAATTGAAATGTCTAATAGAAAATAATATTAAGCAATTGGGTGACAAGACACAAGACACATACATTTTCTTTTCACAATCATTGAGAACGTTTAACAGACGGATGTATATATTTTAGGCACATTAATCGTAATAACATTTTTAGGTAATAGTTTTGAAAATTCTAGTTCTTTTAAAGGAATTTAAATGCAACTAAGAACAATTTTTATAATTGCCAAAAATAACTTGCGGATGAAATAAATACTTCATCTCCGTTCCTATCTCCGTTCAAGTTGTTGAAAAGGCAGTTCATAAAAAAAGACATGTGATTGAGTTTAGGATACCAACAAAAAGTCAACATTCCCGTCAACTGAAAGAAATCTGCATTGAATGTGAGACTTCACTTTTGAAAAGATCGAAGTTTTTACAGTCAAAGATAGGAAGATCGAATTACTACACAAACATAAAATATATAAAGTACTAAGAAGGGTTTTAATTACGTGTACTCTGGTGCCGCTATTGCAAGCAAGATTTACATACCAAAGGGGCTAAATGCGACATCCAGCAATGTAGTTGTTAGCTTCTCCTCGATTCTTACAATATAGTGGATATACCTCCCAACTGTCAAACCCACTGCCATTCCTCTCCTTGTCTTCGGCGTAAATTTTCTTTATGCAGGCCACATCGTCGGCGATGTCATCGTCCCAAAACTTTTTACAGGGCACATTACACGTTGGATTTAGATCCGAAGTCGATCCGTCTTTTTTCCCCCAAATAGAGTGCCTGTGAAACAGTGGATTGTTATTGAACATCTTTAAATTATTAAATGTATTATTAAATTAAAGACTAATTAATTACATTTGAATTACATGCATAGACGTTTAATGCATATAATTAAAAAATAAATTTACCTTGAAAAATAAAGAGAATGGAGAACTCAATTTCTTTGAAATGTAAGTCAATAGAATGAGAGATACAATTTTGGCTTCAAAAACCTGTGTATACAGGAGTTCTCCTAAATTTCGGATCTTCACATCCAAAGAGTAAGTATAGTAACTGGCCTAGTAGAAGAATGGTCAAGATTTCATAAAATATCCACTATAGTAAGAATTTAGAAAAGATTTTTAAATTACTAACTAACAATAATTATCAATTGAAATTTCTTTCGAAGTATTTAATGGAAGATTGTACAAGTATGTACGTCACAAAAAAGACTTATACAATGGTAATGAAGTTCAAGTCGAAGATGAATAACACGAACCGGTCAAAATTGTCCTTCCTTTTGTACCTAACATAAAGAATAAAATAACAAAAGGCTATAAAGAAAAGTTTAATATATGAATTATAGATAAAACAGTGTACCAAAAATATGTAATCCTTAAGTTAAAAAATATAATTAATAGAGATGAACAACAAAATATGGTATATACGATTCCCTGCCTTACATGTAATAAGAGCTACGTGGGGCAAACATGTAGTAGGTTAACTGAGCGTGCAAAAGACCTGTCAAAAAATTACTTTTATTTAATTTTTGCAAAAACAAAAAAATACTCGAAATTGAACTTCACGTCATATAAAAGAAAGCAATTAACACTATCCGTTCCAAAAGTTTGAAGAATAGTTCCGAGCCACTTATGAGAAAATGGCGTTTGAGCGTTTCCGCAAATGTGGAATTTTGAGCTAGATTACACAGAAAACGGTTGAGTTCTCGAGAAATTACATTATTTACAGCTAATGTACTCATAAATATAATACTGTGAACAAATCGCCGCTAATGTAAATAATAACGACGTGAGAAACAAGTCATAAATTATATTTTTGTAATTTTTGTAACAACAAAAGAATAGAGCAAAATGGAAATTATGTTATTTCATAGAGTAAATGTGGCACTATCCCTACTAAAAGTTTAAAGAAACACTTTGGAGCTGTTTTTGACAAAATGTTGTTTTTGTAATTTTTTAAAATTGCACATATTGCACGTAATATAGCACGAAAACTACTATAATTTTAAAAAATGTACATGACCTTAATGATAGAACTCACAAATTTTATTCAGAAGAAAAATCTCTATCCTTGATTTTGTACTTACGGGAACACGCCGAAGAAAGTTCAAATTTTTGAAATTTTCGAAAATTCAGATTTAAGCGTGAAAATGAGACCTATGCCACCTTTATAAGTATATTTTACTTAATCTTTAAAGAAATTTAAAGAAACAATTTCAAGTCGTTTTTGAGAAAATTTTGAAAATGTTCGGGAGGCTTCATGTAAAGTATCCCCAAATTGTGGAGGGACTTTTCAAATCACGGTGCGTGGAGTGGACGCAGATTCACCGAGGAATATCCATTTTAGAAGAAATCGCACGTACGGTTGAAGTGCTAGTGTTGTTCGCAGACTGACGCGCAGACACACAGACGGTTGCACGTTTTGCAAAATTTTCGATATCAGGGCTCCCAAAACCTGTACTTCCGTTAAAATATCGAAATCGATTTTCCACAGCATTACATAACATTCCCTATACTACGTATATTACTCCGTATATACGTACGTATACGGGAAAGTAAAAATGACAAACATCTCTTACAATGTCTCAAGCCTGTAGTTCATAACACAATTTCGGCATTCCTCTGTGGCCCTCGAGACGGACACTTAGCAGGGAAAGCCCATTGTGAAGGTTTCCAGGAAAAAAGTACTGATCTTCTGACTTCTTGGATATTTCGCAAACGTTTGGCAAAGTCTATCGCGAAGAATTATTTTCCAAAATAAAATTCTTACTGTTTACTGCACCAATCGAGTGCTTGCAATCACCATTTTCAAGTACTGTTTCAGGACAATATATACGAAATTTAGCTAATGTTCAGCCGTGTCACAAGAAAGTATCTTTGGACAATTACAATTGATTATATCTACATCCGAATTGCCAGGTACTGAACACACACCAATAACAGACATCACGACTATTCTGGAGGTGAATGTTGATCCTGTCAGTGCTTCACATCTAGAAGACCACCTGGATAAAATAGAAGAACGAACACTCCAAAAGTTGGTGAAAGTTAATGTAGTAGGAAATGGTGTGGCATTTACGATGCTATCATCGAAATCAATATTAGATGTAGGCTCCCCATCGTAACAGATGTTACGATGGGGAGCCTACATCTAATATTGATTTCGAAAGTTAATGTAGCAAAATCTCAATAAATCACTTTTACTTTAAAAAATAATGAGTGATCTAAGGTAATAACACTCAACAGAACACGTCGTTTCTGAAACATTTAAATACCTTAGATTCCATTTAGATCATCGTCTAACTTGGAAAACGGATTTCAAAACTAAGGTGAAATAATCACAAAAATCACAATAAAACTAAGGTGAAATAATCACAAATAATCACATCATAATATTGTTATTGTTATGACTCATCAGCCGATGATCACGTTTTTGTTATTCAACAAAGCACTTATTTGCATGACAAAATCAAATTAGACTTGTGGTATTGAATTATGGGGTTCTGCTGAGAAATCGAATAAACGAATTCATCCGAAATTCGAAACTAAAAATTGCAGATGTAGCCACAATATCCCGTAGTTAGGGACAAACAAGAAGCTTTGTAAAGATCGCGACACAACTCAGATACAAGGGAATAACTAAGAAAAGTTATATGCAGGAAAAGAAAACGAGAGCACACAGTAATCAATTATCAAATAACTTCCTAAACAATAGTTAACTTATAAATAGACTTAGAAAAAAATTATATTTATTTGACATTAAATAGGGGAATCGATCTTATTTACTTCTGTGATTTTTATATCATTTCCTGTAAGTTCAAAATCGAACATATTGTAAATTTGAGGAAGTGAAAATAACTTAAAAAACATAATTACCTATTACTTATTCCAAAGAGGCCGAGTTCGCGTGTGGTGTTGGGCAAGGGGTAGCTGATGTAGCTGGTATCCAAATAGGACTCCAGTGTGGCGATGCACACTAATGTGGAGATCTGGTCGGTAGGGATCTTATAAGTGTCCCTCAGTTCCGTGGCGAGTTCGCATTTATGGTAATATCTGTAACCACCCACAGCTCCCAGCAACGCCAGCAGTCCCAGCCAGAGCACCATGGTGACGGCGCGCGGAGGAGCGGGAGGCGAGTGCTGGGACAGCGCCGAGGCCCCCTTTTTATGAACGCGCGCAATCGGGGATATTGGTGACAGTCGTAATCGAGACGCCAATCACCCACCCCTCGTTACTCAATCCGCGTAATCTATATCTACGAGAATATTACGACGTTCGACTTCCTTGTACCGATAAAGATGAATAAGGGCATCAGCTGATGTCACAGCAGAGCCTCTAAGCGGCAAGACCTATGTTTGTATACCGACGGTGGCAGGATTTTCGACACTAGCTTGTTAGCCACGTCGAATTCAGTCACTGCCAGAAGGAGAATTCTAGCGGCCGACTCCTCTGATCGGTAGGTTTCCGTGGTTTCTTTGATTAATACCAAGGGAATGCCGGAGCAGTACCCTAACAATTGGGCCTCGGACCATGCGTGGTATATCCTTCTTCTTCCTAGTCCAATCCTTCCCCCGTTCCTCACACACACACACACACATTTACACATGTCGGGAGGTTAGCGCTAGTGCCGGCTGGGTCAGTGCTCTGCTGGTGGGAGATACGTGGTTGGGGAAAATCCGTTAGCCGGCGGGTAGAGCGCCGCCGCATTTCACCATCCAGTGGGGGAAGATCACCCCGATCTCTCCAGGAGAAAACATAAGCTAGACTTACGGGACCAATTACCTTAGCTGTTGACGCGCCCGGAATCATAATCAATCAATCGTCTGCCTAGTTGTTTATTTGTTCGCTATAACTTGAGAACTATCTATAAAATTTGAAAGTTGTTAGAGAATTGTTCTGAACGTTGGTTTCAGAATGTTTTTGTGGTTAACACCAAGCTTTAGAAATGTTGCGTTCTGCTCTTAGTACCATCTGTATGCGAAAATTGTCTAGCTTGAATTACAACGAAACCACCGATTAGCTCACAAATGACAAATTTTTGCGAATAAAAATGATAAATTAATATTTTACAATTAAAATTTAAAACATTTATTTAAATTCAATTGCTGATACCTTACTTGAAATTTCTTGCAATGTATTTATAAAAGAAAATTGTTAAACCTATTTCTCCCTTAAGCTATCGCCCAAACAGGAATCTTAAATCTCTTCAGACCATATGTTATATTTCTATGTCTTTTAATGATTATAATCAGGACAACAATTCCTGCATTTATATAGCTGTCCCGATGATGGTGGACTTTCAACAAGAGGTAGAAGTGTAGATTGAGTTCACTCACTGTCAGCTGTCCCCTGCTCTAGTTTCACATGGTTTCTGAAATATTCTTAACCGTTTTTTACCAATTTTTTCTAATATGTTAAAATGGTTATTTTCCATTGCAGTGGCATAAAAAATAGTCTCTTTTGATCAAATTCACGAAATTTTGATCATAGTTACTTTAACAAATTATAAATTTTTGCTGCCTGATACATAGGACAGTGAGAGAAAAGGATATCATTGGGCATATCAATATTTCATATCTTAAACTAGTGGTGCTACCGAATGGCACGGAATTTTGGCATGGCCGTATAAGTTTTCTATTTCCACGGGTGTGGGCTAGCTTTTCGGAATGGCCACATCTTCGTGTCAGCTACCATCTGTCGCCGCCCAAAGTAACTTTTTTTGACATTTTCTTAACTTTTCAGTTTCTTAATGGTAGAACGGAAATATTGTTTTTAGAATATTAAAGAAGAGTAAAACCTTGTCCTAAATGGCAATTTCTTGGAAAAAGGTGTAGGTATTTTAAGAAAATTACGTTTAAGCACTACTAAAAATACGAAATTTGAAGCTCTTTTTCATACACAATTTGTGAGTTTTCAAAAACATCATTTGAAGAACCTTAACTCACAAATATATGTTTACGAATTGCTGGTAATGTGCATATTAAAGATGTGAAAGATAAATTTGTGTAATTTTTGAAAAAAACAAAAACTCTCAAAATAAAGTTTACTTTACTAAGCATATTAAAGAGTGCAATTAGCAGTATCCGTTCCAAAAGTTTGAAGAAAATATTTGGTGCCATTTATGAGAAAATGTTGTTTGAGCGTTTCTGGAAAAGCGAACAAAAAAAAGAGCAATATGGGTTTTATGTGATCTCACAGAGTACATTCAGCACTATCCCTACTAAAAGTTTAAAGAAAAAATTTGTAGCCATTTTTGAGAAAAATTGTTTTTATAATTGTTTAAAATAGCACATATTGCACGCAATATTGCCACTAACCAAACCACTAAAATTTTCAAAAAAATGTACATGACCTTGATGAAAAGGATCACTTTGAAATACAAAACTACAGCAAATTGTATTTGGAGGGAAAATCTCTTATCTTCAATTTTGTAGTTGTAGGAAGACGTTGAATAAAATTTAAACTTCAGCAATTTTCGAAAATTCAAAGTTAATCATGAAAATTGGACCTATGCCACCTTTATAAGTGTGTTTTACTCTATTCTTACAACAAATTTAAAGAAAAAATGTAGAGCCAATTTTGAGAAAATTTCGAAAATGCCCGGCGGGGCCTCTTGTAAAGTACCCTCAAAAATTGAAGAATGTCTTTCAAAGTCTCAGAGCTTCGACTCAGGCCAGATGGACAGGGGTTTCTTCAATTTGGAAGAAATCGTACGCATAGTTTAAGCGCTAGTGTTGTTGACATACAGCAGACAGAAGGAATGACAGACGGACGGACGTTTTGCTTTCAATTGGTTTTTCAGTATCACCCACAAAACAGGGATTCTGGCTACACCACGTGATAGAGGCTTTTTACTTTCCACTATACGTACGCCATTTTTTCGCGCAGCATTACTAACTTTCCCTCTACTACGTATATTACTCCGTGCATACGTACGTATATGCGAAAGTAAAAGTTAGTTTTTACGTAAACAATAGTTTGAAATGTTCATTTATTTACTTTCTTAAATAATATACGATATTATTTTTTGGTACAAACGAAAATTCTGATGAAACGTTCCGGTACAAACATGGCACAAATGATTTACAATGGTTCTCTTTGTGATGAGGGTGGTGACGGGGTTGGTGTTAGGGTTAGCGTGAAGCTCTCACCCTCATTTTAAAAGGGCTATATTTTAATTATTTTTTGGTACAAACGAAAATTCTGGTGGAACAATCTGGTACACACAATTTAGAACCGTTCCAACATTTTTACGGTGGGGGAGGTGCCAGCGTGAAGTTATAATGGCAACCACCGCTACATTATAATGACTGTATCTCAGTTAATTTTTTTGGTATAAACAAAAATTGTGGCGTCCCAGTTCAGTGCAAACAATTTAGAATGATTCCAAATTTTTTTACGAAGGTGGCGGTGCCAATGTGGAATTGGCATCATCATGATTAAAAGTGCTTTACCTTGTATGTTGTTCGGTATAAACAAATACTATTGTAGAACAAATGGGTACAAACGAGAAACAAAGAAATGGTAGTGGTTTTAGTAGTGGCCATGCTAACATTTCACGCATACGGTTGTTCTGCCACTGGTCTCTTAGTACATCAACGTTTATTGCGCTGCTTTCTGCGAATTAACTCGAAACTTGCTTATGGGAAGATATCTGGTCTCAATATGCATTGCGCAGACAATAATAGCTCTCTTTTTTATGTAATAATCGAAATAGCAGGGAAGAAATTTGTTAGAAATATTTTCAAATATTTCGCCGCCTTTGATATTGGTTTTTAACACTGTCATATTTATAGAACACTTAATTCTTCTTGTAAATTTCTCTAAGATCAAATAAAATATTTGGAAATAAATGTAGGAACATATTCGAAAAACCACAATAATTGATATAAACTTAAAGGATATAATTTGTTTTTCATTTTATTGAGTTCTGTGAGAGCGTACGTTTGGTAAGAAAAAAAAACAGAACACTAACGGTGAACGGGCACCATGGTATATCGCGCCCACTCCATCACACCGGGCTGGCGGGACGTGTGATGGGATACCAGAAACCACTCGACATGGGGCACCCCACTGCGCCTTCAGACACTGACCCGGTGGTGGGCGCCATCAGGTCGAAGCCTCCCTCCTCGTGGTGGCGTGGTGGACGTCCAGACCCTGCATTTCGTGTGTGCGTGCCTTCCTCAACCCATTGCCGCCAACAGCGGGCGATAGTGGTGTCCGTACGTCCAGTGTTGCGCGCAACACGGAGACAGGACCAGCCAGCCTCCCGCACACCCTCGATGCGGCGCCTCTCGAAAGCTTCTGTTTGGACAACCGGCTGTTGAACGCGTCGCCTAGGCATAGAGTACGTGCAGGTGACGCCCTGACGACGCTCCCCGATGTCGCAATGGCCGGCGCGGCCGTTTGAGGTCCTTTTATCTAGACCGCTACTCCCTACGGCCACGGCCGACCATGAAAATAAGGGCTTAGCGAATGGTGTGCAAAATTTCCACAGAGTTTGCAGCGGATCAGTAGGGTCCTTCGGGGTGCAGATTGTTTTATGACAATTAATGTATTTACATTAGCGTCGATTTGTTGTCATTCGTTCTCGGTCGTTCACAGGTACTGATCGTGTGCGGACGTCTTTCGGAGTAGCTTCGCGAAAAGAAAGGCAATGGGCGTCGAACTTGCTGTGTACAGTGCGCGAGTTGGTACCAGGTCTCAACAGTTTTCTGCGAAAACTAGATCAAAATTCTGCCTTCTCAGAAATTCCCAAACGCCATTTTTTCATAAATGACTAATTTGTTTCAAAATTTTGAAATGGATAGTGCTAATTTCACTGTTGAATATGTCTTCAAGTTTATTTGTGGTATTTGCTTCTTTTTTAAAATATTAGAAAAGTGTAATTTTTTAAGATATCTCACACCGTTAATACGCACAATTCCAGCAATTTGTAAACACTATTTTATTTATGAGCGTAAGTGCTTCAAAAGACTTGAAATGAAGTTTTTCAAACGCTCAACGTTTTTCTGTGAAAAAGAGCTTCATATTTCTCATTTTTAGTGGCGCTTAAACGCCATTTCCATCAAATCGACTCAAGATGTTTCAAAGAAATTTGTCATTTAGGGCGAGGTTTTACTGTTCTTTAATATTCTTAAAATAATATTTCCGTTCTATTATTAGGAAACCGAAAAATTAAGAAAATGTCAAAGAAATGTTCTTGGGCGACGATAGATGTTAGCATGACGCGTCAAGTCCGAATAGCTAGCAAAGACAAAAGGAAATAGAAAACTTATACGGGAAAGTCTGCGCCATACTGTATCACCACTAGTTTCTTAATGAAATATATTCATAAGAAACAGATCCAAAAATAATGTCAGATTGCATTTTTGTAAATCATGAGTATTTTTTGACAAATTTTATGTCAAATATAAGCAATTTTAACTTTCTCGGTACCGCTATCGGGGGTAGAGAGAAAGTTATGTAATGCTGCGTGAAAAAGCGGCGAATTTTTGGCAGAAAATATTTTAATTCGGGGATGTGATAACAAGAAAGTAGACAAATCCTTTTGCTAAATTTAGGGGGGGAAATCCTCTAACACGTGGTGTAGTCAGAATCCTGTTTTGTGGATCCTTGATACTGAAAAATCGATATATGTCAAAACGTCTGTCCGTTCGTCTGTCTGTCCGTCGGTCTAGGTGTGAACAATGCTAGCGGCTAAACCGTTCAGCCGATTTTCTCTAAAATTGATCAATCTGGCACTTTGGCACTGAACACTTCATTCGCTGCTCCAGTACTTTTACTAGTACTCTTGCAACACATTTTAAATTAACGAAAATTGAGTGCAAGATTACGTACACAAAAGTTAATGTCAGCTTAGCTTCGTGGATAGAAATCACGGAAGTCTTTTACCTCTGTACTACTAGTTAACACTCAATGAATGTTAAAGTATTTTATACGCTCTCCCATCAAATAAATTTAATCTTCATAGTTGGGTCTAGAGAACGTAGTTTTCACACCCATCGGTAAACTTCGCTGTCGGTGTCGGGGATGTCCATCGCCATCAAGCCGGCGAGCCAAGGCATTTTCGACGCAAAATGTTGATTTCAAAGGTGTACACAAAATATTATATTCAATTATTACATTTTTCTATTTTCATTTTCTTCCTAGCAATATCAACAATGCTAATTATCAAAATGTGTATCTCATGCGAATTGGGTGTCATTGTTGCTTGTAACCTATTGTTGTAATGCCGCACTGATAACAGAAGGCCATAATATGCCTTTTCTTTTGCATTAATATAAACGAATAGTTTTATTTATAGCTAAAATATGCATCATGCATCATTGATATTCGTGTTATTTTCGCGATTTGCCTAAATTCGTGTACTTTTAGCGCAATTGTGCTCATAAATACGGATGAAAAAGTACGTGCTGTTTTAGCACCACTAGTTATTTTCTTAATTAAATTAAAAACGCATAATTCTTTAATTAAATGTATGCCTTAGATAGCGCAAAGGACACTTAAGAAAATAGTGCAGTTGTCATGTTCGTTGAAAGGTCTTTTTGAAAATTTAAAAAATTAAAAAGCTTTTGACGTTTTCCTACAACTACAATTGTGGAGATGCATTTTTTTCTTAATGAATTTTTTCACAAAAACATCTTCGAATTAGGTCTTGTTAAATTTTTTGACAATAAGAGTATTTTTGTGCAATTTGGCTGCAAACATATTCGCCCGCTCCGAATTTACTGCGCATCGCAAACATAAGTTGGGATGTGTTTGGAATCTATTGCCATTCGTATAAAAGAAAGTAGATTGAAGGAAGGTAATAAAGTTAACATTAGAACTAACAAATTACTTCTTTACTTCAGGAAATTTTGATCGCTGATTATGATATGTTTCATTTCTGAAAGTTAGAATTGATTACTGCTCCTGGCTATCGAAATAAATGCAGGTATCCACCTTAGGCGCTTCCTGTGAATTGGTTGGGTTTGGATTATATGCGCATTATTTCTAATTCTTTGCATGAAAGAAAAATTGAAAAAATTGAGTACCATTACTTTTTATGAACATTTTAATTTTATATTACTACCTACGTTGCCTTGGGAAACAATGCAGCGATGTATGCAGAGTTCATTATTGAACGGGAACAGTATAAGATAATGATATGTGAAATTCTTTAATTTATGCTCTTTGTTGAACATTGAAATGCAAGCATTATAAGGTTTTGTTTTATTTATTTATGTTTTTTATTTCACGCGAAAAAAATTGAATGTAACGTACTCTGGAAAGAAACACATGAACGTTTGAACATTTTCGTAAATTCTGTATCCCTACCATAACCCATTTACATGATGAATTCTGAATGCAGATGAAAAAGAAACGTTTGTTCTTTGATTAGTGAAGACAATTTGAGGAAATTTTCTTAGGCGAGAAAACGTATAGAGCATTTATAATTACATATTCAGACAAGGAGTAACGTGTAATTCGTGTTTAAAGGAGCATATTTCAAGAATATTAAAAAACTACAACGTTTAATAATCACCATATTATTTTTCCACAGAATAGGTTCAAATTAAATTATTTGAAGACTGCCTTTTTTAAAGTGATTTTACCTTCTTTGAAGGTCCATTAACTTTTTGGGCCCTGAAGATGAAGGCCAATGTCCTCCGAAACGTTGGTTAGAAAATTTTGTAAAGATTGTTTAATAAAAAAGTTGTTCTATGTGTGTGTGTCTAAAAAGTTAATGGACCTTCAAAGAAGTTAAAATTACCATATTATACTTTCGATCTATTTTCATTTACTTGTCAACACTACCAGTGTTACTGCGTTGTAAAATGTGCATGCCAACTGTCCGTCGGTGCTTTAAAGCAGCGCTTGCAACTACGCCGCAGCTGCCGCCGCCTCCACCGCTGACGTATCGTATTATTTATGAACTTTTAATTATTTTACTTTCTCACATACTGCGTACGCAAAAATATTGTAAGCCTAAAAATCTCTTCGGATATGTTTGTGTATACTTTGCATACCTTATACAATGAATTGAATGCCGAAAATATATTTTAATTTAATGTTTTGAACAAAAAATCTATTGCATGAAACTATTAATTTTCGTACCAAACGTTCTACGAATTCTAATGAGCTTTACAAAAAATGAAGATTGGGATGTTTTAATTCGGAGAGAAATTGTTGTATAAAAAGTATTACATAAACATTACTAAAGGCGAGAAAGTACGTGCTGTTTTAACACCGTACGTGCAGGTTTCATTATATATGACTCATGATGGTTTAGGAATGGTGGAAAGTGAGAGGGAAAACGCGAGATTTCCGAGACAATCTGCCGCTAAATTATATTCTCTGGCACACATTCCCCTTTAGACCGGAATTTTTACTGTGGTACTCGAACGCACAGGAAACCAACGTCAATACGATACGTCTGTAAGACCATACCGGAAAAATAGTCGGTTGTCAATGTGAGAGCTTCTGATATGCCACTTCCTGTAAACAGTGATAGCCACTCAACTTAAAGGTAGACGAAATGGCTCATCACACTTTTGAAAATACCATGAGGTCAAAACGGCGGAAAACAAACGTGAGGATCTCGTAGTGTTCATCACGCAAGTCAAAGGATAAACAGTAATTTGAGTTACCGAAAAGCTTTTTGACAATTTTAATAGTATAGATACTACAGCAAACCCCAGTGGCGTCTGGTGCCGGAACAAACTGGAGGTTACAGCTCCAACGAATCACGAATATATACTTTCCAAAATTGAGAACGCTACTATATAAAATGTAAGCAATTCATGTAAATTAATTAAAACTACTTTTCATGAAGATCTGAATTGAAATATTACATAATTTTATCCGTGTCACTTAGCAACAAGCATTATTATTTGAACACGTTTTATACAAATAAAATTATTTTCTTTCGAAAACTTTACTATCCTGGTTTATATTTGCCTTGCAATGATGGAAGATCTTCTACAAACACTCGTATTTACAACAACGCTTGCCGACTGCTGGCAGACTGGATGCCACGAGGCCGGAAAGAAGCAAACACCGTGAGAGACAGGAAGGAACTCCATAAAGAACTCATCAAATGTAGTTGTACATTTTTAATCAACAACCCTAATATCAAATGAAAACAAATTCTCTAAATATGTTAAAGGAAGACAGAATATTGATATAACTCTCGGACGCTGCGCAGTGCTCGGCGACAAGACCCCCACCCACCCACCGGCTGCGTCAACCGAAGGTCCTACGTGGGAGCGTATTGAAGCGTAGCCAACGAGAGAAATGCAGTAATAGAGTCAAGAGCGTGAAATGGTGCAATACCTGGGAGAGCACCACACGTCGGAGTAATCGCTAGTTGGGCGTTCTTGGGTTGCAAAAGATTTCATACACATGTATATTGCTGTAATATCTTGAATATTGAATTCGTTATAAGGGAAATTTATATTTCTAACATGTTTTACGATCTTTTTAAAAATATCTGGGGGTTGTGCAACCTAAGCGCGAGCCGCCACTGGTAAACTCCGAAGAAGAGTCCACAACAGTTAGCTCATACTGTACATATAATATTAAATCACATTACAGAAACACAATCGAAAAATCATTAAAGAAGTATAAATTCAAACTGTAACATGATTACCTACAAAAAACCTGTTTTTTTCAACATGAGTTTTCAGATATCTTACTTCGACACAACTATATAAGATAAGTAAATTGTAGTAAATATTCAACCAATTTAAATACAAAATATATCTGTATTTAAATTGGTTGATTATTTTGAGTTTTGTAACTGAATTACCCAATTACTCGAGAGGGTAGTCGAAGGATTATAACACGGAATCACGCAGCATTTGGCAACAGTGGACCCAGGCGTTGCTCTCTCCTTCGCAAAGCGACTGCCGCGCGCTCTGCACGTGCGGCAATGAAGCTCCAGACCGCGGGATAAGCACTTCCGCCACATTAGGCGAATCGCAGAGGGACAATGAGCCGAGCACAGCTGAAGACGTCCTCATTACGACTGTTTGCTCTGCGGCCCATGACGCTCTTGTCCGTCGAGAGTAATTAGGATATTACGTCAGGAAAATATATTGTCTTACGCGCATCTTTGTTTGTGAGTTTACCGCTGATGGTGGCACTTAAGTAGGGAAAGAGTTTAATTTCGGTCACATCTTTCCTCATTCGGTTTTTTTTTTTGTTTGGTGAAGGTGAGATTCAAAACCTGAATAGCTCGAGGGCTTCCTTTAGCCGTGCTTCACATAACGAAGGGTATTTGTAATCATCTATTTCCAAACAAACACAACAACATTCATTAATGATTTTGATTTAATATATGAGGGTGGTCTGAGTTGAGGAATGTTTGAAGTGTGCATTTGTAAAAGTGTTACGAGAAATATTTTAAACTAGCGTACCCGTGCGAGAACTCTCGCATGTTAAATCTCACCCTTTTCCTATTCATTTATCTATCCGTTCCATAAAGGAGAGGAAATACTAATGTACTTACAGGATATCAAACAAAATAACAATGCAATTGATGTTGGAAACAAATTTTCAATTAAAGTTTATTCAACATTATAGAGAGACGTTCTTGAAACAATTCATACTTCTTTGAAAACAACATTTGAAGACATTTTTCAATCTTCCTTGAGAGTTAGCTTTTCGCTTTCCTTGATAGTCAAATAATAGAAAAGGTTTTTACTCTTGAGAAATCCTAGTAAAGTAGTGCGAAAATTCCGGATCGGGCAAGAACAGACCTACTCATTGCAATATTATTTAACTTTCCTTGATTTATTATGAAGAACAGAGTGGGTTTTGGAGAGTCAGGGTGCCAGCTTGCTAGGGTGAGAAAATTGAAAAATTATTTGTTTACTAAAAAGTATTGAATTATTATCTGCGTCCTTACGTACCTCAAGAAAAGGAATTCTGAGCCAAAAAATAATCAAACTAATGTTTTCACTTTCAGTACTAAATACCATTTGTTAGCATTAGAAACAATTTAGTAGGCATTAGTAAGCCTACTTCGGTACATGGGAATGTTGCTCAAACGATGTTTGCATTTTTAATATCTTAACGAACCGACACCTTGAGTTTAATATCAAACAGTGTTTTATTTACAATATGAGTTTGCAGCTGGGCGTTGGTGTACATACTTCCAGATACCGCCAACATTTAAATCGTGCGTTTGGATTGCGATCGTTGGCAGTTGTCGGGTGATTTGCACTATTTTTTCTATAATTTTAAATTTAGTTGTTTTTAATTGATTCACGTAGCATTGTAGGCTAGCGCCTTTTGATTTTTGTTTTCCATTTATTTCAAGCTATTTTACTTTAGCTACTTTAAAACGTTTGTTCTTTGTGTTGTGCCATAGCACAAGTTTTCCCCCCACTACCTCTGCGTACCCGTGCGAGAACTCTCGCATGTTAGACCCCACACACATCTCTGTCCTTCTATTTTCATTCTAAGAGGGAAAGTAGTAAACGAAACGTGTTTATTTGCTTAAAATCTATAAAGGTAACTTGCAATGTACTAACACAATTACAAATAAAAATAAAAAAAACAATGCAATTAATGTGTAAAAGAAATTTTCAATAAATATTTATTCAATATCATGGAGAATTTGCTTGGAGCAATTCGTAACACTTAAAGACATTAGAAGTAATTATTCAATATTCTTTGTCAATTAGATTTTGTGTTTTCGTGATAGAGACAAAAATATTAGCTTTTTACTTTTGAGAAAGCTACGTATCTGAACCCATTGACTTGAAAATTTCATCGAATGGTAACGAAAATATTGGTGCAGGTAAAACACAAACACAGTCTTCACTCTTCACTGAACATCCCCGTTCCTCCACAATTAAGTACACAGCCCTTACAGACCATGAAAAACGGTAATTGAATAGTTTCACTACACGCATAAGAAACAATCTTCATAGGTATCAAGCAACTATAATAGTACTTCTAGTTGTTGCTGGAGAGCAAATATTGAATTAATAATTATGCAAATAAACCTCGTCAGACTGCACAAACTACGGTGTTAACAGAAAGCGTAAATAAAGATTGTCGAATCTAAGCCTTCTAAGCGTGTCGCCACAAAAATTGCTACCAGCAGGATGGGCTGAAATATTGAGGTGGCCTTGATAGTATTGAAGCGTGGAACCGAAAATTTAATTGAATGGATCGGATAATATGTCATCTTGTAGATTATGGTCTGAAAAACGTTTATTTGAGGCCTTCGGCCTCAAGTTAATTTTAAAGGCTCTAAAACGCTTTGTTTATGAGTTATTTGCCGATATAGGTTGACATGTGATGCGGGTTGCATTTTACATGAATATTTCGATGCGTTTTTTTAAAGAAATCCTCCATATTTTGAAAGTCAAAATGGAATTCGTCAAGTCTCCGTGAAATCTCTCTTCTTTAGAGCCCTTATTTATAAATATTGGTTGCGTGCGAGAGCCGGAACCCAAAGGTATACTACTGAAATAATACAGGAGACCATTATTAGATTAAGAACTGCATTTAAATCAATTCTCTCATGCTGCAGAAAAGCTAAGTTTCGGAGAAATCCATAAATTCTAGTAGCGAATACTTGAAAAACTTTTACCCAGTCCCCAAATCATCCAGTAAAACATTAGGCGTCTTTTTTAAAATTAAGCATATTATGTTATATTTGGTGTGTACTTGGTACTTGGTGTGCTATCTCTTGAACGGGCACTATATTCTGTTTTGCCTTTGCATATTGCACATTGCTGAACATATTGCCCATGCTTTTGCCCATTGCTGAACATTCGCGAAAATTAGTATACTCGAATTATTTTGTAAGTTTTGATGTCCATTGACGAGCTGCTTCACTACAATTCATTGATCCACGAATGATTTAGCAAATCGTCCCGAAGTAAACGAATCTCGTAAAGTATTCTCTCAAGCAGGTACATTAAATAGAGTAAGAGCTTCTGGTAAATCCCTCCCCCACATACACACACAAACACACACACACATATACACACCAATGGATAGATTCGTATCAAACTCTCGTATCAAGAGCTCTGGCAAGTAGATCAATGGGGGACTATTTCTTTTCTGAAAGACTTTTGTATGGTGTAAGCGCTACTAATGTTCACTTAGTATATACATTTTTACTTTCCCGTATACGTACGTATACACGGAGTGATATACGTAGTATAGGGAAAGTTATGTAATGCTGCGCGAAAAAATGGCGAATTTTCTCGGCGGAAAAAATTTCGTTGCCGGGTCGTGATAACGAAAAAGTGGATAAACTTTTCTCAAAAACGGCTCCAATTTTTTCTTTTAGCTTTTCGTAGGGATAGTGCTAAACGTGCTCTATGAGATGACATTAACGTCATATTCTTCTATTCTTTTGTTTTTTTCAAAAATTGCAAAAATATAATTGTTTTGACTTGTCTCTCACGTCATTAATATTTGCATTAGCGGCGCTTTGTTCAATTTGTTATACTTATGAGTACATCTGCTTTAAATAATGTCAAGTATAGTTTCTCGAAAACACAACCGTTTTCTGTGAAAACTAGCTCAAAATTCCGCATTTTCAGAGACGGTCAAACGCCATTTTGTCATAAATGTCTGGAAAACATTTCTTCAAACTTTTCAATCAGATAGTGCTAAATGCACTCTTTGATATGACGTAAGGTTTATTTTGAGATACTTTTGTTTTTTCAAAAATTACACAAATGTAATTTTTTTGAAAGATCTCTCAGATTTTTAATTTGCACATTACCAGTAATTTGTAAACATTATTGTATTTGTGAGTGTATGTGCTTCAAATGACTTCAAATGTATTTTGAAAACTCAAAAATTTTCTGTTAAAATAAGCTTCAAATTTCACATTTTTAGTAGCGCTAAAACGCCATTTTCTTTAAAACGGACCAATATTTATAAGAGAAAATTGCTATTTAGGACTATGTAATGTTCTTTAGTATTCTAAAATGAATATTTCCGTTCTACCATTAGGAAACCGAAAAATTAAGAAAATGTCAAAAAAATGTGATTTGTGCGGTGATAGATGGCAGTTGACAAGAGTATGTGGCAATTTCAAATTGCTAACGCAGACCTAAGGAAATAGAAAACTATTACGGGAAGTCTGTGCCATTCTGTAGCATCACTAGTTATAGATCATAAACCTAGAGGAAGACGAATATGTCCGTATCCGGGATCCTACGTGGTGTGTATCTTCATCCTATATTCATGTGGGGAAGTCACAGGACTAACCTGTAGCAGACCCCGAGAGCAGGCTGACATTCTCCCCCGAGTCAACAATGCATTGTAATTTTACTCAATTTATTCAAATTCTTTACCATATAGATATCGCATTCAAAACAATATTCCCATTACAAATACACTCGTACATTTTTGATATTTCAAGCTACAATTAAAAAAATATTTTAAAGATATTAATGGGTTGTCCGAACTGCAATCACTTCCTCTCCTTCATTGTTTTTTATACTCCCATTGTATAATGCTGTCATTTGATGACTGTAACCAATTACATAATGATTTCATAGTCATTTCGATACAGTTTTATTATGATGCAGGTTCTTGACCAATCACAGAGAAGTTTACAAACTAAGTATTTACAATTAATCATTGAGAATCGTTTTAGCAAATGTTTCGCTTGATTGTGTATATTAAAATTACATTTGATATTACATTACGCTCAATAGTTTTAATTTCTTTAATTGTTAATATTTTTCGTGGAATATTATTTAAAATGAATTGGATCGTAGTTTCACTTTGATCATATTTGACTAGAGCAGTACTCCCTCGCAGGCGGACAGGTAACTACAGCCACCTGCGGCAGCATGCGAGGGTTGATGTAGAAAGCTGTCCGCTAGGTGGTCTTGGCTGAATCAACTGCCACGAAACTATTCAATGTGAAAGTTTAACTTATAAAAGTCGTAGAAAAAGTACCGTATGAAACTCGATGTAATGGGTATTAATACATTCGTGTGAAGTTTACGATACTCGCTTGTTCTTCGCTCGTATCGTAATGTCACACTCGTGTATTAATACCCATCATTACATCATCGGTTCATAATATACTATTCTAGGTCAGTCTCTATGGCTATGTGCCCCGACGGTTCAGTGGCACGAGCACATTCCGGCCCGGCACCCCGCCCGCACGTCGCTTCGCCACCCCGACCCCTGCCTCCCCCACCCCCTCGCACCATATGCATAGACTGACACTGACCTCTGACCCTTTGACACGCAACCCGCATTTTTTCAGTATAAATTATTAGTATTTACAGCTAAAAATTCAGCAGTACTCTAACAAACGGGCCATAGACCGCACGCGATCTTTCCTTCCCCTTCCTTGTCCTATGAACACCTCTTCCTTACATGCTCTTGTTCTTGCGTGCGCCATACTATCATACATGCCGGGATAACGGTCGGGAGCTCTGAGCTTATCCCGAGTGGGGCGGTGCCCCGCTGGCGGGAGATACATGGTTAGGGAAAATCCCGCTAGCAGACAGGTAGGTCGGCGCCGGTTCTCACCATCCAGCGGGAAAACCACCACATCCCGAGGGAAAAATGCACTGATAAAAACGCACTAATGACCTAAGCAGTTGACGCGCACAGTATCACTAATCAACAGATGAATCAATCAAACTTTACGTTAGTGTCTCTAATTCATAATTCATTTCCTTAAGCCTTCTTTTCCATAAATTTGAAAACGATTGCTTAAATAAGGTGTGGTTTAGTTTACGTGACAATTTATTTCATAAACTTGTTATTCTGTGACAAGTAAACGGTATAACATGTATTTTATAAAAACCTAATGTGATTGAATGAACAATATATTGAATATATTCTATAAAAGGGATTCGCATACATATTGTTCAGAATATAAAAAAACCGTACATCAATCATCAAAAAGGAACCGAAAATCAATTACATACTAAATAACTATCTGATCATAATGCACAAAGCAACAACTAAACCCAATACGACGCACAATTTCCTTCACCTCAAAAACTCCACCTTAGGCAAGTACAGACCTTGCCACCTTTAGCCTGCCACACCATAAGGCACAAGAGCTGTGGAGCTTTCACCGCCAGAGTACCAGTGCAACGACGTTAGTCCTTCTGGCGTCCGCTCGCCAAGGCGCGCCACCGTCGCTTATCCCGGCAACCGCTGGCCGATAGCCTCGCTGGCGGCGGGGCGGAAAATTGGGAGGCGAAGAGAGACTGGGAGCAGCGCGCGGAAAGAGGGCACCAGGGAACGGCTCCGCTCTGGGGGCCGCACACGGTGAGTTGTTGCTGAGGCCACGAAAAACGGAAAGAAAGAAATGTCCGACGTTTGAAATTCGGGGGCGTATTCGGTGAAGAAAAACTTCGAGCTGCAAGTTATTGAAAGTTTAGGTGGTAGCGAAAAATGATTTTCACCATTTGTTTTGCAACAAATTTCATTGTCGCTCGGTGAAATTGACACCTGGGGTTGGCTGTTTCGTCTATTATCACTACATTCTTGTATGGTTTTAATATTTTCTTCACATACTTTACACGTATACTTCCTCTCTCTGTGTATATAATATGCTAAAAATTGGTGACGGTTTTTGGTACATTACAAGGAACCGTCGACACAAATCTCTTAAAGCATGTTACTGCTGAATAGGAAATTAGTTCATTGAGACCGTCATTCAACCTCTTTAAGACGAAAAATATTATTTGCAGTACACGTTCAAAGCCGGTTGATGCATAACATTCGCACTTAACTCAGAATGCATACTAGATCCTGTATATCTGAAAGGGACATAAGTTTTGTAGGGATAGGTGAGTTCTGTGAAAGCAACAGTTTTTGGATTAAGTGGAAAAGTGACGAGGGGACAAGAGGAGGATTCGTTGCAGATATGTAGAGACTTGAAAGTAAACAGATGGGTACATCTTCGGTAATGCAGTTCCAGGAGTGAGCTTAAAAAATGTTTAAATATGCAATTTTCGAAAGTTCAAATGTTTAAATCAAAATGAAACATGTGCCACTTTATAAGTGTATTTTGCACTATTTGCACAAATTATTCCAAAAATCTTCGAGCTGTTTTGGGGTACATTTTGAAAATATCTTACGTAATTCATATAAAACATTCAAAAATTAAAAGATTCGTTATATACGCCTCAAATGCGGTCATATCGACCGGTGAATAACCTTTTTAAGAAAATAATATGTATGTGTTTAAAAAATATGAATGAAGTTTTACTTTTTTGGTATCAAGGTCGCACAAAAAGTAAATTAATACTACTCTGTGTCCGACATAGTGATTTATTGCGTATTGCAGCAAAATAATCCTATTACTTTCTCGCATACTTCATAGTATAGAGAAAATGTTGTCATTCTGTAAAATGGATAAATCTTGTTTCTATATGTAGTAACAAGATTCTTTTAAGACGTTATCATTCAGAATATAAATTTGACCCAGAATTATGAAACCGTTACTGATGCGAGAAAGTGCTTGTTGTTACATCGCCAACAGTTTTGTGGTTGTCAAGAACTTACAAAACATTTTTCTAGACAGGCACTTTTTCCTGCAACATTTCATAACTTTGTCTATACTTCGTTTCCATTAAAGTACAAATAAACAGGGTATTCAGATATGATTGTTAGAGATTGTAAATCTAGTCTGAATACAAATTGATGTTATGACATATTCTTGTCACAAAACTATATCTTCTGATATGCACGGATTATTTAATCGATAAAATATTACTTCTTTACATGTAAAAGAAAGAATGATATTTTAAGGGTGATACATTAAGGAATAGTGTACGGCTAGGGGAATGTATGGCTCATTCTAAAATTAAAAAAAGTAAAAATGTACGCGTGTGGACAGGAGAAGTACTCGTGTGTTTATTCGTTCTAATAGTTTCCAAAAGTCGCAGTGTTTGAATTAAATATTTTTTATCTACTTTGTTCCCAATATACGGCACGTGAACACTGCCCTTTATTGTTACTATTGGAATATGTTGACCTGTGCTGTATTTACAAACGAAGACTGCTTACAAAGACTTCTGAAGACGTTAAATTTTCTACTGTGTAATCGGTGAACTGGGATGTAATTGTACAATTTGAATTTTGGTTATTGTTAACTCATGTTCAATTAACGATTGATTTCATGTATATTTATGAACATAACACAATCCATGGCCAATGCTCGCGCCAACCAATCAAGGAATGGACATGATCAGTGTACTGGGTAGTGGACACTAGTACCTCGAAAATTCACTCCTCCACCATACACGGACAAGCCTGGGGCGGCGCGCCATCGCAAACACTGTCAGCTCGTCCAAGAACAGGTCACCAGTGCTGCGTCGAGAAGAGGTAGGAGAATATGGCACAATAGCTCGACAACTTAGAAAATACCATCCTGGCGTCGTTTACATCAGCAGGCGTGGCGAAGCCATCTCCCAATGCTTTCGAGGGG
Source organism: Acheta domesticus (assembly GCA_031308135.1). Taxonomy (NCBI): domain Eukaryota; kingdom Metazoa; phylum Arthropoda; class Insecta; order Orthoptera; family Gryllidae; genus Acheta; species Acheta domesticus. Next base: position 97,760,765 of record JAHLJT010004567.1, on the reverse strand, counting down.
GAGCTCAGTTGAACTGAAGGACCGCCTACAGCGATAGCTGATTTGCTTTTGCAACCTTGTTCTCACGCCATGGTCTTGACGGCAACCGATTTTCATTTGCGAATGTTCTGTGTCACTCGACACACTATCTCCCAAACGTGGCCTCTGAAATACACGGGGATGTTGAAGTCGATGTCATATCAACAGAAATGTAACAACTTGAAAGCTCTGCAAAGGAACAAATCGGAGATTTACACCCATGCAACACAGGAAGCGCACTGAAACTGAAAAATTCCAAACAATTGTAGCAATTGTACGTGAGGAGAAGGGAAGGTAGGTCATTTCTCTCGGCATGGCATTTCTCAAAAGCCCAAAAGACGTTCAACATTTTAGGATAAACAGATACAGTGAAATTATTTTAGCGTGGCCGCTCAAGTTCAGAGCTCAGAGCTGCCGGAAGACTCCATTCCTTAAACCTATCGCTTTAGGGGGCAGCGCTTCCCTTCCCAGAACGTGCTGACAGCCGTACTCCAGTTGAGTAAACATTGACCCTGATTTTTCGTCGCCGCAATGTGCCAATTGTCAGTTGCATTTCCCTGAGTAAAGCTATTTGTATGAAGTTCAGTATAAGTGATTCTTATTTTATTGTGATCATTGTAATGCGTCCTGTTCAGAGCTACTTGCATAAGGACGTCCTTCACAGTCAGACGCGTGAAGTCGTTGCAAAAGTATATCAATTTATAAAGAGAAGCAAAAGAAGAGATTGAAAATATCAAAGCATTTCTAAAGGCAGTCATTGCTGCTTCGGGTGCTTCGAAAATATCTATTTGCAGAATTAATAAGGAAATTAATTCTTTTCAGTCAGAAGAATCGTGTTCATTTTCTTCTTCTAATAAAGAGAAGAAGAGATAGGACGTGGAATCTGCTCTCGACAGTTTTAATGAGTGTGTGATTCGCCGCACTATGGTTTAATGCACCATATCAAGAAATCGTTATTTTTACGGCAAAAGACGCGAACGATAGTAAAGACACTGATAGAGTTACTACTTATAATAGCGAGGAAACGGGTATCAGTGACAGTGGAAAACATATGGATGATTAGGGCAGAGCCAGGCCATCCCGTGAATTTGGTGTTTCTCCATTACTGAGCGAAGACACTACAGCAAATTGATTTCAAAGGCCGTTCGCTAGCATGTGCGGTGAGGTAGACTAATGTTTTTGGTATGGTCAAACGAGCCAGGCTTGAGCGAGCGCCGCCTCTTGGCTCTCTCCTCACTACTTTCAGCTTCCCCCTCTACTCGCAAATCCCAGCGGCCACCCTAGAAAAATTTAGCTGTGCGAGCCTTCAATCTCGCAGGTTTCGGGACGGTTGTTCACGGCCAGACTGTTTTCCCCCGACTGCCCGAGGCGACGGGGCGGCGGCTCCTAAGGCGGGGAACTTGGACCGCGAAGAGAGGGAACCTTCCCCTCCGGCACTCTTCGCGCATGCGCGGACCAGGCTTTTTGTAAAGTTGTCGAGCTATAGACAGATATTCTATCGCTAGACAGGACCAAGAGAACAAAAATAAAAACAAGTGATCTAAATGTACAATACTAACTTTATTGACATTCTCTCGCTATTTCGCATGATTCTCAAGCCATATAGAGCCAATATTCTGAAGCCAATAGAGCCTCTGAAAAACTGAGACAATAATATAACCAATTTACATGTTTCTGACGTTGCTACGGCTTAACGTTTGTTATTGCTGAAGCTAGAAAATACACGACTACATATCACATTACCTACATCATACATCGAGAAGCGCGTAAACCATTACCTTCTTCGTGTGAATCAATCTAAGAAAGGCCATGATCAGCAGTACTGGATGGATGTCAACAGTTCCTCCAGAATCCGCCTCTCTTCCACACTCAGGCCAGCCTAGGCAGCAAATCACCGTGGACACCGCTAGCACCCCGAAGCACAGAATGCCAGCGGTAATGCACAGCAAGAGGATTTCGGAGAATGCGATGCCGAGTATGAGAGAAGAAAAGAAAAGTAAAAACAGATTGTCATAATTTTGTGCAATACTAAATTTTTTATCTTCCTGTGCTTCTTATGTTGACTAACATTTGAAAGGAACTTCTAAAAATAAAGAAAGTTGTCTTAAACAATAGTTCTTACCTACATAACTTAAATATCACTACGGTTTATTGCAGAAGCTACAAAAGCAACGAGTACTTTTCATATCACCAACAGCCAAATCACCACACATCGGGATGCGCGTCAAACATAATCTTCCTCCTCCGAACCAATCGAGGAACGGGCATGATCAAAGTACTAGGTGGGCGTTGCCAGTTTTTCCAGAATGCGCCCTTCCTCCATAGACGTGCCAGCCTGGGGCGTCTCGCCACCGCGGCCACCGCCAGCTCCCCCAGGAACAGCCCGCCAGCGGCTGCGTAGAGGAAGAGGAGGCCGGAGAAGACGACGGGCAGGTCGTTGAGGACGATGGCGGCGACCGGGAAGGCGGCGACGGCGGGCGCGTGCGGCGGCAGCGCGTTGTGTTGGTGCCAGTGGCGCAGCAGCCCGGCCTGCGCCAGGAGCCCCACCGCGGCGCTCACGCCCTCCGCCAGCGGCGACCCCGCGCGCACCACGTACGCCGTCAGGAACGTCGCCACCGCTTCGTCTGCGGAGCGACAACACCATTAACGACCACTGAATTAGATTGGATTGAATTGAATTGGATTGAATTGAACTGGATTGAATTGAACTGAATTGAATTGAATTGAATTGCGTTATTTTAAGTGGCGAGACTCAGGCTATGAGGCCGGCTCTTCCGTCTGACCATGTAAATTTCGCTACGCTCCTTTCACCAACTAGCGGGGAAAGAAGGTATTCCTTGGGCGACGAAACAGGCGATTAATTCATCGGCGAAACAGGAAACTATTCGCAGTTTTTCAGCCCTTACGGCGTAGAAAATTGAACCTACAAAATATTTCTCTGAAGTACAAAGCAGCCATTCACTAAATATTAGGAACATGGTCTTATTACCTTTTTCCAGAAATAAATCATCGACATTTTGCTCTCGATGAAATTATCTAGCACTTTTTTTTATAATCTGCTTCTTCCAAACCTTATAATTTATGCACAATTTCATTAAAATATACAATTTTGTGCACACTCGCCTCATCAATTTACAACTCGGCCCTAAGAAAGAGAAATGGGAAACAGTTATTAAATTAAAACACTATTTGCGGACCTCAATCCGCCTTTTTGAGTACTGCTCCGGCATTCGCCTGGAAATGTTCAAGTAAATAAAGTAAAAACACTGATAAAAGTAGTAAGCCTACGACTTTGATTGGTCAGGCGCCACAAACTCACCGATGTTTATTACATGACGCAACAAATATAAGCACAATTTAATGATATAACTTGCAAGGCACCATTGCCTATCGTCTCTTAATGGAAAGCAAATAAAAGTTGTGAAAAAATTAAATTGCGCTCTCTTGCACAAAATATATTTTTATTTAGTTTTTCAACAGTACTGCGGTAAATCAATTTGTATATTTCGCTTAACCCATTGATTGCCATGAGGGTTACGGGTGTGCCTCACACGTATTTACTATGGCACTGTGAGGCCTACTGGTTGGCCCCAGCAATACTCCCGATGAGGACCATGAGGGTCAAGGGTGGGTCTCAAGCTGGTGTTTATTTCAAGGTCTGTATCTTCCCCGGGGGATTTCAAATTAATTTAGTTTCAACTTTCTCTAATTGTGGGAAGAACAATATGTTATATAATATTCTTAGGGTTCTAAATTACCGCTTGTAGCAGCATTATTGTATTTTATAGGATTTGTTCCATGTATTTTGTTTTGTAGTTTTTTTCTTTAATACAGTTCCTTTTCGTAGACTACTAAAAAGCACTTAATATTTATGTATTTGATTTTCCTTTGAAATATTCTGAATATCACTGAATTTGATTAAGTACTTTCTCTTTCCAAAATTCTAGCCCACTGGTGGCTTTCGTGTAAATACGTGGGTCACCGGTGTCCCTCATGTGTGAATCATGTTTGTGACATTTAATTTAACATTTAAAAAAATATTTAGGAGCATTTGAAACTTATGTAACGTATAATGTAAAAAGGTGCGGCTCCCGACAGCACATTCTTCTTTAGAGCGTGGCCCCCAGATTCATTGGGCCCTTGGCAGTCAATGGTTGGGTTAATAAGCATTCAGTGCAACGCGGAATCCGCCCAAGCGACCGTACCCATGGCAACCACGTGATCCTGCGCCTGGTCGCCCATCCGCAGCTCCAGCTCGTACACCATCCACGCCCTCGTCTCCTCGTCGAGCAGCAGGGCGAGGTCCTTGTCTCGCGCGAGGCGCTCGCCCAGCGCCCGTCGCCGCGCCGCCGCCGCCGCCAGCGCCCCACGCGGCCAACGCCGCTCCTCCGCTACCCCGTCGGCGGCGGAGAGGGGCCGCAAGAGTCGGCGCAGGCGTTCCCACTCGCCGCCGCGATGCCGCGCCACCATCGCCTCCAGGCGCGCGTCCGCCGCCACCAGCTCCAAGCCCGACGACTCCAGTTCCTCCAGCGTGCCCAGCACGTCCTGGTAGTGGATCTGCGGTTGTGGAGGAGGAAACGTGTTTTCGACTTATTACTCCAATACGCGAATGCAAAGAAGAATGCCATCCCGGTATTCAAAATGGGTGTTGCCGAACGACTTCGATCTCCCGGGTCAGTCTCGTGGTCTGATTAATTACAGACTCCGGGCGCGTCAACTACTAAAGGTCAATAGTCCCGTAAGTGTAGTGTACTTATATCCCGAGAGGTGGCGGTAATCTTCTCCATCTGTCTGGCCAACTCCGGCGCCGACCTACTATTCGCTTGAGGGATTTCCTTCATCAAGGTATCTCTCTTCAGTGGCGTATCCCCTCAGCCGGGTCAAGCTCTAAGCTTCAGATTGGTCTCACATGTATAGTAGTGTAGAGCACGTAAGCGTTCTACACTACTATAAGGGATGAGAATATTACTAAGTAAAAGGTGAGGATAGAGCTAGGAAGAGGAAGCAAAAAATCGCACACGGTCCATGCCCGGTTGGTATGGTACTGCTCCGGCATTCGCCTGGTGTTGCTCGGAGAAATCATGAGAAACTACCGATCAGAGCAGCCGACCGCTAGCATTCTCCAGCAGACAGCGGCTGAATTCAATTTAGAAATCGAAAATCCTGCCACCGTCGGATTCGAACCTACAACGTCCTGATCAGAGGCACTGCAGTGACTTCAGTTGATGCCCTGGTCTACGTTTGCCGGTTCTCGTGGTCTCGGAGAGCCCAGCGACGAGTCTTGAATTTAACGTCATCTGTCAGTGTCTATTGACACTCAATATTCACCGTACTTGGTACTCGGTTTCACATTAAAGTTCATCATTTGGTACTACGACGTACAAAACACATATCAAAATTTCAAAATGCTATGCAATATTTGAAATAGGGTTTAGAGACATTTTGATTCAGACCCTTATGTGACCTCTGCGAGTGCACCGTTGCATCGACAGCACTAGGGAAGTTAAAAGTCTACTTGAATTAACCGGTGTCAGATTTCGTGGAGGGTGTGTTCATTCAAATCGAATAGCAAAAATCATATCCGCTGGATGTTTGTAGTTAGAAGTGCAGAGAGGCACAGTTCTTAATAATCTCACAGAAGTCTGTGTAAAGTATTACTTAAATTATTGTTTTTTGAAGAAAAATAAAAAAAGTAACTTGTATACGGAGCATACGTCGTCGTGACATTATGGTTTAGTGACTATGTTTTGCCAGATGCTATTACAGCAAAAAATTGTCTCTATTGTAAAATAGAAATTATCTTTTTACATTAATTTCATTTTGTTTTTGTTTTTTTCGTTTATTAATTTCTTTATTTTATTCTGATCATAGGAACTATACTGTGATTCTGATATGCTATTCTTGCGAAAAAAGGATCTTTTCAGGGAACTATTGGTTTTACTATAAATGGTTTTTGAATTACGGAAGCATGTGTTCGACTTTCCTGACTTTCTGAACCGGTTCCGAAACTACTCTTCTAGACACCCTACATTCCATGCGAGGCAATTGAGAATCTGAGGACTGACGGAGCCGACGAGGTTATATAAAAGCCGAAGGTCCAGTTGCGGCGTGTGGGCAATTTCCACGCATCGGCAGGCAGTGAGGTCACAAAAACCCAAAATACTATTACAAACACGCTACTTACAGTGCTTCATTGAACATTCAAATTTACGTATATACATTTTACACGGTACTGGTAAACAAGCTGGTAAACGTTTGCGTTAGTCCGAGTATCCGGCACACTGAATGTTGCGTGTGAGAACTCACCCGACTCGTCACTGAATACCAATCCTTTACTTCTTAAGGATTCTGCTTAAATACAAATAAATCTAAAGTTCAAATTAATGAAGCGTGTAACCAATAACTTTATAAAATCCATAAAATGCAGAGATGAACTTTTGCCTATAGATAGGGTTATTATTTTGTCTTGATTGTGAATACTGATCATTTTACTTGATGCCCTCGGAAACACGAAAGCCTCAATTATTTAAAATATGACGGTCGATTACGCATGAAGGATAATACAGTCAGTGGGAAAAGTCGAAAAGTCGTATATTGTCCCCTGAGTGCAGTAGGCAATGAATTATCTCTTCCAACTTTCAAATCAAGTTTAATTTCATGAAAACTTCAAATGTGTTGTGAATTCACTACAAGATTTAATTTCCTCTACATAGTTTGCATATCACTTTCGCAGAGTGGATTAAAATTTCGAATGGGAGGCCTGACACTGTACAAATTAAAAAAACACTTCAGTAATATAAAAGATTATGCAGACATTTCGGTGAAGAAATATAATATATTTCTTAAAAAATGTTTGCAGATTCCTTAATTGAAATGCAAAACACTATATTTCAAAAGAAACTAGTGGTGATACAGAATAACATGGATATCTCCGATTTTACTTTCCCGTATACGTACGTATACAGGGAGTGATATACGTAGAAAAATATTTTTATTCAGACTTTTTCAAATACAATTTCTAATACAACAGTTAGGAATTAAAGAGAAATATTAAAAAATAAAATAAAATAAAATAAAATAACAAAAAGTTAAAGGTTCAAGAAGAGAGAGAGAGAGAGAGAGAGAGAGAGAGAGAGAGAGAGAGAGAGAGAGAGAAAAGAGTTACTAGCTAAAGAAAAAGTTTAAATATTGAGGAAAAAAGTTTTAGTCCGTGAGGGACGAGTGTGGCGCCTGTGACGCGAGTGCATCGCCGGTACTGCTGCTGCTGCCGTTGGTGCGGTGAGGGCGGGGGGCACAGATCTTGTCAACAGTCTCTCTGTACTCGCGCGGGGCGAGGTAGGGCCTGGCTGTGTGGGCGAAGTAGCACGCCGCGCTCCCGGTGATGGCTTCAGCTATGATACGCTGTCTTAGTTTTTTCAGCTGATAGCCATTCGAGACCTTTAGGAGCGCAGCGTCGCTTCCGGGGTACCATTCGCCCAGGGCACCCACCACTAGCGGTATCATTTCGGCGGAGGCGTAGCCGGCGCTGAGGAGAGCTGCGCGGGAGGCACTGTACTTACTCTTCTTTTCCTCGTATCTCTCCTGCAGCTTACCGGCGCGCGCCGCCACTACCGTTGCATCTACGATGATGGAGTGTAGCCCCCGCGCGAGAACGAGATCCGGGCGCTCACTATCCACCACTACCTGGTTTTCCTTAAGGACCTTCCATCCGCTCGCCACTGCGGCCTCTTTGTAATGCTCGCAGATGTTGTTGTGGCGAGCGTGCCACAGTGCCGAATTGAATCGGCACTCGTTGGTCACATGTCCTATGGTTTCGAACGCGGCTGTGCCGTCTGGGCGGGTGCAGCCCTTCCGGCAAGCCTTGTTCTTGTTACCAGGGCAGTGGTTTAAGGCGGGAGCGGAGTTGAGGCGGGCCGGGAAGAGAAACTTGTACACAGGTATTCTCATGTGCTCCCCGGTCCGCGTGAAGAAACCTGACTCCTTGCCCACCCCCGCCAGAGCGCCCGCGTAGATCCCTTGGGCCTTTTGGGACTGCCATCGCCGCGAGTGCGCCTTCTGAAATAAATCTCGTAGACGCCTCACCAATGACGACCTCCCTGAGGGCCCGATGGTGACCACCTCCGCACTGTTGTCCTCCATGCGTGCCTGGTAGTTGTCAGGGTCCCGGGTGTCCGGCGGCTGCTCCTGCTGGGCGCCCGTGTCCGGTCGTGGAGGGCCCGATCTCTGCTCCGGGGTGCCCCTTCTAGCCGCTGGCACAACTGAGGGTGGAGGCGCCAGGGCGACGCCGGGGCCACGTGGCTCGTCGCTGCGCACGGAAGCTGGCTGCGCAGACGAAGCTCTCAGGCCGTTGGTTCGGTTAATTGTGGCCAGTACTGGGATGCCGTCGGCGTCGACTCGCTGAGTGGCGGCCAGCTCTACCCTGTGTAAGTCCTGGCTACCACTCTCGGCGTCGGCGTATGGAGGGGCGTCCTGTGGCTGCATCTGGGCGGCGGTCCAATCGGCCCGCGCGCCGTCCTGCACGGCCGGTGTTGGTGGCGCGGCGGCGCCTACTCCTCCGCTCTGGCCGTTCGACGTCAGCTCCGGGGCGTTGCCCCCGGCGGCTACTGGGGTGTCATCCTCGGTGGCAGTGGGATCACGGCCTTCGCCGCCCATGGCCTCTGCATCGGCGGGATCTGGCTCCAGCCGGGTGACAGGATAGTCCCGTGGGAGGCAGTAAGAGGAGGGGAGGGTGAGGGAGGGGACGAGGGTGCCGTTGTTCTCTCCTATCTCCCAGTGTACTCCCACTCTGCCCGTGGCGTTACGCGCGCGCGACCAAAAGGTCTCTAGACCGTATCTGCGGGGGAAGGGGCGGTTGTTGAGGTAATCCGCACTCACGTTGGGAGCAAGTTGTGATCTGGCACAGTGACTTGCTTCCGCGGCGAGGTCTTCCATGGCGGCATTTCTGAGGCTAATGTCTGGGCTCGTTAAAATTTTGAAGGCAGAATCTATCGCCCAAAAATCGGCCTCCTCTCTCACCTTCGTGAGGCCGATCGCCCCGTCCTCGCGGTGTCCGTAGAGAAAGGAGGAGGAAGCGCGCTCTGGGAGGGAGAGGATGTCTTTCACATGCGCTCGCAGGGCGCTGTCCATTGTGAGCAGCTGCTTCCTCGTGTATCTTCCCATTCGGAGGGGGAAGGTGAGCGCTGGCAAGACGAACTGAGTCAGGGCGTCGATCTTTTGCCAGTCATAGAGCCCCGACTCAGCTATCTTACCAGCAATGCTTTCTTGTTCAAAAAGCCCCTTCCAGTCCTTCACCAGGGAGAAGCCTACTGGCCGTCCCAGATAGTCTGTGCGATCATTCGCGCCAAGAGCTCGTAATAAATGCCCATCTATCTTGATGCCTACAACCGCATGTCTTCTTCGGTGAACGGCGAGGGTGACACATTTGTGGGGGTTAACTTTCACGTCTGTCATACTTAGGGCCCGTTGCGTCGCGTCCGCCATTGCCTGTAGCTCCTGTTCTCCGCTCGCGATTAGGGCGAGGTCATCCGCATAGGCTAAGACTTTCGCGTGCCCGGTCGCGGCCTGCTCCGCGGCTCGCACGGTCGCATCGATGACGATGTTGAAGAGGGTCCCGCTAAGTGGGCACCCCTGCCGGATCCCGCGCGTGATGGGGATTTCACCAGTCGGGCCGCGGGATGTGAGCACCCTTGTCGTGTTGTTGTTATATACGTCGGTCACGATATTGGTGAATGCTTCCCCAGCCCCGATCGCAAGAAGGGCATCCTGCAGCGCTCTATGAGGCATAGACCCAAATGCGTTTTGTAGGTCGAGAAGTGCTAGAGCCATGTCCTCTTTGCCGGCTCTGGCCCGCTCGATATGGCGTAGGAGCGTGTAGTTGTGCTCCAGCACGCCATCGAAGGGGCGGAAACCTTTTTGGGCCTTTGACAGGGCTCCGTTCTCTTCGACCCGCTTGTTTAAGCGTGTTGCCCACAGCCCTGTATATAATTTACAAAGTGTGGGTCCGAGGGCAATCGGGCGCCAGTTCTTAATGTTGTCTAGCTCGCCTTTCTTATATATCAGGACGGTCTGCGACCGCCGCCAGGCCTGCGGGATTCGTCCTGCCTTCCGAATTAAGTTCATTAGAGCTGTGGTTAACTTCGCCTCTGGGTCCGTTGCCCTAATATGTTTGTAGGTTAAGCGGTCGTCCCCCGGGGCGGTATTCTCGGCGTTCATGAGTCGCCACTGTACTTCACGGGCCGAGAATTCGCCGCAGTCGAGAGGCTCCCGGTCCATGATATGGGGAAAGACGGACCCGTCGTAGGCTGAGGGGTTTCGATTCGCATCAGTCTCGCACCGGAAGTACTCTTCAATTTCTTCTAGCTGGATCTGGCACCTCTCCCCTTCCTTTCCTGTGATCCAGCGCATTGCCCGGCGTCGCTGATTCATGTACGTAGTACGTATTCGTTGCTTGTCGGCAGCTGGAGGCGGCCTCGCGGCGAGCTTTCGCGGCCGCGCCTCATCTGGCGCCACTGTCACTGGTCGCGTCTTTATATTTACTGCCTCCTGAAGGCCCGTCACGCATCTCTCGTATATATCTTCTAAAGCAGCGGGCTCGGTGCTTTCGCCACTCCTCAGGGCAAGGCAGATTTCATTGAATGCAGAGGTGAGGGTTTCCGGCCACTCATTCGTGCGGCGCGCTCGGGGGCCTGTGGGCCGCCGCAGTGGACCGTGCTCGGGTTCTGGTCTAGTAGAGCCTCCCTCAATGTGCTGGCGGGTCGCTTCCTGGGGGGGCGCAGGCGACGCACTCCGCGCGTGTGATTGGCCAGATGCAGGGGCAGACTCAGTTGGGGGGTGTGCCCTGGCGTCTTCCCGCGCGCCTCCCGCTCGCGCCGCAGTGGTGTGGCGTTGGGTGGTCGTCGGGTCGCCCTCTGTCTCTCTTCCTTCTTCATGTGGACTCTCAGCATTCTCTGTCGTGGGGGTAGGTTCCTCGTCACGCGTGCATTTCCCCTTATTCTCTCGCGTCGGCCACGAGGCCTCCCCCGTTTCTTCCTCTCCGACACGCAATCCCGCCTTCCAACGGTCAGGTCAGCTGGCCGTTCAGTTTCCTCGGCCGCGGCTCCGTCACCTTCGCCTTTTCCGTTGTGTGGTAGCTCTGACCGTGGGAATCGCTGGATTGCATTGCCGGGGGGTCTGTCATACTCTTCGCGCTCGGGTGTGGAGCTTTGCGGGGGCGCGCTACGCGACCTCCTTGCTCTAGTGTCAGAACTCTGGCTCTCGCGTTGAGAGGTGGTAGCACTGGGCGATTCCTGATTGTTAGGCGCATCGGTAGGGTGGGTCTTGTTGCTCTCGTGGTTCTTGCGTTGTATTCCTGGGTTAATTATTCTTCGGATCCGCTCCCTTTCTGCGTATTTCGTGTTCGGTAGGATTCTTTTCGAGTCCAAACTTTCTTTTCGGGCCCTCTGTACATGCACCCTGTAGTGGGTGCCAGCCTGCTTGGCAGTCGGGAATTGGCAGTGGCACCCTGGATAGGCACAGGCGGCGGCAAGGAGTTCGCGGGGTGTGGGCGGGGGTTGAGCTTCCGCGGCCTGTGGGCACGCCCTCCGATGCGCGGCCCACTTTCCGCAGCTGCGGTTACATCCGCCGCATATGAGAAGCGAATTAAGTCCGTGGACACGCTTCACGTGGGCTTTGAATGAGGCGCGCCGAACTGACTCATCCTGAGCACTCGTGACGGTTATGTCGCATACCGGACAGACCGCTACTTCGTTGATTGGGACCGGGACGAGGATATTGTTTTGTCCGTCTAAGGCTGGTCGCATTAGTCGCCCGGAGGGATCGTGGGCGGGGACCCTGGGCCGTCGCCCACCGGGCAGGCCTGTGTGTGTACGCGGTCGCCCTGTCCCGCAGGTATCTGCACTGATTAATGTGCTTGCGGCTTCCGATGTCGCTTCCACCACACCCTAGGCAGCGAAGTGTGCATTGTTTCCGGTGCCGGTCCTTAACATGCTCCTGCATTGCCCTCACTCGCTCGCCAAGGCTGCGTCTGGTGGAGATGGGCGGGGTTTCGTGTGGGCAGCACGGGCAGCGGATTTCGGGCGGGGCCGGAAGGTAAACTACTACTTTCTGTCCTTCTCGTCGGGGAGTAATGTATCCCAGCAGGGCCGGGCCCTGTGGGAGGACTTGTGGTAGCTCCCCCCCTTTTGTTGCTTCGCATGAGGGAGGTTGCCCAGTGATGGCGTCGCGTTCTCCCGGCTCGTGCTCGGTCTCTGCTCACTATCACTCGCGGGGTTATTCCGCTCGTCTGCTGTGGGCGGGGAAGTTGCATGGGTGGATCGCAGCTCTAAGCTCTCAAGGTCAATTATGGGGTCCAGGTTACCAGCTTGCGGAGGGCCTGGCTCGGGGCTAGATAGGTTAATAACTGGTGGCTGGCTCATGCTTGTCTCGTCTCGTGCTTGGACGCGGTTGTGCCCAGATCGACTCGCATTCGTCTCCCGGCTCGTGCTATGTCCCTGCTCACTCGGATTCGCGGAGTTGTTCCACGCGTCTGCTGTGGCTGGGGCAGTTGCGTGGTTAGGGCGCTGCTCCGGGCTCTCAAGGTTAATTACGGGGGCACGGATATCAGCGTGCGTGGCGCTTGGCTCGGGGCTAGCTAGATTTACAATTGGCGGCTGCGTCGGCTTCATCGGTGGAGGGGGGCGTGTCGGTCGTGGGTTCCAGCGGGTAGACGTCGGAGTGGGGATAAACTCCACGTCATCTTGTTCTTTCGTGAATCGCTGCCCTACCAAGTCTTCCAGGAAAGTCGGGTCCTTTGGTGGCGGGTCAGGCGGCGTCGTGTATGGATCACAGTGGAGGGGCACTAAGTCATGACTCACACCAGTTAACACATACCCGGGGGCGTTCTTGCGACTGATCGTATGCCGGAATCTTCTTACTACTTTATACATCGCCCCCTTCTTTGTCATTATTGGAGTGATACTGATTATCTCTCTTTCCGTGCTGACCGTGTGGTCCTCATGGAGGGGGGCGGCAATTACTACTTCAACTGGACTGGTGCAAGTATTGAGGGGTGGTGTAGATGGGGATGCGGTAGGGAACGAACTGAGCGTGTTTGGGCCTACCTTATCCGCTCGGCCGGGCGTGGCGTCCTGACCTCTGCAAGGCGTTCCGGGCTGCTCCGCTGTCATAGGCGCCTCAGGCCTCACGGGGGCCGCCGTACGTGGGTGGGAGGCTTCGCCCTCCTCGTGCGACCTGTCAGTAGGCTCCTCCGGTATGCCATCTCTTGCGGCAGCTTCGGGCGGCTCCACCTGTGCAGCTGCAGATGGGGGTTGGCCATCTGGCCGATCAGCAGGCGGGCTTGGGCCCGCCTCCGAGCAGATTGGCGTGGGCGGTAGTAGGCACGCCTCCGCGATCTGGTACGGCTCCAGCGTTGTCGAGAGCGTCGGCGCTCGTATAGGTGCGGCGCTCTGCGCTTCGCCTACATCCTCACTTGATGAGGGGGCGGGTCGCGCGTCCGGTGACTTGCTAGCGCATTGCTCTGGTTCTACTTGACAACGTGTAACGTGGTCTTCCTCCTCCTCCTCCAGGTTTTCCATTGGGGTGGTGGTTGTCCCTCCCGTCCACGTTTTCACGAGCTCATCATCTTCTTGCCTATTTTCCACGATGGCGTCCTGGTGGGCGTTCTCACTCGATTGCGGGGGCGGGGCGCTGGCTGATGCTGGGGTTGTCACATCGTTGACTTTGGCGGTGTCATCGCACCTGCCGCGCTCTCGCGTCCTGTCGGCCTTAGGCTGCGTCCTCCTCTTCCGGGCTGGTCCCATGGGTTTGGTGGCGGTCTTCACCGCTTTTCGTGGCTGTTTAAGTGGGTATTCTGGAGGGGCGGAGCGCGAGCGTGTGGTCGGGGCTCGGGTGCTTGGAGTGGGACGCGCAGTTCCTGCTACTTTCTTCACCGGTTGTCTTCGGACCTTACGAGTGATGTTGCCCTTCCCAGTGCGGATGTCTCCTGCTGTGGCTTTGGGGGACGTCGTGCGGGGGCATGGTGGACATTCACATATTTCAGAGGGCGGTAGGATTTCATCCTCTTGCGGAGCCTCTTGTGGTTCCGAAGTAGTGTTTAGAAGGGGTGATTTCTTTTTTGACTTCCCTTGTGCCTGCAGAAGGCGGCGTAGTTCAAGTGGAAGTTGAGTACGGGCCCGTGTTTCGTCAGGAAGCGGGGACATGCTTATTACTTCGTTATGGGCCCTCTCCATCGAATTTAGCGGAGGTGAATGTCGAGTGCTATTGGGGCTGGTCGGAAACGCATCTTCATCGTCAGAGCCGCTACTTGTCAAGCGGGGTCGCTTTCGCAGAAGCCTAGCCATTTTCAAGGTAGGGAGAACACAATGCACAAAAAGACAGTGGCACACAATATCGGGTCACGACAGAGGGAATAGTTATTTATCGGCAGAGTCTCACAAATGTTTGTTCACAGTTCAACACAAATGCTAGTTGTCACACTGGCGGGTTGTGGTTTTCTTCTGGAGAGTCGGGCCAGCGCGGGAAGTAGGCGGCGGCAGTGAGGGCGGGGGCTGCGGGAAGACGACCATAGCCGCCCCCGGCAGGAGAACGGGAGCGGGGCGGGCTCACGGCAGGGCGAGGTGCGTAGCGCAGGTGCGTTTTATAAGTAATAATTTATAATTAAGTAATAATTTATAAGTAATAATTTATAAGTTTATAAGTTATGTAATGCTGCGCGAAAAAATGGCGAATTTCCGACGCAAAAAATTCATTGCCGGGCCATGATAACGAAAAAGTGGATAAAACCAGTTGCTAAATTTAAAAAAATCCCCTAATACGTGGTGTAGCCAGAAACCCTCTTTGGGTGGGTCCTTGATATCGAAAAACCAATTGAAAGGAAAACGTCCGTCTGTCCGTCTGTCTGTCCATCTGTCTGTCCGTCTGTCTGTCCGTCTGTCTGTCCGTCTGTCTGTCCGTCTGTCCGTCTTTCTGTCCGTCTGTCTGTCCGTCTGTCTGTCCGTCTGTCTGTCCGTCTGTCTGTCCGTCTGTGAACACTGCTAGCGCCTAAACCATACGTACGATTTCTTCCAAAATTGACATTTCCCGTCGATCTGGTTCTAGTCCAAGTTTTGAGATTTTGAAAAAGATTCTTCAAAATTTGGGGGTACTTTACATGAAGCCCCCGGACATTTTCAAAATTTTCTCAAAAATGGCTCCAAATTTTTTCTTTGAATTTCTTGTATGAATAGAGTAAAACACACTTATTAACATGGCATAGGTCCGATTTTCACGGATAACTGAATTTTGGAAATTTGTGAGAGTTTGAATTTTTTTCGGCGTCTTTCTCCAATTACAAAATTGAAGATAGAGATTTTTCCATAAAATAAAATGTGTTCTTCAAAGTGAGTTCTTTGTTCAAGGTCATGTACATTGTTTTGAAAATTATAGTAGGTTTTGCGCAATGATGCGTGCAATATGTGCAATTTTAAAAAATTACAAAAACTAGATTTTCTGAAAAACGGCTCGAAATTTTTTCTTTAAACATTTGGTAGGGATAGCGCTAAATGTACCCTATGAAATGACATAACCGCCATATTGCTGTATTCGTTTCTTTTTCAAAAATTGCAAAAATGTAATTTTTTTGACTTGTCTCTCACATCGTTAATATTGACACTAGCGGCGAATTGTTCACATTACTATATTTATGAGTACATGAGCTTTAAATAACGTCGTTATCGAAAACGCAACCGTTTTATGTAAAAACTAGCTGAAATTTCCGCATTTTCAGAAACGCTCAAACGCCATTCTCTCATAAATGGTTAAAAAAATTCTTCAAACTTTTCGATCGGATAGTGCTAATGGCATTCTTTAATATGACGTAAAGTTGATTTTGAATTATTTTTTGTTTTTTCAAAAATTACACATATGTACATTTTTTAAAGGATCTCTCACATCTTTAATATTCACAATACCAGCAACTTGTATACATTATTATATATGTGTGTGTAAGTTCTTCAAATAACTTCAAATAAAGTATTTTGAAAACTCAAAAATTTTCTTTGAATATGAGCTTCTAATTTCGCAATTTTAAACGCAATTTTCTTTAGAATGGCACATACTTTTTAAAAGAAAATTGCCATTTAGGGCCAGGTTTTTGTTTTCTTTAATATTCTAAAATTAATATTTTCGTTCTACTTATAGGAAACCGAAAAATTAAGAAAATTACAAAAATGTGCTTTTGGCGGTCGGCGATGGCAGCCGGCAAGAAATAGTATGTGGCAATTTCGAATAGCTGGCGAAGAGCCAAGAAAATAGAAAACTAATACGGGAAAGTCTGTGCCATTCTGTAGCGCCACTTGTTTTATATTTCCTTGAGTCTGGGCTAGCTATTCGGAATTGCCACATACTCTTGCCAGCTGCCATCTTTCGCCGCCCACACTAAATTTTTTGACATTTTCTTAATTTTTCCGTTTCTTAATGGTAATTTTTAGAATGTTAAAGAACCCAAAAACCTTGTCCTTAAAGGCAGCGCCTTTTTTGACATTATTTTTCGTTTTCATAATCGTAGAACACAAATATTAATTTTAAAATATTAAAGAACAAAAGAATCATGTTCTAAATGCCAATTTTGTTTTAAAAATTTGAAGCCATTGTTAAGAAAATGGTGTTTAAGTGCTACTAAAAATGCGAAATTTGAAACTCTTTTTCTCAGAAAATTTTTGAGTTTTCACAAAACTTCATTTGAAAGAATTTGAAGGACTTACACTCACAAATACAATAATAAAAGTTTTTTCGAAAAATTTTTCTTCGAAAAATGTGGAGCTGTATTTAAGAAAATGGCGTATCAGCGCTTCTGTAAATGCAAAAAATGAAGCTCTTTTGCACAGGTATCAAGAACCCACAAAACAGGAATTCAGGCTACACCACATGTTAAGGTATTTTTTCTTAATTTAGAAACTGAATTGATCCACTTTTCCGTTATCACGGCCAGGGAATGAATTTTTTTCTGCCAAAAATTTGCCGGTTTTTTCGCTTATCATTATATAACTTTCCCTATACTATGTATATTACTTCGTATATACGTACGTATACGGGAAAGTAAAAAGAGTGATGATTCATATCTGTAACGTTGCAAAGATACTCCTTGGTTTTGCATTTGCACATTTTCTTTATTTTTTCGGTCCGTATTCCATATTATTGGATTTGTTAAAATTGAAATTAGATTATTATTCAAGTAAAATCTGATTTACTTTTGTCGATTTGCTCTTTGCATTTTTAAGAATGAATTTGAAAATAACTGTTGAATAACATTTATTCAAGAAATATTTACAAATGTTGCTCCATATTTCTAAATGCAGTTCTCGCTCCATATTTCTAAATAGATAAAGATGGAAATCTTGAAGTGGGAGTTCTGATTATACGTTTAAATTACCTTGTCTACATTTCTAATGTGACAAGAACTCTGTAGACCACGTAATGTAATTCTGCCAATGGTACAATCATTTCTATAACCAAAGCTGAATGGTAGTTTCAGCACTAACAACTGTGCACATAGTGATGTAATGAACTGTTCAGAGACTGACAGTTCAAACTTCGGTCCTCCTACGAAGAAATTTTCTTTGAAAACAATTATTATTTACAAAGTGAAGAATTTTCGCAGAGGTATAGCAAGTATACCTTAAAATCATTGAGTAGCACCCTGACGACACGAATGGAAATCTTTCAACATACACTGTAAGGCATTACATGTTACGTTATGATATCACCGAGTGTACCATAGGCAGAATTACATGAAAAAAGCTGATGTTAGTTTTGATCTTAAACAATTTATAGTATTTGTTATTAAGAAAAATAATTGATGCATTGTATTGTTAAAGCAAACATTCAAACAATTCGATTATACAAATTTCGGAAATTATTTCCTTTGCATTTCAACATATGTTACAGTTAATAATATATTATTTACTTACAATTGCAATAATAACAACAAAACAAATTATAGTAGGAGTACCAAAATTGCTAGTATTACTGTCCAGAGTGTGGGATGAATGATTTCTATGCGTCACAACGCCACCGGCGGATTCGATGGTGTGACGGTTAGCGTGCCGGACTGTCATACCCATGTTTGCGGGTTCAAACCCGATCGAAGCCGTGGATTTTTAAGGGCGAAAAAATCCTTCGTACGCCTTCCGCGGAGGGGAAGTAAAGCCGGCTGGCCCATGTTAGTAGATTTGCCTCTGAGCTAAATTCAAATCGCCTGTTTCTTCGCCCGAGATAATACCTTCTTTCTCCGCTAGGTGAAAGGAGCGTAGCGAAATTTGCGTGGTCAGACGGAAGAGCGGGCCTGATGGCCCGAGTCTCGCCACGTAAAATAAGGCATTAACTATAACTATAACCGGCCAGTTCTAAATATGGCCACCAGGCGCCATGATCAGGCGTAGTACTCAGTAGTCGCAAACACCAAACCATCTGTCGTGTACTTTTTAACGATTCAACATGGGCTTGGACAAACGGAGCAGGGCATTATTTTTGAAACTCTTTTATCAAAACAATAATGCTGCAGCTGCATTTCGAGAATAACGCCGGCTGAAAGGATTTCGGAAGGCTCTTTTTTCTCCACGTGCTTTGCGAAACTTGATGAAATTAAAATCAACTGGCCAATTGGGTGTAGATCCGGGAAGAGGCCGCCGACCACAGATGGAACCACCAGTGGAACCACAGATGGTTGATGAAATTGCTGTTGCTCTGGCCGACAACACTGCACGCAACTCCCGAGCATCAAGCAGTGTGCGTGCTGTCCCGACAGTTGAACATCCCGTGGATCACTGTCCGGAAGGTGGTTTGAACCATTTTAAAATGGTATCCGTACAAAATCCATATCGTATAGGTGCTTGCACAATCGGACGCATGAGTTGACTTCGCTCTCCACTCTCTCGTAAGGATTGAAGTTGACGAGGTTGGCCTTGGACCATCCTCTGGGCAGATGAGGCACTTTTTCTCTGACTGGTGAGGTGAACACACGGAATTGCCGAGTGAGACGATCTTCATTGCCAGGCAATGAGAATGAAGTGCCTCTGCATGGTAAAGTGTCCGTATGGTGTGCCTTCACGGCAACGTTCATCTTTCGACGTCCAACGTTGATCTTTCAATGTTCATCTTTTTAACGCCTATTCTTTTTTGAAGAGGCTGGTGCTCAAGGACCAAAGACGTGCAGTGTGACTGGCCAGTGTTACTGCGATGTGCTTCACCAGCATGCCATATCCGCTCTACAGGAGAGAGATACATTGAACTCAACAGTTTTCATGCAATATGGAGCCCCACTGCACGTCGCTCGTCAAGTGCAACAGCTTCTCCTAAACCCTTTCGGTAACGATCCCATTATCAGCAGACCGTTTCCAACGGCTTGACCGTCACAATCACATGTGATTTCTGAATAGAAACTTTAAAGATACCTGAAAGACAGGGTTTACCAGGGGAACATTTACCCGTGTACCTGATCTGAAGCGCAGCATATTTGCAGGTATCAAGCATACCTGTGAATATGTTGCGGTCATCTGTGCAGAATGCAATCATGCGCTTTCAGACTCTTCTGGACAATGATGGGCGCCATAATGAGCCTCTTTTGCAGAGGTAATGGTATCGGTATGTAATGATACGATGCCGCACATTGAAGGTGTTTCCGTTAAACTATATATTCATTCCGTGATTCACTGCCCCATCTCCTTCACAATGTTGAATGTGCGTTTTCGGTACGTGGGATTTCGCACTTGGCACTTATAGCCAGTTAAGTAGGGAAAGTTTAATTATAACTCCCGTACATTAATAACACTCAAAATTGCAAGCACTACTCAAGTACAAATGCAAAGCTTATGTAAAAAAGTAAATGCATTTTAAAAGAATATAAAGAGAAGGCATATCGTACATATTTTATTTAGTTTTTAGTTTTCTATTCTAGGCGTGAACTTATAAAATTAGCTTCTGAGCGCCAGTGCCTACAGAAGAAATTCTCTAATAAAAATTGTTCGACTCGGCACTTAATAAAGCCGATTCAGGAACAATCCTGAAGTGCACCAACCCCCCCCTTCTCCTTCTGACACAGAGCTCCACACTCTCCCGCGTTCAAAAATCAAGTCTTTTCTTGCTGCTGGTGTTACGAAGCAGCTGCTATGTTTCCCCCTCCAAAACTCGCCAAAAGATCCCGGAATTTTCCAGAAACTGGAGCAATCTCATTTAAGATTGGCTGACGCCTTCTACGCGGCAGTAATTCTTTTGTCCAATCGTATACGGCATTTCTCACAGAAACTGAGTGGAAATTTCCGCTTAAGCTCTCTCTCTAATATTGTTTATGAAATGCACGTGCAACTTCGAGCGGCTGGCTACTGGGTGGGGTGGTAATTATGTGTCGCAAGCCATCGAAAACATGACTAAACGGTAGGCGGGCCGGTCCACGCGGCTGTGGGGTGAGGCTGGCGAAGGGCCGGGCGGTCCCCAAGAGGAAGCGTGACTAATTTCGGCGGTACCAGACAGGCCTAGTGCCGGGTGGTGGGGTTGGAGGCGGACTGGGCTCTGCCTTGAGACCTCTTTGTTCTCGTCTCGTGAAAATAGCCTAAAATTAAATTATATTTTATTGATTAATATTCGGTAATGCTACAATATCTTCATCTATATTAAATACAACGCAGTTACAATACAGTTCATCAATTAAAAGATTTCTGACAAACTATAAATATATAAAAATCCCTATATTTCACCCACAAATCTTCCGGATTGGAGGGGAAACATAACGATATTATTGCAAGCAATCTGCGAATTTGATGCGGCGATGAAGATATAATGGAATCCTTGAGTGCATCATCCCAATACGAATCGTTCTCGAGCAACTGTAATAGTTCACGCTAAGTCGCTCACAGATGTCCATCAATTGTTCTCAGTTGTTGAAACGATGTCGGACCACGGACTTTTACATCAACAATCGAAGATAATAACATTCGTCGTCATTCGGATGTACAGTGTAGAAGCGACCTAGAGCGTCCTTCAACGGATGCTCCATGTTTACGACGCTGAAACGATTTCAATGATACGTGTCATGTGTAATAGCATGGCATATCAGCATAGAGCGAAGTGCGAGCAAAAACATCTGTTTGACATACTGAGAAAAAAACGTGGTAATGTGTTCGACGGTCGCTGCAGCTCCCTTGATTGAAATACACTCGTCCATTTTCTAGATGAACTGGCAAACGACTTCTGTAGGATGTCTTTCGTAGATCGCAAAGGAAAAGATGCGCCAAATTACTTCGTTGCTGCTTACATAGCGACCCATCTGATACTGACACACTTTGTAATTTGTATTTGTTACTGCGGCAATATTGCTACCTTTGTAAACGTATTTCCATATGTACTTTATTAATTTGACGGAGTTACATTTCACATTGATGTGAGCCTCGAAAGCTTTGGACAATATTGGCGAGTACGGCACAATCCAACAATTGCCTACATAAAGCTTTTGTCATTTTACCTTCACTACTACCGATGGCCCATTGCCTGCAACTGATCGCCGACGATACAATGGATGCCCGTCATTTCCCGTGATAGTTTCAGCAATCAGGACTCTTGAGTATCGCTTGGAACACTTACCGTCGACCATGCTGGGTGATTTGTTGAAAACTCCGCAAGGTCCATGCACCAAGTGTTTCGTCACGACCGCATGCAAATTTGGTCAACTGTTTCTTCAAAAATTTCAGCTGAAATGATGAAATCAATTTTATCCAGCCTTATTTTGTAAACTAACCAGACTAAAATGTGCGCATGTGGCAGACCACGCTTTTGCCATTGAACACAGTACATCCACCAACGACTTGGCCATACACACGATGCTTTATAATTCAATTCACCAGAGATTTTATTTTTTGTTTAAAAACTCTTGCAGTGATGTCATGTCTATCAAGGGGCGTCTGGCCTAGTAGCAATTCCTTCTTGATTTCGATCCATTGTGGGTTACATATAAATAGGTATGGGCGGATATATTGTCTAACATATCGCCTCTTACGCGTACTCGTGCATGTGGCGTGGACGTCCAATATAAGTAGCCGACAACATTGTCATTCTTCCCACGTTGTTAGCATTGCC
The DNA here is from genome assembly GCA_031308135.1 of Acheta domesticus. Taxonomy (NCBI): domain Eukaryota; kingdom Metazoa; phylum Arthropoda; class Insecta; order Orthoptera; family Gryllidae; genus Acheta; species Acheta domesticus. Next base: position 97,738,649 of record JAHLJT010004567.1, on the reverse strand, counting down.
ATCGGCATTAATAGCATCACAGAGATTAATGTATTCTTCACATCTAAGCTTCTGTTGGTTCAAATGGATGGATGTAAATCGTTCAGTCTCAAGTTTAACATACATGTCAACTGCAGATTGATGGAAAAGTCGTCGACACATGAAAACGTGATTCACCTTCACGGATCATGTGTCTGTATGAATAAAAACTCATAGCATTAACTTTTTATTGGTTTCAGCGCCTGCAATCGTGACAAACGATTACACAGATGTACTGATGTAAACAAATATTATTTTACGTTGATTAATTTAGCCACCTGTTATTTCATTAACTATTTTAATATTAAAATAGTATCCGTCATCCCCCTACCAGAAGAATATTGTAAGATGAATAATGAATATTGCAAGGCGTCATAAGTTCTGTGCGCTTTAGACACATGTTTCAATTAATTGTTCCGATGATGAAGTACGATACCTCTAGATTGCAAATTTTGTCCGACAATCACAATAGACACTTCGTCGTCATAAAACCTCGTTGCGTGCTCACCACAGGTGTTTTGTCAGCTCTAATGACGGCTGTCGGATGGCATCCAATCCAATGCTTTTTTGAACATTTTGTCTAAATCGTTGTTTTGATGAAACGTTTGTAGTTTTTGGACAATGGTTCGATTCACTGTTAGAATGTGAGCACCACGCCTATCAATTTCCGCATCTGAACCGCCCATAAAATAAATTTATAAGAATTGATGATCTGCATCTGGTAGTGGTAACAATGCTCCCAGTAAGTGATGAAAATTTCCTAATATCTGCAATTCTTTAAGAGTTTGTTAAATTATTTCTGATACGAATACAAATTTGAGTTTTTCAAATACTATTTTTTTGGATACCTTGTAAGTGGGTACGAAATTGTCCTGCACAATATGCGTTGCGCCAAATGACGTCATTTGAAATCAACTGTTATATTTTTTAATGTTGGCCAAGACGTGTTTAGAATCATTTCTCATCCTAGAAACTAATGCGTTTAATGGATCTGGTGGTGACACCAATTGTGGCAATTTTACTTTTCCACCAGCACAACAAAATCTATTAGACCACCGTATATTTTAACGTCTTTTAGTATTGACAAATGATTTTCATTTTCCACGTTGATACTGATTTGTCGGCACTATAATCTACTTCCGGGTCATAGTTGAATGCTCGTTCCAGGATCACAGGAGAACTGCATGTGCAGGATCGCTAATTTCATTGTATTGATTTTTCACCTCTGTTTAGTTTGATGTGCACGAAATCGTAACATTCTAATTCTGTCCACTTCATTTTCAGTCACTTCAGAAGCAATTCTGCTACACCAATACGGCTACTACTACTACTACTACTACTACTACTACTACTACTACTACTACTACTACTACTACTACTACTACTACTATTATTATTATTATTATTATTATTATTATTATTATTATTATTATCTGTCTCTCGCTGGTTATCAGTACGATTTGCTCGTAAGGTACCTCGTCGGACATTTGATCAAAGTCGACGGCCTATGTTAGATCGTCTTCTCCTTGGCTTTCCAAATAATCAAAGTAAAGAATGTTCTCGCGCATTTAGCGTTAGTCTTACTCTCAGAAATGATTTATTTTGTGACTAAAATGAGACAGAGATGTCAAGCTACACGAACAAATGTCTGTCTTAACATAAAAAATACAGGGCAAACATCAAATGTTTGACAGATAGGCAATTTTGTACGGAAAAATTAAATTGTTGTTATTACAATTTTCTCGGAATTTTCTCATAATTTCTCACCTTTTAAACCTTTCCTGGTCTTCCACAAATATTTTAAAACCAAAATTAGCCATATATATATATATATATATATATATATATATATATATATATATATGTATATGGGTCATTCCACATAAAACCGGACAGAAAAAAACTGAGGTGTTTCAAATTCTGTAATATTTTTTTACACTATCTGTTATGAAAAGTAAGAGACACGTATTTTTTTGTTTAGCCGAGAATACATTATTTTTGAAGTTACAATTATTGAAATATATTAATTTTTCTCCAATGTCGAGATGTTTAATAATTTTTAACTCCAAATGTATTGCTTGTACAAACTTAAACTTGATCTCAAATTAAAGCTAAAGAAGCAATCTTTCAACAAGTGTTTATAGAGAATTGCAGATTTTTATATTGTGTGTTTTAAATTGTTTATAAGTTTTAAAACGAGTTTTTTAAGATGATCCCCATGATTTTTTGTTTTAAACTCGACGGAAATAAATTCTTTAGACTTTCATCTCCATCTCTGCAAATTTTCAAAATGGCTTCTGTTTTAGAACTTACGTAAAAAAATAATATTCAACGGAGCGCAGAGCATTTTCTCGACCGCCGCGGCGCGCCGCTGCCATACCGCTTTGTCAATGCTCCCTGTGTCTTCCTCCACTGGACTTACGGCCTTGCGCAACACTGCCCACGCCCTTTCATCGATGTCAGCAAGTCGTTCACCACCCAAGGCAATGGCAGGAAGTCGACCAAGCAATACAAACATTGGGATCAGTTTACATCCAAGAGTGTGTGACACAGTACAAATAATATCCTCGTTTGTGACGCGTGTGTGAGTGCCCGTGAGCTTCTTTCTTTCTAGGACAGTGACAAAATAGTTATTTATGTATCAAGGGCGTTAAGTAGATGTTTTCGCCCCGAGGGCGACTTCCAAACCCGAGGGCCTCTGGCCCGAGGGGTTGGAAGTCGCCTGAGGGGCAAAAACATCTAGTAACGCCCGTGGTGCATACAAAACTTTATGGTTTACTAGTTCGTTGCTGAATAAAACAAGAATTCGAAACATTTTATAATATTTCTTGCGTCTAAAGTGAAAAGACGCATTGTAACAGTCATTTGTCAATATGACGTCAGATAAACAAAACAGAGTGTATATCTAATTTCTATTGCATAATCGTTATTGGACTGATTTGTTCGTACAAAATGAAAGAATATTGTGAAGTTCCTGTGGAAATTCTCGCAAAAGCTAACAAAACTATGGACAGTGGTTTCCATTAAAATCTTGAGAAATATATAAAACTCTTTATGGTGTATTTGAGATTTACCAGCGTGAATAACAGTGTAAATTGCGCTGATGAAACGGTACTTTTAGGTTATTAGCGCCTATTGTCAAACGTTATTTAGAATATGTCAAAACACCAAAAAATAACATTTGGAGGATGTTAGCCGATGTGCCTTATATATCTTATTAACTCTTACGTGTACCGCCACTAAAGAAGAATATAATTATGTCACTAAAAAAGATGGTACGTAACAGTGAAATGCGAGTGAATGATGGCAATTATAAGTTCACGGAAACATTTCAAAATTTCAATTTTCATATCAAATAAGCAAAATAAGGTTTATAACAATTTATTTTATTTATTTAAGCATTATGCCATTTATTTATTGTATTTGCTTGCATCTTAACTTTACAAAATCGAATTCATAACTAAGTTCTGTGTGTTGTGTTGGTATAAGAGCGGGCCATAAAGTATTCAAAAGGCCCTAGGGCATAAAGAAGCGAAAAGGCCCTGCAAGGGTATTAAGTATACCGTTACGTGTTTTGTTTCAGGTCTGTAAACACACAGCAATGAACTAGTAAACCATAAAATAATTGAAGATGTCAGGTACAATGAAGATACGCTTTGATTCATGTTTCAATCCTTTCAATCTAGAAAAGTATGGTAGAACTGAATGTAAAAATTTAAGACATGTAATACGAAGTATCCTTCAAAAGTTGGGCACACAATTTTTACAAATTACGCCGAACGTGAAAATTTGTAACATATGCAGATGGAGAACTTCAAAATGGTTTATAAAATGAATGCCAAACTTGTAAAGGTACCATTGAAACATTTTCCAGCAAACCTGGTACAAGTCATCAGAGTAGAAATTCAGAAAAAGACAATAACTCGTAATTGAACATTGAAATGAGAGATAATGGTGATCTAACTCCTAGTGAAGAATTTTGATATAGAAGAGGTAGAAGAAGAACAAGAAAATGAATACATCATAGAAGAATTGAAAAAAAGATGCAAAACTACTGATGATGATGATAAAACTTAAAATTTTAACGATTTTCGAAGATTGGTCTTTTCCTAAAGTTAAAAAAACATTTCGATGCATATACTCACATGATAACTGTTGTAAAACAACTAGCAACAAAGGAATATTGTCAACTCCACATGTGAAATCCAGAAGAGCTATCGTCGCTTCTGTACACCAATATGTTGTGGCTTTTTATTGTTCAGATGACGTTAGCCGTATAATGAGTAAATAAAGGAAAAAATAATTTTATTTCAGTAAGAGAGAATGGGGGATATTCACAAATAAAAGAGGATTATACTGAGCAACATGAAAGAAACCTACTGACATTTTAAAGAAAAGTCTCCGCACCTAAAGATCAGATTTTCAAAGTTCGCTGAATTAAGACTGAAACACTGCATTTTACCAGGAGCTAACGGTACACATACAGTATGTGTTTGTGTATATCACGAAAACGTACGAGTAAAGTTAATGTTTGACGGAGGAGGTTTCGCAAAGTTAACATATGATGTTGGAGCATTGAAGGATTATCGGTACTACCTAACACTTGACACTCCAAGAGCTGACTGTTACTTTAAAAAGTGTGACAAATGTCCTGGAATAGAACGACTTAAAATGTTGCAGGAAAAGTTTGAAGAGAGGATGATTGACAGAGTGACGTATCGCCAGTGGATTCACGTTGAACTATTCAAGTACATCATGATCCGATTACGACTCCCAAGAAGCTCTATGAGTGGTACAAAAACTTACAAAACATAGTGATTTTCTTCTTCACCAATGAAGATCATGAAGAAGAAAGAATTCACTTAAAAGTCATAGAACTGCACCAAAATGGCTACGTGGTACACGTTCGTTACATTCCTTTGTTCCTATTTGTAAAGATAAATAAATAATTAAAACATGCTCCTTGAAATAAAGTGCACATCTTGTCCAAGTTATATAAAGAGAAACTTAAAAAGACGTAAATCTGATACAACTTCATATTTTATATGCTTTGGAATTAACAAAAACTTTAAAACTCATTGCTCAGTGAACATTTACACTTATCTTCCTGTTGTGAAGCTTGTTCCCCCCAGCGTTTCATTCGATAGCGGCACATACAACGACGGGCGCATGAGGTTCTCGCGACGCTGTGAACGAGGAAAGATTTAAAAAATTCTCAAAAAGTTATTTTAAAAGAAGCCATTTTGAAACTTCGCAGTCCTTTAGAAGAAAGTATGAACTTTCTTTTCGTTCTTTTTCAGATTTTTAATTCGTGGTAAAATTAATAATTTTATAAATAAACATTTATAAACAAAAAATTAACATTAAAAAATAAAATTTTATAAACAATAAGATAAATTTCATGAAAGGTACAGATATAAGGTTTGATTTAAGAGGAACTCAGAACCGAAATTTTAAAACGATTTTGAGATACAAAATATTATACACGTCAGTGCGTATGAAGTTACGGAAAATTTAAAAAAATAAAATGACGAAAATATAAATATTTGAGCAAAACTCAGGGATTCTTTCCCGGGAATGGGCTCCGGATTCAATTATTCTCATCAATGGAAACATAAGGGTGAATCGGTCTAAACATGAATTTTTATTGATCGATAAATTACAAAAATTGGTGGTTCTTGGTCCTCATAAAAATCTGCTCTATCATTTTCCTATTCTAAATAACCTCTTATTTATTAACTCTTTATTGCCCTGGAATTCCATTCATTTCTTATAATTCTCACAATTGTGGGGCCTCTACAACAGATCACTGCTTCCTGTCATCTATTCACCCCCCTCCCAATGTTCTCCCGCCTGTTCTTACCCACAGCGCAAGTCCGGATCAGGGCCAAGCCACTATGCGGGTGCAGTCGGCCGACGAGGCGACGCCTCGCGCAGCGCCGGCGGTGCTCGGGACTCGTCGGAGTGCTGGACGCCGAAGCGGGGGGAGGGACCGCCCGCTTTCAGGTGCTCCGATGCCCGCCTTCGCCGCACGCGGCCGTTCCCACAACGCTTGCCGCCGCGATCCTGCAGCACACCGCAGTTACAACGGACTCGTCACGCGTCGCCCGCCACTGCTTCTCAACTCGCTGTCCGTAATAACTCTTTTCGTCCACGCCTCACAGCAGGATGTTTAATGTTGCCCAGCTACGTTCACTCTATGTTCTCCTTGTGCTCACCCACATGCTTTGCCTTGTCAACGCAGATTTTACCACTTTTAGCATAATCCAATGATTAATCTTCCCTCACTCCGATTAAGTCTTTGTTCCCACCTGATCACGAAGACACATACACCAAATATTAACCGTTAACTTCCGCTCAGAAATCTACGTGCCGCCGCTGCTCCGCGTTCGCCCACGTAACTGTTTCATGTACCGATATTGTCCTTTCTTCACTTCACCAATACAACCGTTTTAGCTTACTACATACCATTTTTCACCGCATTGTCCTTCCCGATGCCTTCCATTCTCGATGGTCCCAGATTTCACCACTATTCGTCCTTTTTCTTCCACACCTCACGTAACCGTACTTTTCATTACTCAGCCGTAGCTCCACTCCCGACCTGTCTCGTGGTTCCCTCGCGTTCTCCACTCTGACTCGACTCCGGCACCCGACTCCGTCGGCGCGCCCGCTGCTACCGCGCAATTCAAATGTTCTTCATTCTCAGAAACGCATCATTATCATTGTAATGATAATTCGTTTCAATATATGTATGTATATATATATATATATATATATATATATATATATATATATATAAATATTGAAACGTTCCTCTTTTGGGTTCATTTCAACATTGATTTTATAAGATATGGATGGGACAGGTGATCTTTGTTCACGAATGGGCTCTGGGGTTTGGCACATTCATCAGAAATAACCATTGAAATACAAACAACATGAACAATAGTTTATTTCACAACGATTCAGTACACAGTGTTCCCACCATTCTAATATTAAATGTTAACAAATCAGGGTTACACTTCCCATTTGCTCCTGAGACACTATTCCATACACAAAGGAAAAAGAAAACCTGATATTTATGTGGGCGATTCATTTAGCTTCCAGGCGAGGCGTCGTCCCTCTCCAGCTCGGCATTGCTCGGCTGCCCTCGGTCCCAGTCGTTACCCGAAGCCACGGGCGACCGTCGCGGCACTCAGCTCGGGGCCCACGCGCCTTCATACGCTGCTCCCTCAACACACACTTCTTTCAGGCACTATTTATGTTCTATTTCCGTCCACCCCTCCCACACTGTCTATTCGGTTAACACGCTACTCATAAACACTCTATCTCCAGTCCTCGCCAGATGTTTCATCATCTTTTGCACCGACACGTGGCGAAACTCGCTTCCCGATTGATATTTCGCACTTGCTCAGTTCATTATATTGCGAACTCCGGTTAGATGTGGAATATTGTTCATCGTATTAATCCACACGCTGGTTACTACTATGTCCACTGTCCGTTATCACACTTAACGTTCCCTCAGTTCTTCGACTATTATCAAGATCACTCGAGCCAACGCGTCCACCCCGTCTCCTAATGAGTTCTCTTACACACTGTCGTATGATACCCAGAGTGACCACGCACCCGCTCTCGCTCGCGCCCTCTCCTGACCGGTTCAGAACGGGTCACGCGGCAATGGCGCCATTTGAACAGGGTTGGCCGCCGCTTCATTATGCTAAACGTATTATGATAATATTATAATAAATTGTTTCAATATATATATATATATATATATATATATATATGAGAGAGAGAGAGAGAGATGGATAGACAGATAGAAAAATTCTAATTTTCGAACATGAGATTTCGCTGCATCACTCCAAATGGGGCAGGCATAAGATAATGAGGTGAGGTGAACCTTGAGGTACTCCAGTCTTAAGAAGAAGAAAAATGTTGACTTGAACTTGATATTTACGATCCAATAAAAAACTTGATAATTTTTTGTAATAAATAGGAAATCGAAATAATCTAAGTTTATAAAGTAAACTATCATGCCATACTTTATCAAATGCTTTCTCAACATCTAAAAACTACGTAAATGCAAATTGTGTGTGGTGATATACAAAATGGCGGGTCAAACATTCGACGGTAAACGCCAGAGCCCCGCGGTGCAAGGAGCATAAACGTTGCCTTTGGATTGTTGATTTTGAGTAGGGGGAGAAAAACAATTGGGATGTCACTTTCGTAGGCCGTGGTGTGAAATAAGCTCTCTCTTGATCTAGACTCCGAGGTGAACACATCGTCTAAGTACGCGGAAGATAACTTTGAGTTCGTTTAATAGTTACGTTATGCTGTAATACAGCTGCGTAATATTTTTCTAGAACATTGCCGTGTGACATTAATTAACTGAATCAATTCGGGTGGAACTCTTCACATAAAGTATTGACGAAAAACAACTTTATTTGGCAAAAATAATCTAATTCGTGGCATTTATCATAAAATTTAATTGAAGAACTGTAATTAAGACGTTAATTGAATATAAACAAGATAGACACTACAAATTATGTCCGCAGTGCCGGGGCGGAACAAATTAATTTAAAAATAGGATTAGCAACGAATACTTAGCTAGCAGATATTTTATTTGTTTTTCGATTTGTTAAGTTCGCGGGTATGCGCACATCTGTTGCGCAGTTTTAGGAAAAAGTATCTCTAGATGCCAGGGTAGCTGTAGATGATAGTTACATATAGATGTTAGAAGGAACGCAGAAGCATCAAGTAGATGACATCGGGTCCAGCCCAGCCGAAGTGAAGATTGGAAAACGATGTGGAAGCTCAGGTTGGTTCCTTCGGGGCGACATCCAGACGACCAACAAGAGAACTCAGGGGTATTTTAATTGCTAACGATCGTTCAAATTCAATTTAAAGGTCATGACCCCAAATAATGATGTTATAGTTACATTGATAAATAGGAATTTCGAAACGAAATCAGTCAAATACTTGAATAAATAACGTTCTGTTTTTCAAACTGATTAAAAGGATTATTATTGTGCAACATAGCACGTTATTAGTGCTAACTATTCCAGAATCAAAAGATAAAACTCTCAGATTTCGCGCTTTTCCGTACGGAGAGCAGATCCAGTGGCAATTTTTGCTGATCACAGGTAAGCAAATTGTCATAGAACTGAAGATACCCCAACGACTGAAATATATAAAAGTATATAGTTTTTAATAATTAATTAGAAACCACTGTTTCATTGTGTTCAAAAATAATTGCTATAAAATCTTCAATTCTTAGTAATTGTTGAATTTTTATTTTGAACGGTCATTCAAACCATTTTAAAGTGAAAAATTGGTCACAATGCGCAATCGATGGTGTCTGGTGCTAAATTATATGAGTGTTAACTGTATGATGAGTGATCGAGGTACGCATATTTTGAATCTTCCTTTCCTACTTTTGCGTTCTCTCGACCTACTTTGGTGGCACACAAATGCATGCTCTTGATCCGCTATTTAAACAACGCATTTCGATCATAGTTGCCATTCCACAAGTGGTCTAAACCAAGAGCAGTTCAACTATGCGGACACAATAAACAACACTCGAGTTCGAAATGTTTTCGATAAAATTTCTTGTTTAAGTAGCTCTCATCAGCGACTACTCGTTCTTTCGTTTGGGAACACATTTTGTGTAACTCAAATTTATAATATAAATACGGTGTAATTTCAATAACAATAGAAAACATTATATATTTATTTTGTCAGACTGATGAAATAGTTGGGAAGTTAAGTCAGAAATGTCATGTTAGATTACAACATTAATTAATATTTTACTTTGAACTTAAAGTATAACAAATTATTATTATTATTATTATTATTATTATTATTATTATTATTTGAATGTTAAGTTATGTGTATAATTGTATATAATACACATAAAATATCACAAATTATTTTATTGCGTTTAATTATTAACGCAAACAATTTTTTGTTGTTTCCACAATTGTTTTTATATTTGTAGGGCAGTATTAGCATCCCCGTAATAATGGATTAGTCGAAACAACCTAATATCTATGTATTATGACAGGTATTTATTAGATATTATTTCTTCTAACTATACTAGCAACACAGTTATTTTCCGTGAGTCTCTTCATTTCTGGAATTGATTTTCCTATAACTATCCTTGTGAATTGTAAGTAATTGTGTGAATGTTGTTTGCTCTACCACGCACAGTGCCTGTCGTTGAGAATCAGTATTTACATTTACAAGTAGATCTTTTGGAAACATGCAGTGATTTTTCATGACAGTATTAAAACTAATTCCGAAGGTCGTCCCGTGCGTTTCTGATCTGTTTGCTACGCGTCATCGCTGAAACTTTCCTGGTCTCTCGCGACTGCCCGAGTGGAAAGATATTATTCTCTATAGCATTGGTGTCAAGGTCTCCTAAATGTTGTAGTGGCACGCGTAGTGGCACCGTTGTATGCCACGAGATTCTCTGCGCCACTAGCGTCGTAAAAGGAAACTATTAGTAACCCCATCGTTTTACAATAGAGATGGCGTTGTTTCTGGTGGCAGAGTAATGAACTGCATGGAGGAGCGATTTCGTCGTGGCACTCATGCCACGAACTCCCGCTCGTGACATCGACCTTAACAACACTGCTCTACAGCTTCCAATTTTCTGCGACATTATGGGGTATTTATACCAGGAAGAACGACTGTCTGTGACGGAGTGTTGCTCGAAAGGGTTACATTCATCTCGAACGGAGGTAGTCAGACCTCTGATTTCATATTGCTCTCTGTACTAATAGAAACACTAAATGAACCATCCGTTGTTGTGAGCACACACTAGTACTCAATTTCTTTCACGCGAATGCCGGAGCAGTACCCTAACAAACGGGCCTCGGACCGCGCGCGATCTTTCCTTCCTCTTCCTTGTCCTATCCTCTCCTCTTACACACACACACACACAAACATGCACTACACTGTCACACATGTCGGGAGCCGGGAGCTTACAGCTTGTCCCGGCTAGGGGCGGTGCCCCGTTGCTGGGAGATACCTGGTTGGGGGAAAACCTAGGGCAGAAAGTTTAACAAAGATATATCTGTGTTAAAAGCGCTATCCGTTCGTAAGCGAGAATTGTTACCTTATAGAGAGTTGTTAGTTTATTTCACATTATTGCTAAATAAATAAATAAATGAATGATTTAAAAACACAAAACAAACGAAAACAATTAAAGAACTGGTCTTTCAAACCAATTCCTGCCCCGTGGCAAAAATGTTTTTAAAAAGGAGAATTTAAAACGAAAATCAACGTGTCAAAGTAATAAATAGTAAAGAATATAATCATTATTCAAATCTCGGCTGTTTGTATAGCTCGACCAAGTTGAGAATGATGTTTACAGGAGCGCGCCACCGTCTGTGTTTACAACCGAAAGGACAGAGACGGAGATATAAGGATACTCAATTCAAAATTAAAATGGGACCGTGCCAAACTATTGCGAAAGAAAGCGCGATTTATTTCGTTCCAAATCTAGTAACTTTCCAATCAATATTTTAAATATATTTGGACATGTCTGCATCTCATATTGAAAGAAATGAAAGTATACTTTTCTCTGCAAAACGATTCAAAATTTCAAAACTAATTCGTTCGATGAGCAGTAACATTCATATAAATCGTTTATTTTTATATGAATAAATATAAATACTTAAGTAGTTTCTCAGAATATATACCAAATAAAATTATTTTTTATGTAAGAAATAACTACCACATAAGGAAGAATATTATAGATACTTCTGTCAATAAAGTTAATGTTTTGGTACTTTATTGCATACCTAACAAACCGTCTAAAAAGATGGATGAAGAAGAATACAAATTGTTTAAATTCAATTAATAAGTATTAAAAATTCAATATAAATAGAATTATTAAAGTCTTGTACTAGAACGGTGAAAATTAAGAAAAAAGCAACTTAAAAAGAAAAATAAAACAGTTCGAGCAAATCTTTCATGATGATGTCTCTGAAATTATATTTTATCAGCTGATTCATAGCCTTTATGAAGGAGGCCATGTAGATTCCGTAGAAGCAGTCTTTGAACTCGCTTTACGCTCCTGGCGAATTTTTTTAGCGAAACTGACTGTACAGACCCGTGTTCACACTGTTAGTTCCACGACGCGCCGCAATCGAAGCCTTCATTCTTCGCTTGGTCGAGTTATAAGCACAAAACTCCCAAATATATTTTTGTATGAAGACACTATTCCCGTCCGCGCGCCGTTTCAGCTTGCACGTGTACATCGTTTTCTGGATTTGGAGGGGAAAGGATAGCGAAGTCAGGGGAAGTTGCTCGTGCTCGCAGGAGCGCCGAATTCCCAGGCGGACAAGTGGCTTATGCGGGTGCAGTTTCACGTGTCTGATGTACATGATAATTATTGTGATGGGTAAATATATGATAAGCAGTATAAATATTATTAGTGCATGTTGGCCAGAAACTAGGGTGTAATTGGTATACTGATGTTAGATTGGAATTCATAACAATTGTGAGATATATACTTCCTGTCATGAAAAAAGATGAAAGATGTCATGAAAGTAACTGTAAAGAGATGTCATGAAAGTAACTCATTGGTAAATTTAAATGTCATGTGATGTGTGCAAGTCAGTAAGCAATAAGGGATTATATACGTTGGAGCAAAGATTTACTTGTATTAGCCACCAAAATTCTATACTTCTTTTTGTGTTAATATTTTTTCCTTTTTAAAAAATAAATATTTTTTAAAAAGGAGTTACATTAATTTTATGCTCTTGACATCCTGAGACATGGTTTTTCCAAGAAGGTTTGCCTTTTCGATATATCAAATTTTAATGTTTTTTCTTAAAGCTCGGCTCAAGAATATGTCGAGTCACTACATACATGTATATTAGGGTCGGTCGAAATTCTTTTCTCGCCCGTTGGGTGGTTAAATTTAAATTTTCAATGAGAAAACGTGTTCTGTGCAACATAACGATTTTTATCATAATTATAGAGGGCGCACCGATATAGTTCTAAATATTTGTAGATTCTATGCACCATATTGTATGACTGTATTCGAGTTGTAAACTAGGATGACATCTCGCGACCCTAAAGTAAAAAGGTTCTATCTGCACCGCAGTAAATTTTACAGGAGAGCATTTCAAAGTTTTGTCCCTCTCTAAAACAAAAACTATTTTATTAAATGTATTGAAACTTTGTAAGTGTACTTGACATCCAAGCACAAACTGAAAACTGCTAATTATTCTAAAAGCATTGTAACTTTGGTAGAAACCAAGACCCTATTTTTACAGATAGAACCTTTTTACTCTCAATATGCATTTTCAAGTTCGAGCAAAAAGGTTCTATCTTTGTTGGTAGGAAAATTTGACTGGTATATTACTTAAATAATTGCAAATATACATGTAACTCTATAATTTATTAAATTTTAAAGAATTCAAATGAAATGTGCTTACATTTTAGTAAAAATCTTATTTAGAGTACTCAATTTTAATTTCATGTCATTACTTAGACTTAGCCAACTAGAAGTGGAAAAAAGGAACCTATTATAAATTACTGAATTACACTTAAATATGAAACTGATATATTACAAACATATTAAAAGTAAAATGTCGCGTTGCCATAATATTATTTTTGTTTTTTAAGCAATTCTATGAAGTAGGTTTGATCCAGACTTGGCATCCACTTCAACATGTATGCTAAATCAGCTACCTTTTGCTTATTTAAAAATGTCTCTTTCGCCTCGTACGTTTGCACAGGCGGATAGATGGAAGAAGAACTTTTCGCCACCCATCTTGTAGAAATGTAAGGTCGCACATTTACGGTGGAAAATTGTGAATCAGAATGTTTAATTTTATACTCTACTTCAGCTAGTCTTTGAGTGAATTTTAATTGCGAAACTTGGGAGAAAGGTATTTATTAAAATGAAGATGTTTGCTGCTTTGATGGAAATCCTTGAAATGCATTGTTTTCATCTGAATAATATTAAGTGGCTTTTTTCTATTTACTGCCAAATGTATCCGCATGAAAGAAATCGGTGACCAGAATTCACTAGCTCTCAGAGCTTTCTCTATCTGATAATGAACATCTTCCTGAATACACAAGTGACCCGCAGTAGAGTTTTTCAAAACTATGTCATCGATTTGTGGGTGTGTTTTTAGTAAGTTCTTCATTGCCAGAGACATCATCTGAGTATTGTTTTGGGGTACACAGCTGTCGCTCCACATTATAATATGTTTTACCTTAGGTGAGGTTTGAATTATTCTTTCCAAAATTTGCGAAACGGCATTTGCAATGTCATTTCCAGAATGGCCTGTGTCAATTTCTGTCCAAATTGCGCAATATACATGTTTGGTTGGGAAAACATGAACTGTCATGTTAAATAAATTTAATTTTCTCCTTTAGAAGAAAATACTTGTTTGCTCTCGGAATTCCTATCACATTTTCTAAATGAAAGGGCACTACAATTGTATGTTCATCTTTAATCTTCTGATCTTCCTCTCTTTCCTTTCTCCTGGTTTCCTTGTTACCTACGTTTTCAGTTTATTTTAATTTTAAATCATTGGAAATATTATTTTCCAACTCATTAATTCTGTATTCGCATCTGTCCGCTTTTGGCTGAAAGAAATCCAAATTAAATTCTTCATTAAAAATATAGATAATTTTACAAATTGACATCTTTCGTTTACACAACATTCCTTGTAAATGTCGTACGTTTTCGTGATATTTAAGTTGGAGGCGAGGCACTCCTTAGTAGTACTAGGTCTACAATAGTGACTCTCTGTTTTAGGGAAAGATGTAATGTGTGCCCTCACTGCGTCTTTCACGTCTTTTGGTATTTTATCCTTAGTTTTACTACCTCGATCGTCCAATTTTGGTGTTCCTGTTATTTTATCTTTGTGTAAATGTGTATTATTTATCATCAGGCTTATAGAAAGTGTGTTGAGGTAGAACTTCTTATACACAATAATTTCTTCATTTGAAACATAAAACTTGTAAACGAATGTATTCTTCTTTCGAAGGTTTAGAATATTTTCTGTTGGATTTCTTTTTTTCTGGAAAGGATCTGATGTCCTCAGAATGTAGCTGACCTTTTCGGAATGAGTTTCCAATTTGTAAAACGAAATAAATAATCTCTATTGCTCTTCTGGAGTGACATTAGAGTGCAGTTGTGACGACAAAAATTTCCACAATTTGTAGTTTTGTTAAATTGTTAAGCTTGATGACCTTGCCTCTGTAATTTAAATGTTCTAAGACAGCTTGATGTTTCTTCGACTCTTGCATTATTTTCCAATCCTTCTTACACGATGCCTCTAGATTGCGAAAAACTTACAGCCACAACACAGCGAGATATAAAGTTCTTAAAACGGATTGGGTCTACTAGAAACATGCGCTCCTAACGAAGGGTTAACAATACATTTACGTATTAACCGAAAATAAGTAAAATCGTAATAATCCGGGTTGTAAACAGGATTTACAGGTAACCAATTTTATAATATTATATCAACATGTGAAGTGGAGTACAAATAGTTTGTGTCGCATAACCTATAAATTCGTTGATTTAGCAAGACATTCACTCAGGCGTCGTAAGGAATATCCAAATGCCCAATTTTGCCGAACTATTATAATCATGGATGGTTACCAATTAAACCCGATAAAGAATAAATAGTTCGATATTTATAAAAATATGTTTACCTTCTTGCAGAACTGTTTGCTTTAACACAAACAGAGCTTACAGCACTGTTTTGCCTCGGTGTCTCGTCTTCTTCAGTAATGCTTGCCGCATTAGGATCGTATTCAGAACAAGAATGCTCAAAAACAGCATATTCAATTTCCCTTTCACACAACATTGCAATTAAATCTGCTTCTCAAAAGATCTTACAATACCTGGACACTTTGCGCAGCCAACAAGATAATGTCCACATACATGTAAACTGATTGGTTTGTGCGGTGAAGCAGATAGAACCTTTTTACCCGAACTTGAACATACGTTTTGCAGATAGAACCATTTTACCTTATCTGTATCTCAGAAACTAAGCTTCGTAGATCAATATAACTTACAGGTTATGTAAATCTCATCGCTACCATTACAAATATAACATAAAGTCATTTTTGGAAAAAATGTTAGATAGAACCTTTTTACTTTAAGGTCGCGATCTATCACGTATTGTAGTACAGCTTGTTCTTCTATACCTGCTTGTGATGCAATATCAAGCACCTTGTATAAGTGTAGAGGATAAGATTGTTCAGTTTTCTTTTGCCTAGCTGAAATCTATTCATGAATCTGTTTGCTTGTAACCTTTGTTGTATACTCTTTCCGTAATGAACTCTCAAACAGTTCCTATGAAGTGCTACACCACTCGTATTTCACAAATAATTTCTCACTTCCTTTCAGTAGTTTTCTTTTGCATAAATAGTTTTTAGTTTATCTTTCCTCCCACGTAAGTGTGCATCATCTTCAATTTCATCAACCCATGCTTGTACACTATTCACTTCTTCATCAATACAGAACAGTGATAATGATTCTTCGACATCACGAAAAGCAACGTTAACAGCTCGCGTTGCTTCGTGATATGTGACTGGTGCGATCTGTGATATTTTTCTCCGACAAGCCTCTTCTTTCAACATACACTGGCAACATGCACTGGCAACACTCAACACACGTGGTTCTGACGCATGGCCATTAGGTCGCTGAATAACCGTGTAATCCTGTTTCGTATCACGAATATCACTCGCTCACACATTTTATGATACTTAACTTGCCTTTTAACACTTATTTTCTTCTTCTTTCTTTAGATGTTTGCCAGCTAACAATGTTTATGTTCTTCCGCTCGAGCCTGACCACCATTCATTTTATACAATCTTGTATGTAACGATGATCACAGCACAACAATCTTCATCGAGTAGTATCACTAACACACTTATTCTTCTAACACCACGCGTTTAATGATCACAAATTCATTCACCAAAGCGTTTGACCTCGTTCCCCATGATAAATTAATACAAAAAATTAGTAAGCCTAAGATAGACAAAAGAGTTGCTCTATGGATTCGAGAATTACTCAGCTCGCGTACTCAACGGGTGCGAATTGGAACTAATTTCTCTTCGAGGGCAGAAGTAACGTCCGGAGTGCCACAGGGAAGTGTGCTAGGTCCGTTGTTATTTATAGCGTATATTAATGATATTTGGCAGGGAATTGAATCAAAAATACGTCTTTTTGCAGATGATTGTATAATTTATCGGGAAATTAAGAACACAAATGATACAGAAATATTGCAGGCTGATTTAGATGAGCTAGAATCATGGGCTAGCACAAATGAAATGATATTAAATCCCTGTAAGTGCAAGTTTATCAGATTCGCGCGTTCTAGAAAGACAGACGACGTGAAATATAAATGAGGAAATCAGGATATTCCGAGGGCTAAATGCTGTAAATATTTGGGAATTGTACTAAATGAGGATCTGGGATGGGCAGAACACTTAAATTATGTAGTGAAAAAGGCGTGGAAGGCATTGCATTTTGTGATTAGAGTACTTAGGAAAGGAAGTGGAAAATCAAGGGAATTAGGGTTGTAACCGCTCATCGTCGGTTACATTCAAAACCAACGAGAGAATAGAAGCGAAAAGCCCGACAACATACCACCGACAAGTAGTTTCTCTGGTGGCGAAGAGATGGCGACAGCCAGAAAAATTATTTCGGAACGCACTCAGACGTCAGCCAATAAGAAACTTTTGTGAATGAACGGACGCGGCATGAACTTGTGTCGAAAGAATTTTTTTTTCTCGTTCGAGTCGCCGAGGTGAGCAGTCGACCATTGGTGCACTGCGCAGACGACGAGGGACACGTGGAGGAGTACGACATATGAGAGAGCTTTAATAAGAGTTTTTATTAATTTCCGGAATTTCATTCGTAAAATCCACTTATAGAATCTTGAGAATTCTAAAAATTCTGATTGACACCACAACTAGCTTGACTTTTTGCTATCACAAAGTCATAATTGGAAGTTCCGAACTCGCATTCTGATGCGACCATCGCCTTTGAGTGAGCAGTGGTAAAGCGTCGCTGAGCAAGGAGAGACGGCGCTCGGAGGCATTCCAATTTCGACGCGACGGACAGCACACGGAGTGTTGCAGAAATCCAACGACCCTGGAGGCGTGAACACCGTTCGGCAGCCGACTACGCAGCGCGGAACGTTCTTCGGGAGTTCGCCGGCCGTGAGTCAAAACTGAAAGAACATTCACTAAATTTCAATCTGGAAGACCGCGGAACAGTAGTCTTGCTAGCTAGTCAAGTCATTTCTTTTTGTATAGTCGTAATTAGAATCAGGTCAGGATATTCCTTGTGGTTAATGTAAAATTGTTCTTGTATATAATTATTTGACTGGATTCATATGTAATTGATTCAAGGGTGTTAAAACCATTTAACAAAAGTTATTTGTGTGAAATTCTGAACGGGAGGGAAAGCCGTCCAATTATTTCTTTCACAATATTATTTGAAGGACAGGCCAAAGGCGTTGTTAAACGCAATTTTATACTGAAAGGCTACGTAGAAGCCAAATTTCAACTGTGAACATTAAGTGTAATATTGTTAATGGTTACAAGGTGTTAGAGAACTTGGAGCATTGTGTGTTCGTATTTTTTCCAGGACAATTACTTGAACTGTATTTTATGTGTTTCATCAGTGATTTTTTTTGTGTGAAGTGTATATATGTATTTGTAGGTTGTTACTCGCAAATAGGGATCGAAGTTAAGATCGTATTAGAAAAACTGCAGTGTAGATGCATAGGAGAATTTGTAAATTCAGTTGTACAAGAATTTCACTCGTCAGAATATATGTTAACTGTTATTTCAAACTATTAAATTGTGTTTGCATGTTAATTAGTAATTAGTTTGACAAAGACGAACCCACCACCGACAGAGAATTTTATCCTTTAATTGAGATATTCCCAGGTTTGCGTGATGGTGCAGCCACACGTCACGAAATAAGTGAATTAAAGATTTACTTTCGTAATTTGGCGTACTACCAGTCAGCGGGTAGGTACGTGACGGTTATAGGGTATACATCTTTAATACGTCCGATATTGGAATACGGCTCGATATGTTGGGACCCACATCGTTTAGGACAAATAAAATATCTCGAAAAAGTACAAAAATATGCCGCAAAATTTGTTAGGAGGGGACGTTCTAATCCTGAATTTATATCATGGGAACCCTTGGAAAAACGCAGAGAGAAATCGCGTCTTTGTGCGTTATTCAAAGCAATAAGGGGTGATCGTCCGAGGGGTGGAATTCGGACAAGACTATCAAAACCAATATACGTCTCGCGGAAAGATCATGGCTTCAAAATTTGGCAAAGAAAATAGAGAACAGATGTAGGTAAATTCTCATTTATTAATAGAACCATACAAAATTGGAACAAATTACCTGCAGCAGTGTTAGAAACTTTCCCTCAGAATGTCAAAAATTTCAAAATTAGATTAAATAAATTGTAATTTTTTTAGAATATGTTAACATTAAAATTAATTTTTTTGTATTATTCTTGTTATTTTATATTTAGGTTAGCTTTAGCATAGGGTTAATACATTAATTTTATAAAATTGTATTCAGAAATGTTGTTTGATGTTCATTTTGTGTATTTGTTGTATTTATATAGTGGTTTGATGTTTGTTTTATGTAGATTAATTGATTAGAAAACGCTACCACCGGAATTATTTAATGTATCCTAAGTAGCGAAATAAATATTGTATTCTATTCTATTTTAGTCTAAATCTTATTAACAAGCGTCACACCTAATCATGCGCCTTCATATCGAGTCTCCATCGGTATGAGCCCCCATAATTTGTAGGAGTACTGTGGAAGGAAATTCTTGAAAGAAACATTTATGTTTTAATCATAACATTCAATTACTAACGTGCTACAGTTATGCGATGTTTAGATTGAACACACCCCTTCCCCCCCCCCTTCCCCAGAAAACCCTACCACACAGAATCTCTCACTTTCTCTCTTCTTCCGCAACGGTTAGTTCTCGTTCTACAACCCTGCAGTAAAAGGTTAAATAACTCTGTTGATGTAGATTACGTAACACGAGAAATACCAATATATTTGAAAATAATTTGTTGACATATCTCAGCTATTATAGTATTCTACAATAAAACCCTAATGGAACGTAATGTAGTCTCTCTGTTAATGCACTTTCCCGATTACCAATGTTCTAGTTCAGAGAGATGAATAAGAGATACGGAAGCGCATACTAAAATGCAGTAAACACAAAAGGTACGTTTGCAATAATGAATTTATAGACGGAAATTACACACAAAATTAAATTTTGTGCATTATCCTCTTTGTGACGTAAATACAGACATTCAGCGTACCTAAACAGAAATAAATTTTCATGAAAGTGTGGAAGATTAACAGGACTTCTCTGATCGCCGTGTCCAAGACTGTAGACATTCTATTGAGAGACCACGGGGGCCATGTTCTCCTTAAAACGAACTGTAAAAATATTAGTATTGTGTTGCCAGGCAGAAAGGAAAATATAAGTCGTAAATTATTAAATGATTACACAAAGAGTAATTTGGTTGCCAAACGAAACTTCAAGAAATCAATAAAACATGCATATTCCATACTAATTAAGTTTTAATATGCATATTATTTAAAGGATACTGATGTAGATAAATTCGTGTAAAACTAGTAGTGCTACAGAAAGGCACTGACTTTCCCGTATAAGTTTTCTATTTCCTTGGGTCTTCGCCAGCTATTCGGAATTGCTACAAACTCTTTCTTGACAGCTGTCATCGATCACCGCCAAAAGTGAATTTTTTTCATTTTCTTTATTTTTCGGTTTCCTATTGGTAGAACGAAAACATGAATTTTAGAATATTAAAGAACACGAAAACCTAACCCTAAATGAGAATTTTCTTTTAAAAATTATGTGCCGTTAAAGAGAAAATGGCTTTTTAGTGCTAC
The DNA here is from genome assembly GCA_031308135.1 of Acheta domesticus. Lineage (NCBI taxonomy): Eukaryota > Metazoa > Arthropoda > Insecta > Orthoptera > Gryllidae > Acheta > Acheta domesticus. Next base: position 97,717,673 of record JAHLJT010004567.1, on the reverse strand, counting down.
TAAAAATGCAAAATTTGAAGCTCATTTTCACAAAAATTGTGTGAGTTTTCAAAATACGTTCTTTGAAGTAATTTGAAGCATTTACACTCACAAATTATTACAAATCAATTATTACAATCTTTACAAATTGCTGGTAATGTGCATATTAAAGATGTGAGTGTTCTTTCAAAAAAATTACAATTATGTAATTTTTGAAAAAAGCAAAAAAATAACTCAAAATAAACTTAACGCTATACAAAAGAGTGTAATTAGCACTATCAGTTACAAAAGTTTAAAGCAAACATTTGCTGCCATATATGAGAAAATGGCGTTTGAGCGTTTCTGAAAATGCGAAATTTTGAGCTACTTTTCACAGAAAACGGTTGTGTTTTCGATAAACTTTACTTGACATTATTTAAAGCACATGTACTCGTAAATATAATAATGTGAAAACATCGCCGCTAATGTAAATATTATCGACGTGAGAAACATGTGAAAGAATTTTAATTTTTGTATTTTTTGAAAAAACCGACCCATAGAGCAATATGGCTTTTATGTCATCTGAGTACATTTACCACTATCCCTATCAAAAGTTTAAAGAAAAAATTTGGAGCCGTTTTTGAGAAAATCTTGTTTTTGTAATTTTTAAATTTGCACATATTGCACGCAATATTGTGAGAAAACTACTAAAATTTTCAGATCAATGTACATGACCTTAAACAAAGAACTCACTTTGGAGAGCACATTTTATTTGAAGGAAAAAATCTCTATCTTCAATTTTGTAGTGGGAGAAAGACGCCGAAAATATTCAAACTTTCACAATTTTCGAAAATTCAGAGTTATCCCTGAAAATCGGACCTATGCCATGTTAATAAGTGTATTTTACTCTACTTATACAAGAAATTTAAAGAAAAAATTTGGAGCCGTTTTCGAGAAACTTTTGAAAATCCCCGGGGGGCTTCATTTAAAGTACCCCCAAATTTTGAAGAATCTTTTTCAAAATCACAAAGCTTTGACTAGAACCAGATCGACCTTTACTTCTTACACTACATCTTACTTCTGACATATTACTCAACCTTTAATAAGTGCTGCCATTAATACATTAACAAATTTATCTGGCTAACCAAAACATACTGCATTCGTAAGCCATTGCATTGGAGTGCAAGACTGCAATTGTGTGCATTGTATAAATTGAAGGGCTTGTGGGCACTCTGTCCCTCTCTGACTGGGTGGGGAAAGCAATAGCAAACTACCTTATTTCCTCCACGTGTGTAGTACGCCATAGTATGTCTCATCCTTAGTACCCTCTAGAGGCGTATCGAGGATCCAAACCACCTCGGAGGACTGTTGATTATCCAGACAGATAGATCCATCCCTAGCAGGAAACCGATCTCAGTGAGAAACGTAAAAGAAAGAAGTTCGAGAGACGTGATGCTTTCTCAACATCGTAAACTCGAGATGCTTCAGTGAGAATCGACCTTTATAGCTTCGCTGGGCATGTTGCCTTTCCACCTCTTGCCACCGGTTTTAAAATCTGTCACGTAATGTGGAACTTTTGTTGAGAGAAACGGGTTCTCGTTAGTTTTTCCTGCTTCTCGAATATTCCTTGTTTTCTTTTTCTGTCTCGCATTCATCATTCATCGTAACATCTTTAATGTATTTATCATTCCGATGTGTGGTTTTAGACGATGTTATGGGAAATAAAAAATCTAGAATAATAAATAAAATATATAAATGGCATATTCATTAATTATAATATATAGTACTTGTGAATAATACACATTTCAATTTTAACCTTTGAAGGTCTAACCAAAATTTTACCTTTAGAGCTGTTCAAGTACATTTGGAGCCATTTTTTAAAAATTTTCTGTCAATATTTTCACTGCAATAGAATTTTAGTACTATTATTTTTTACTATTAGATTACTGAAAAACGGAAAGAAAATATTTGCATTTACAAGTAACTGAAAATACTAAAATATTATTTAAAAACAATAGTAAGCTTGTGATTGAGACATTTTTGCACTGCTAGGAACCAGTTTTAGGGAGTGCAGGTGCTATGTTGATTTCATAATGTATAACTAGATTAATGGCAAAATAGTGTACTATGCATTTCTGTACACTTCTACAAAGGTTAAGATGTACCGTTTTATCCTTTCAGCACAAACGCTGTATTTTGGCAGCGCATGAATTTATCATCATAATAATTGTTCTGGAGTCTTTGCCCTCCCCTGACATTTTCAAATGGGCACCGTACATCTTCGTAATATAAGATTTTCTTTCCTTAAATAAGTTGAATCCCTTATTTTACCCCTTAGTTCTTGATAATTTTGGGCATTGATTCACATTTAGAGAAGATGCTCTCCAATTCTGTAAATAGTTCAACAGGAAATCAATTTATTTTCCAAGTTATAATTTCATTCTTCTTCTTGTACACTTATTTATTTTCTAATAAAATATAACATGTAGTAAATAAAAATGTTTATTGGGAAAGGGATCCTAGAGGGGTGCAAAAGTACAGTTGGCTCCCTCTCATTTCCTCTCCTGCGCAGACTTATGCAAGGGACATCAGTGATGTCTGCAGGTCACTCAGAGGTCTTGTTGTCAGAGAAACATAGGGAGGGAGGAGGGCCGAAACTTTTTTCATGCAAAACAGATAAAACATGTATTTACTTTTAATTCGAATTAACCACCATAATTTATTTTTGCACAGCAAAATTCATGCAGAAGAAATGAGATTTCTCAGGAAAGTTAAAGTTTGCTTAAAACAAGATCATATAAAAAACGAAGATATCCGAAAAGAAGTGTATATATCCCTTGTTTTCCCTGGGTCCCTGTTTTCCCTACTCGTTGACAACTGGTGTTCCGAGATTTCAGGATTGACGGCATGTGACAGGGTGAAATGGAAGAGCGAACAGATAAGCTAAAGGGAACCACAGTTGAGTTATGTATTTGAAGAGCCAAGGAAATTGTTTTACCTGTTGTTCTTGCGATCACATGTGTAGTATTTCTTTCACAGGTTTCCTTTGTCGTATTTTTCCATAACAAAAGACCTGGAGTTAATCAAAAAACTGAATAGATGTTTTAGGTTTTACTCTTCGTTTTGATATGCTAGATAGCTAATTTTTCACCGACCTGGATGGTCGAGGTGGATAAAGCGTGTGCCAACTCAATGCCTCGATTTGAAGGGTTGCAGGTTCGAGTCCCATCGTGGAAATGGTTGTTTGTTCCTTGTCTTTCATGCAAATGTCGCGGAAAGCCTTGTGAGTCTGCTGACCACAAACTGACGAATCCTCAAGTGTGTTATTGTAAAGATTAATATGTATCCCAAGAGGGATATAGTACGGTTAGCCGAAATAGACATACCTGAGGCTGGAAAAAGCCCGACGAGGGAAAAAAAGCTAAATTTTCAGTTTTATTTTCATATGATTAATAATAATAATAATAAGAATAATAATAATAATAATAATAATAATAATAATAATAAATGTACGTTATAATTCTATATAACTTGAAAACAGAACGATCTATGCACTTACAACCGAGGTTTTAGTCTCCTGTTTCAAGTTTTCTCTTAGATAGTGGACTACAAAATGATAAATTTTTAACCTACTAGTTTATGTTTCGGAGTGTTTTTCTTTGTACCTCAATTCTGAAGCAAGGGTGTCAAATACAATTCAGAATCTCAAATGTTTCTAAAATTAAGGTTGCTATTTGTTGTTTTTTAAATTTAATTGCTGGCCTAAATGTTTCTTTTTGTTATTTAACACATAAATTCTTGAATTAAAATGTTTATCCATGCATAGATGCGAGCCTAAATGAAGGTTACATTCATTTGCTTACGTCGTCTTGGGCGTTAGAAATTTTTCGATGATACTATTTCACTCTTGAAATAATAGTTTCAGGAGTTTGGAATGTTTGTAAGAGTCCCATTAATACTAGAAGACAGGGTCCTCACACCACCCTCCCTCGGCATCCAGCCGTTAAATAACTCAGTTCTCTCAAAAAAGTCCCGGACCCTCGGCCAATCTCCGAGCCTGGAGCAGAAAGAGACTGCATGGAAAAGAACTAAAAAACATATTACAACAAACACCTCTTTGGAATCGTTTGGAATATCAGAGTTAAACAAAAACTAAATTGGGCCCACTTATCAGTTTGAATTGGCAAACTAAAATGTTTGAATTTCATGTTGAAAGATTTAGATAAATTGCGTACAGACAGGCAACAAATGATTGTACGTGAGATTGGTTTCTAATAAGCAAATTAAAAATATATTTAAAAACTGCGAATTCGAAAATCATAGAGACCCCTTCAGATTTATCTGTATTGATGCATTAGTAATTGCGAGCGCTCACCTCCGTGAGGTTGTCGACCATGATGGCCTGGAAGAGACTCGTGATGACGAGCGCGTAGAAACAAGTGACGGCGACGAGCAGGCGCGCGGCCGCCGGCGTCTCCTTCCACAGGCCTGTCTTGGGCGCCGTCAGGAAGAAGTGCAGGACCGCGGCGGCGGCGGCGGGAAGCGTCCGCGCGCGCCCTCGGGCCAGCCGCCACACCACCGCCGACAGCGCCATCAGCACCGCCATCACCACCCACGTCTCCGTCGACACGTGGTGCACCTGAAACAATACGAACACGCCTCGTGTTAAATCGGGTCACGCGGTAAAAGTTCTTAAGTCAGTTTTTGGCGAAATTGGGTAAAGTACTGGATCTACAAGTGAAGTATCTATATTTTATTTCAGTAAAACGACCGAATTCAAATGTTGGCTCTTTAACGAGAAAAAAGCGTTCGAAAATAGCGTTGACCATAGGGAAAAGCGTTGGCTTAATAATCTAACCCTGGTTTTCTCCGAATCAAGATTTTTGACTTAAGAACTTTTACCCCGCGACCACAGAAATGTGAATCGGATTGATTTATTATTTCATTTCGAACCGTCATTTCGAACTGACGTGTCAACAGCTATGGTAATTAGCTCCGTCAGTATAGTGCACATTTTATCGCGGGTGGTGGCGGTGTTCTTCCCCCCGCTTGACGGCAAGATCCTGCGCCGACCTAAAGGTCAGTTTGTGAAGAATTCCTCAACCAGGTATCTTCCTCCAATGGGGGAACTGCCCCAGTCGGCACAAGCTCTAAGCTTCAGACTTGTCTTTAATATGTGCGGAAGTGAAGTGCATGTAATTGCACGTGCGATTGTGAAGTGCATGTGTACGTATGGGGACGGAACAGGGCAAGAAAGGGGAAGGAAAATCGCGCACGATCCGTCACCCGTTTGTTAGGGTACTGCTTCCCTCTTCATCTGTTGTGTTTCGGAGAAACCATGGAAAACTACCGAAAACAGCCGAACTAGAATTATCCTGCAGTGGATGTACTTAGCACAGATTTGTAGTTAGCGTCTATAATCATGCCACCGTCGGGTCTCAAACCCCAAGGCCTCTCGGCCAGAGGCAAAGGAGTTACATTAGTTCGTTCCCTGAGCCACTTCAACCGGTCCTGATTATTTAAAGTACGCCTCAAAAATCACATTTAGCATCTCGTACTTCGTGCAAAGCCTTCTGCGGTATGAGTTGCCTGCTATTTAGGGAAACGATGTTAGAGATTATTCACCTTAAATGGCAATTCCCAAAATACGTGGACTGGGAAAATAATATAATCCTTCCACAACGCCGCTGTGCATAAAACAATTAGCAGAATATACGCCGTTCTCCGGATATGTCTTATTACAATAATCTATTAGACTTCACATCCTTTCCTACCTTGTTTCCCCTGCCTGCCCACCAGACACTGACAATACTGGCCTCCTCTCTCCACGACTCCGGCCTGCCCACTTCTTCAACATTGCTCTACCGGTTCAATGTCTCCCAAACCACCTTGGCCCATCCCACCCACCCATCCGTTTAATTTATTGGATTGTTGTCACGTTGCCACGTCATCGTTGCCACGACCAGCTACGAAGTGTTATGGTGCATTGCAGGATGCAAATTCATTTTGATTTTACACGTCACTCATGCCTACCCCAATCTCTTAGGGATAACACGGTTACTCCCAGTTTTTTCAGACAGTAAGGCAACAATTAACAAGATCACAAAATGCACCCCAAGACTGAAGGGAATAAACCTGTCTGCAGAGGACCTACGTCCCGGAACAGATTTAAATTATTTATTTTTAATACACGTTGTGTCCTATAAGGCGAAACATGTACAGGTATTAAGGGATGGTGATATTTCAAACAGAGTGCCAAGTCGCTCACAGTATGCGCCATTTTCACATGTAATCAAGATTATGGGCATCGTGGTCTGTCACCCCTAACAGTCCATTTGCCTCGTCCGGATCTCTACGATGTTGTCACAGTGTGCATTTACAGCATTAAGCATCACACTAAAACTCGTTCTTCGGATATCGCTTGCGGCAATTGCGTTTAAGCGCTACTGAAAATGCGAATTAAGCTCTTTTTCACAGAAAATGTTTTAGTTTTCAAAAAACTTCATTTGAAATCATTTAAAGCACGTTACTTCGCAAATCAATAGTGTTTGTACATTGCTGGAAATGTGTATATTAACGGTGCGAGAGATCTTTTCAAAAAATTACGTCTATGTAATTTTTGAAAAAACAAAAAAATACTCCAAAATTAACTTTACGTCATATTAAAGAATGCAATTAGCACTATCCGCTCGAAATATTTGAAGGAAAAAGCAGGAGCTCTTTATGAGAAAATTGCGTTTGAGCGTTTCTGAAAATGTGGAATTGTGAGTTAGTTTTCACAAAAAACGGTTGAGTTTTCGAGAAACTTTACTTGACATTATTTAAAGCACTTGTACTCATCAATATAATAATGTGAACAAATCGCACTAATTTATATATTACAGATGAAAAAGTCAAATCAAAAAATTACATTTTCGTAATTTTTGAAAAAATAAAAGAAGAGTGCAATATAGCGTTTATGTCATGTCATAGAGCACATTAGGCACTATCCTTACTAAACGTTTAAAGTAAAAATTTGGAGACTTTTTGAAAAAATCATGTTTTTGTAATTTTTTACAATTGCAAATATTGCACGCAATATTTGCACGTGTTAGGGGATTTTTTTCTTAATGTAGCAACTAGATTTATCGACTTTTTCGTTATCGATAGCCGGCAATAATTTTTTTGCTGAAAATCTGCCGTTTCTTCGCGCAGTATTACATAACTTTCCCTTTACTACACATATCACTTTACCAGTATCGTATTTCTATCTCCTTAAAAGCGCTTATCATTCGGAGCTTACACTTGCGATCGTATAATTGAAGTCATGTAAGGTTAAGTAAATATAAAGCACAAGGCTAAGTAAATATAAAGCATAAGATGGTATACAAGGCTTAATTTTTAAGTGGGAATAACATTGCAACACGCAATAATCCATGTTTCTCATATTAATAACACATGAACAAAATAATAAAATAACAAATTACATAATTTCAGTAAAAAATGGGCAAACGTTATGTAACTGAGTGCGAAGAATATTTTAGTTAATTTTGTCTGCAATGCTGGATCCAAACTTGGAGTGTGAATCATCTATATAAATTTGTATATTGTCTTTATATTGAGTTTGTAGTTCGTTGAATAAGGATTTATATACAAAATCGGTGGTGTCTTCTTTGATGAAATGGTTGAGACTTGTGTTTATGTTGAGTCATGGGTCACAGCCATGGAGGGCGGAGTATTAAATAAATTTCTAAATAATGTGTGTTCAATTTCATAATACATTATCTAGCAAATACTACATCCAAACCGCAATCCCTCAAGAGACTTTCATAAGTGTATTATTTTTTATAATCGCAATAAACGACATAGCTTTGAAAGTCCCTTAACCGCTAAAAGTATATTTATTTGCAGATGATGTCACTATAACAGTAGCAATAACATCCGCATCATTGAACAACTAGCATTATCAACCATTAACAAACTTGTGGGTTGAACTGATGAAACACGATACTAAATATTCTACGCAAAATCTCAGTACATTCACTTCAATAAAAAGAAAAACTTAAATGAGCTTCTCTACCTCACTGTAAATCTCTACAGCTTCAGTGGTTTTTATTTTGTTTTAATTTAGTTTGATTTGTTTGGTCAAAAACAGTAAAAACTCTTTGTGACGTATAGGAGGGTATGTAACGAAATACTTCTATGGATGCTTTTTGACAAATTATCCTGGAAATCCCAAATCACCAACTTGTAAATAGAATGTCTGAAACGAGTGAACATCAAAACTCTTGATCTACTGCCTGGGGCGCCGATAAAAACATATTCTTCTCACAATGCATTAGTAAAAACAAAATTAAATTATGGATCTATTATATACCAATCAGCTACTTTATCTGTACTAAAAACCTTAAACTAGCTTATATAAATTGCTAGGTCGTATATTAGCATTGAATCCTTTTCGATCTAGCCCAGTCTGTAGTAGGTATATACGCAGAGACTAACGGTGAAACTCTAGTCAGATATACCTAATAGCGGACAAGAACACCTCCACCTCCCGTAATATGACACATAGCTAGATCGAATTCAAGCGCTATCTGAAACAGAATTCTAAGGGCCGCCTGCTCTGATTGGTATTTTCCCATGGTTTCTCCGATCAACACATGGCGCAAGAGTATCTTAACATAAGAGCCTCGGAACGCGCGATTCTTCCTGTTCCTTGTCCTATCCTCACTCCTTACTTACACAAACACATATACATGTGCTACATTACCACTATTGTCGGGAGGACATTCGGGAACTTAGAGCTTGCATCGGTGGGGAGGTGCCCTGCTGATGGGAGACACCTGGTTGGGAAAAATAGACAAGCCGACGGGTAGGACGGTGCAGGATCTCACCATCCAGGGGGAAGATCACCGCCACTTCCCGCGATAAACTGACACTATACTTATGGGACTAATTACCTTAGCTGGCATGCCCGGAATCACTATTAATCAATCCCGGGAATAAGAAACATCTACACTTACGGGAACAACTCTGTTATTTCAAGACCGGAGTCAATGAACCTTCACTATTAGCAGGGGCGGATCCAGCGGATCATTTTTAGGGAGGGGCATCGTAGATTTTTTTAAAATAATAAACATATTTTTAATTACATTGCATATTACTTATGTACAGTAGATACGTTACTACGAAATATTATTATTAAATACTTACGTCATTCGAACATATATATATATATATATATATATATATATATATATATATATATATATATATATATATACAAATATATATATAAATCAGTTGTGCCAAATAAAAGAAGGTAAACGATAATTCTAGGTCTATTGGGGGACCTGGATCTACCAACGACGATGACGGGCACATGCTACTCACGAGCGCAACGATGACGGGCAGCTGCCAGCGGGGAAGCATGACGAGGACTCGCGAGGAGCCCACCGGGGTGGAGTAAGTGAGGCCGCGCGGCAGCTGCTCCACGAGGAACGTGTTGAAGCAGACGTCTGCGCGGCCCGCGCCCAGGTCCCGCAGGGCGCCCAGCCGCGTCGCGTTCCGGAAGGACGCGGCGCCGTCGGCCGCGCGCACCGACAGCGTCACGCCGTGCATCTGGGAACAAGCACGGCGCATTACAAGTTTTTCTACGGCTTGAGACGTTCTGAAGTAAATGACACAGACGATTGCGTTGAAGTTACAAAGTAGCATAAGAAGTAAAGAAATATAAAATTACTGATTTAAACCTCACCAACCTTTTTATTCCCCTTAGCCGCGAAAACTCCGCGACCGTCCCTAGGCCTACTGCCCATTACCACTGCTCTAAAGCAGGTAACAACGCATGATGCGATACTATCGGACGTTAAGTCCCCGGTAACCAACGTACATACATGACCTGGCGACAAACCGGTCTCCACACCGGAAACCACGTGCTTGAGTGCACTGGAGATCCCACGCAGCCTTTCGGCCAAGAAGCTCTACGAATCTCTCGAATCTCCGCGAGCGCAGAAGACGATCGCTTTATATACGAGTACACCCACGTCTCCCCCGGCGCCATGCTTTATGGGCTCGATGGCTAGCTAATTCCAGGGATCTTACACAATCGTCCCAGACTCGTCACTAACCTTTCTCAATAGTTATGTTCGCGTGGAATTTTTCCTGGAACAGCCACATCCTGGCGTTATTTTATTTTTAGCTCAGGTGCGCCCTTTCACCACAACTTCCGGCTTAGGCATGCCGCCCGCTTGAAAGTGTTGCCACGACGCCACAGGCTTATATCTAGCCTACAGCTGGATTACGCTTACTAGATGCCAATATACTTGCGGGCTCCTCTGTTCTGTGGTTTGCCGATCGCGAAGACCTCCGCGACAACATACTAGTATACTTGAGAGAAAAGGGTAAACAGCCATGCTCAAGGCGGGACGTGAACCGGCGACCGTTGGGACCGAAGTGCTTTGTCAGTACACGCTTGCATTACTCACACTGCATAATTCAAGTGGTCGGAGTGCTTGCTTGATTGATTATTTCCAGGCGCGTCAACGGATGTGGCCATTAGTCCTGAAAGTGTTGTGCTCTCTGGGGGCAGTGGTGTTCCGCTCTCGCTAAGTCGTGAGACAGCCAGGCCGATTTACGCATCGGATCTCCGAAAGCGGGGCGCCGCCCCAGCAGCCACAAGCTCCAAGGTTTGACTGATCTTCCGGTATTTGTGGTACGGTGGTGCACGTGAGTGTGTATGTGTGTAAGGAGGGGAGAGGTACGGACAGAGATAAGGAAGGAATTATCGGATGTATAGTGCGTTTTATATAACTCTGCCCTTCAAGCCCTTAAGGTCCCGGTGGAATATCACACAGCATTTCGCGCCTTTCTCGCTCGTGCCGCTAGATGTCGCATGATCGCAAACACTGATACGATCACGATCATGCGATATCTGGCGGCACGACTGAGGAAGACGCGAAATAGCGTGACATATTCCATCGTCAAGGCGGGCCTTGAGAGGCAAAGTTACAAAAATCGCAAAATCGCAGTGTAGTCCGTGGCCCATTTATTAAAGTATTAATCGATGAAAACACCGAAAACTACTCGTATATTCAGATAGCAAATTGACTACTCTCGTGATGGTCGAAAATTCTGTTCACCGTCAAGGATCGAACTCCAGGTGGAATAACAAAGTGTTTACAAGCATGGTTGACATCTCTTTGCAGCTTCCGGTCCCTATAATCTTGCTCCACTCCTTGTGTCTGAGAAATTTCTCCAGCGTAATCACCGTGGTACCTACCAGGCTCGGTGTATCCATCGTACCGGTGAAGCTTATGACTCCCTAACGGTATTATAGATACCGATAGGGACCAGGGTGAGCCCTTGCGAGACAAATTGTGAGCCCTTTTGCTTAGTCTTGCCTGAGACGAAGGAGTCACGCATCCCGTAGGTGACGCTGATGCAGTTCTCCGTAAGCAGTTACGTAGCGCCGCTGATCTAATCTCCCCCTCAAGAAACTATAGAAACTGTATCGATGCAGTCGTTAGAATTGACTAAAAACTAACTAAAATGGATATTGTTCAAGGTTCTCCACCGAGGCGTCGCGGCGGTACTTGAATCTTACGAACTCCAAGCTGTCCATGACCTTATGCGACATGGATTCGTTAGCTCGAGTAGCTCACGGACAGTTATAAAAATGGTTCAGGTCTCATTTTTGACGAACACATTGTATTTGCAAAAATTGAAAAAAATACAATGCAAAATTACAATATTGATCACGGAGATGTTTTCTTTAATAAAATATGTTATACAATTTTTAAATCAGAGCATATTAGCGTTTTTTGACATTATGAATAGTTTTGCGTAATTTTTACATAATTTTGGTCTATCTTCGAAATTGCAAATTCGAATTTCCCAAGCATCTTTTGCTGAACAGCGAGAGAGAATTGCAAGGGATAGCAGAGGCAATACGACGACGGGAACGCTGCGACAAGGCAGTTGAAATTCGTAGAATTACATGGCATTGTTGGGCTATGATGTTTGTCGCTTAATAGAACGCACTTTTGGAGTGTCAAGTGTGATGGCGTGTTACCTCTAAAGAATAATTAGTTTTCGCACCTCTTGCGCTACGATATGAGGTTTACAAATGATGGCTGAAATTAGTTAATACAGACAGACATTGCTTTATTATAATATTACGTAATCATTTCTAACACGAAAAAGTACGTGAAGTTGTAGTACCACTAGTTTCACTGTACGATTCAGATGTCAAAGTGTAATTTATAGAGTCCCTAGAAACATATCTATATCGAGGACCTATTTCTTAGAAAGGAAGCTGTTCAGTAATTTCCATGCGGGTTCCATTCGTTAAATTGGTCCGTGCTTCTTTTGTCATAATCCCACTTTGACTTTTGGAAAAGTCTCCAAATCCGCCATACGTGGTCACTTTTTTACAGATCTTACTTGGTTATAAAATGTACATTACATAAACCTTAGCTGTATTCAATAAACTTGTTTCATTTTGCCTTGTTATTAGTTAATTGATATTACAAATATAATAATAAAATATTAATTTGTACGTAGTAATTTGAAGTTTCTGATTGCTTCAACTTGTGTAAATAGTTGACAGGTTTATCAATTGGACACCCGAGATACTTATCTTACACAAAAGAATAATAGTCAAACTCATTTAATATTTTTGAAATCCTTTAGTTTCCATGGGATAAAAAGGCTGTTGGGTGTCAGCGTGGTGAAAGTGGATTTTATCAAAGAGCTTTTTACTTGTCTTCGATTATACCATATTTGCAGATCTCCTGAATTTATCAGATGGAATTTCTTACTCTGCTTTCCGAAGAATTTGGAACATTATAGCAGGAAGATTCAATGTTTATAGTTTTTGTTAGAGATAAACCGAGCAAAATCATCAAATTTGGACGTAAAGGTAAAAATTAAATTAATTTTCTGCATCAGTGTTCTCGAACATGGAGCAAGATTCATTCTACATGAGTACTTTATCCCAGGTGTGCTTGTTTATATGCCGTTAGTACATTTAAACGTGCACATGAACTGTTTTGCATTTATATTTAGACATGCTCACAAACGTTTGCTCGCAAATACAAATGCTATTAAATTAACGCAATATTTGGTTGAACATTATCAAAAATACATATTTTTTGAATTTTTACTACTGAACTGAAATTTGTGCATTCGTCGTTTTTCATTAAATTTGTGCGAATTCGTTAATTAATTTCATTTACGAAAGACAAAATAATGTACAATTAAATTATTAATAAATTGTTGAAACGCATATACAATTTTTCATGAAGCCTTTTGTAAAAATATGATTTATTGGTGCTCTATGTGTAATAAAAATATCCCTTCCATGTAAACAACATGTTTAAATTTCGATTTAATGTATAAATATATTTCAATTATGAATTATTACATCTCCCAGCATTTTCAATCTTTGTGCAAGCTATTATAGGTTATTGAATATTTTGCAATCTCGTTCTTGTATTTATCTATTTATATGAGTGACAAAGATTTTATTTTATTTTCAATTCAAGAATCAACTTAAGAACTGGCAATAATATTCCTGTATGTGAACATAATTATTCAGTGAAAAATTACACGAAGGTAATTAGAGAAATTCTATTCCAAAAGTCCACAAAAGTTTATCACAAAGTAGTTAACGTTTACAGCAATTACATAAATACTGAGTTTTTGACCTCTCATTTCAAACAAATAAAGTGCAATAAAGATAAACCAATTATTACAAAAGTCATTACTATACTGAAATTGTCTTAATGTACATCAGTCCTCTTAATCTTAAATGTACATTCAATTTTCCATATTCTAGAATATCTCCCGTTTTTTCAAAAAATTTTTTTCACTCCGCTCTTAGGGTCCAAAACTTGTTTCTATTATTGTCATTGGGTTTTATCATCGTTATCATTGGGTTAAGAGAGATATGGGATGTGAGTACAAACTGCTTGCCTGTGGTTTAACCCCAATTTTTCGTTCAAGAAAGCGACCAATGTCTATCGCCAAGATCTATCACGGGAACTCCGCTGCTAAAACGCTGCTGCCTAATGGGTTCGAATGCTGTAGCCGTAAGTAGCATGCCATTTACATGCACTCATGTAATCATTATGAGCTTCCCTTATGGCCGAGGCGTTTAGTGTTGACCAAATGGGTAATCGAATTTATGTTCGATAATTTGTGGTCCAAATGGAATGTAAGAGGAGTTATGCACACTAGTTCGAATTTTAGAAGATCTAGAAGAACTAGAAGATCTTGTTTCAAGATCTGTCTTTAAAGAAAATATTTCATCAAGGAATAAATTTTAAATATTCAAATACGTAGCATATGAAATAGTGAGTCATACTCAGTCCTCAAAACAAGGATTTTAAAAATGTTATTCAGAGGCGTTGGTCAGAGAATTTTAAATGGGAGAAGAGGAAACTTAACTGGGAGGAAGGCTGAAGAGATTACTGGTTCAATTTTTTTTTCATGCGCGGACGTCGACCGGATACATCGTTTTAATCAGCGCTTTGTCAGATTGTTTTCTTTCACAAAACTGAGAAGAATGACGAATGTAGGCAGCATTGAACTAGCATTGTTATAGCGTTTGCTCCGTTTGAGGGGAAAGTGACCTAGGGTTTTCCCTGTGAATTGGAAGTCGTAGATTTTTACTTTCTGGCTTGCTGCTTACACAAGATAGAGAAAGTATTGTGATAATGCAGAAAAACTATTTTTGGATACAAAAACACGCATTGTGTGTCTCTGACTCCGAAAACGTTGATAATTCTCGTTCTTGTACCTCGTAAATTAATTCTTTTACCACATTTTTATCAGAATTCACGTTTTTTGGACCTTCATATAAAAATCATTGTATACATCAAAACATGTCTGGCTGTTGGTCTTTCGGACTGAGTGACTAGTGCTTAAATCGTTTGCAAAATTTTTCCAACACTATAAGTCCCTGTCCGATATGACCAAACTCAAAATTCTGCGACCGGCAAAGGAGGCTCTGCATGTAGTATCTCAGCGTCTAGCTAGCTAGCTAGCGAGGGCGAATTTACCCGCTGTCTGGAGGAGAACTGTGGTAGAGAGCTGCTCTCATTTTTGATTTTCTGTAGTTTCTTCTAATAATAACAGGTGAATCCCGGAGAAGTAACCTAACAAATGGTCCACGGACGATCTTTCCTTCGTCTTCCTCGTCCTATGTTCACCCCTGACGTACACTTACACCCACATGCACTACATTATCACACTTGTTGGGAGTTCAATCGAGAGCTGGATGCTTGTTCCAGCTGGAGAGATTTCTCGCTAGGGGAGAAATCCGTTGAGGGTCACTCCAGATGCTGACGTTCAGGTCGGCGCGGGATCTCACGTTGCAGCTGAGAAGAAACATTGTCTACTACTAGGGGGTGTGTCATGCATGAGGGTTGCGACATGCACCGGGTTGTGGCGTACAGTTGCGTGATTAATAATGTAAATAATTGACGCGCCCGGAGTTAATACTAACTCGTCGAAAAGGAACCCAAGAATAAGTTACATTTTTGCGCAGTGTTGTCAAGGTCGATGCCACGAGCGGGAGTCCGTGGCACGGGTGCCACGACGAAATCGCCCATCCACGCAGTTCATCGCCTCGCCACAAGAGACAACGCTATCACTACTGTTAAAAGGCATGGTATTTACTAATAGTTCCCCTTCCCGACGCTAGTTGTGCAGCGTCCCACCAGTAGAATACCTTGACACCACTGTTTTAGCGCAATCAAGGGGAACAGTACCTTGCGCACCGCGTCCATGACGATGCCGTCGCGCCCTTCGAACCGTCCGTTGGCCAGCGGCCGGGCGTCGGTCGTCTCTACCATGGTGGCGACGAAGCTCTTTCCGCGAAGGTCGTTTCCGTCCTGGGCGCGGTCCCGCAGCTCGGGAGGTAGAGAGCGCTCTTCCATTGGAGGCGGACGCAGGGCCCCGCGACCGCGGCCGACCAGCGCCAGCAGCAGCGTCGCCGCGAGCAGCGCCGCCACTGTCCGTCGCGGCTCCGGGCGATGCACTGGCTCCCCGGAGGTGCCCGCCGCGGGGACGGACATCAGGACGAGCACGTTCTCCCCCGTTGCGAGCTCCTCACTACACTTGTTTCATGGGAACTGTGCGGAATGTAGACTACTTCGGATAATGATGCTGTTTAGATGGAATTTCGAGTTAAATCAGACAATAGAGGTTTGTTCGTTCTGTTCACTCCTTTAACCCTACAATTTATAGTCAGGTTTTTAATCAAAAGAATATTCCTGAACCGACAGAATACTGAGTCTGTTCTTACAATGAGTCAGGTCGTCAGGGTCAAACAGACATCAGGGTGGGCGACGAGCTCGGTTGTCCCCCTTTGCGAGCTCCTCACGACACTTGTTTCATGGGAACTGTGCGGAATGTAGACTACTTCGGATAATGATGCGGTTTAGATGGAATTTCGAGTTAGTTTTGTAGTCAAATCAGGCAATAGAGGTTTGTTCGTTCTGTTCACTCCTATAACCCTACAATTTAATAAAAAAAAGTATATAGATTAGATTGGTAAGATTGTTCATGTCCCAAAAACATACCCATTTACTGACGATACCATGGTTCCCTTCCTTGGTAATAAATTATTTATATAACAAATTAATATAATTTACGGTTAAGTTTGTTATTTAAAAAGAACATAAGGTAAGCTCCATATGTTTATATTGAGTAATAATTATTTTGAAAAAAAATCAAAATTGTTAAAAACATTCTTTTGAGTTAATGAACTTTCATTAATTGGCATTCTAGCCTGATGATGAGGTAAATAAACCTCGAAACTATTGCTGGATGAATGTACATTAAAGTTTATTATTAATTAAAAAAATAGTCTGTTTCAATAATAATTTGACTAAATTAAATACAATTAAATATATTTAAATATAAACAGACATATATGATATATAACCCTATAATTTATAATCAGGTTTTTAATCAAAAGAATATTCGTAAACAAATAGAATACTGAGTCTGTTCATACAGTGAGTCAGGTCGTCGTCAGACACTATTGAAACAAGTTGAGAAATTGATTTTTGTTTTGCAATTTTGCTGAGTGCATTATGTTTCGTGTTTTATGCTGAGTGCTACTGCAAGAACAATAGATCTGAGATCTCTAAAACCTGCAAGTGTACACAATAACCAAATTTATATTGTTCTCTAGTAAACCATTTTAAAACAGTGTTTAGTCTAAAATATTATCATAGAATGTATTGAGTCAGATCTTCAGACAGTTTGAGTGACTTGATTGTAAGGCTTTTATTAAATAGTTAATTATGGAAAGGCGATTATGCCATTGGAGACAAGAGAAGACAAATCCATGTCGACAAAATGAATTTACTTTAATAAATAATGGAAGGGAAATAATTGCTAATTTTTGAACATTTAAACGAATTTCTATAAAATTACGTGTTTGTAAACACGAATAGATTTTAAGTGCAGTAGCATCTCCCAAAAATGTTTCACAACTGTTCTGCTATCGAATGTAGAGAATTAATAGATTTTGAATTAT
>JAHLJT010004567.1:97685182-97695182 GCA_031308135.1 Acheta domesticus | reverse complement strand
ATCTGAAACCAAGAAACATGTAGAAATGAATAACCCATTTTTAACAAGAATTACGGGAAATATACTCCAAATAAAGTGTACACCAGAAGAGATAAGATTATCATCACGTAGTGAAAATACCACCGCATATACAAACATTTACAGTCAGTTTTGAGATTTTCCTACTGAGATTACTCCTGTGTGTTGAATTTATCTGCACGCGTAAGTGATTGCTATCTCCAAAGCATTATTAATGACAGGGTAATACTACTAGATTCAAAGTCTACGAGGCGTTCTAATCAATTAACTGGAATTTTCCTCCGTTCAGTGTAAACAGAATAGACCTCGAATAGCCAGTTATTATGCAACTAAGTTTCTAATGACTTCCTTGATCACCCGAGTTTGAATATCGAGAGCGAATATCATGACAGAAGTTATTACGGTTTGCCGTGATGTTAAAACGTTGTTTCCTCAGGAGTCATACAACTGATCAAGAACTGAGCATAGTTCATAAGAACCTTCTGAGCATATAAAATATTTATATTGTGTATTAAGTGCTTTTTTTCAGATGTAAAATCCTCGTTATAAAATTAGAATGTAATGATTCATAACCCACGGCATATAGCTTTCATCACGGTAGCTTTCATCCAAAATTGCGCCCCAAACGGTAAAACGAGTACATACGATGGTGACAATAAACTTACGATCGTTTTTTATTAATCTTCCATTGAAATAGTGCCTGATTAGGTACGTTTGTATCTTTGTAATGTGTATATGTATATTCAATGTTTAATAATCACTAAGCACATAATCACCTATTCATGGGACGAATCACTAATTACATATTACAGTTGAAAAGAACGTGCGACACACGATATGCAACAACTACGTCATCCCGTAATGTTAGATCAACCAAAAACAAGAAAATTTAAGTGACAGGTCATATACATATTCAATCAGGGTCAGTGGGCTCACTCATCACTCTGCTATTTACAACAAAATACACACACAAAAGACCTTTTAAAATAGTTCTAAAATCTCAAATAGTAAATAGAAAAAAATTGTACAAAAAATACATACATATATTAGTTTGTCACATACATACGAAAGATAATACACAACTCCTCAAAATACTCTAGAAACTCTTAAGTTACATAAACCTTTGGGACCTTTTCAAAACAAATCGATAATAATCTACAGACTTGTTGCTCCACTAATTTCATATTAATTAAAAAAATTCAATTGCAGTAGTCTTGATTTCCCTGACTAAGAGCAAACACATTCCTCAGAAATCTTTGAATTATTTTGTTCCATAATTCACTTTAAATTTCTGCCACAAATCTCTACCATAAATTTCACTTACAACCCTATTCATAAACTCAAAGATGTAATTAAACTCTACAATAAAATATTTGATGGATTTTCCTTAACAATATTTAATTCTCCATACTCACTACTCCATACTTAATACTCTATTTTGCACAATCAATTCAAATAGTAACTCTGTTCAATGACTTGCAATTTCATTATATTGTTCAGTTAATAAGTTCATTAACAAAGATTGGTTCACAAAATGGTTCACTTGCTTCATGACACAAACTGTTCCTGGATTTCAGTTGAAATATGAACTATTTTTAGTGACTCGTAAGAGCGCGTCCTACTCCACTTTTGTATATTGCACGTAATTCTAACGACAACAATTTGAGTTGAAAATAAGCAGGAAACAATTCTGGCATGTCGTGTACTCCCTCCTGTCTCCCTCTCGTCTGCCCCCTTACTTCAAATTCTAATATTATGGATGCATCAGAATGTGGGTGCTTGATTCCAAAATATAAGTATAAGATATAACAAAAAATGGAATTCAGAATTCATTGCATTAGAATATAGGTTGTTGATGTCAAAATATAAATATAAGATATAACAAGAACATGGAAAACATTGAGAAAAAAATACAAGTCAGTTCCTACATCTCTCCCAACGAGGCAACTTGCATCTCTTTCTTTCCTCTTATCGTATTTCCAACGTTACCACTGCGTTTCTTCGTAAATTACTTTCGTGTAATAACAAAAAGAAAATCATGATAAGTAATATGATAAGCTCCCACCTTCAGAGTCGTGGCTTTTGATTTCGAGTAACTTGTGAAACGTGTGGCAACGGATTTTTCCAGATCGTTACTGAGTTTGCTTAGTTTTCCCGCCACCTACCTGTACGCAGATATTACTTTGTTGCTCGCTGGTCTGGGTGAGGCGACGTAGCGGTACTAGGACCGGACCGAACTCTACTCATACATTTGGTACCCTGTGTCTCCGTGACACGCGCGCATTTCAATGATGCGGCAGCAGCACCAACAGTAGTTGTGACTCATTTTCATATGTTCTATATACGGGAGGTCAGAATATGTACAGGGAAGGATTTAAAGTAATGAGCCTCAGGTTATATGACGCGTGCGCACCCTGCAGCGCGCTCCCCCTTGACAGCGACTGTGGTGGGGGTGTTGGCTTCACAGCGCAATGCGTGTCAGTTGCCTCCCAGGTTTCGGAGCGGTAGCATCGACCACAAAAGTATACAGTGGAGCGAGACACGGCGATATGGAAAGTTTGTTAGAACAACGCGAACAATTTTTGCTTCCGGTTGGGCAAGCCTCCTTCCAAAACGTTCGCAATGCTTCAACAGGCGTTCGGGCCTGAGTGTCCGTCCTATTCGTAAGTCAAAAAGTGGCATAAGGCCTTTCGTGAGGGCCGGGAAGAGGTAACTGACAAACCCCGGTCTGGACACCCGTCGTCGGCCCATACTGGTATGAATGTGCAGCGAGTGCGTTATTGTTTGAACACGGACCGGCGTTTGAGTCTCCACTAGGTAGAAGAAGCTCTGGACTTATCGGAGACAACGCCTCCAGTTAAACTGGTCTTCATTGTCACCGACTACCTTGTCCGAGTCAACGTTCTTGTGGTGCTCTAGCCTCAGTACAGTCTGGACTTGTCGCCTCCAGACTTCTTGTTTTTGCGCTTAAAATCAACGCTGAAAGGGAAACGTTTCGACTCCATCGAGGACATCCAACCAAATGTCAAGGCAGCTCTTGCAGAAATCCCAGAACAGGGCTTCAGGGATGTCTTTGAGTCCTGGAAAAGTCGTCTACAGAAGTGCATTAATGCCGGAGATGCTTATTTTGATGACTATTAGTCAGTTGTACCGATCAGCTCAATAAATCTGTCTTTTTGAGTGAAGGTTCATTACTTTTGAATCCTACCCTGTGCATGCTAAAATGCGTTTACCCCAGATTTCTTCTCCAATAATAATTTGCAAGAAAAGTGCCTGGTTTGCAAGTTTGTTTCTTTCTAAGTGTGTTTCTTTCATTTATATTTAATGTGTTATAGAAAAATTGACAGGATAGAATTTCTTTCTCTTCACAAGGAAACTCGCTGATCCGCAGCGTGTTGCATGTACACATTAAGAACATATAAAGAAGCTTGAAAAGTGTTAGCTTAGTGCCTTTACAATAGAAACATTTGAATTAGGAAATGTGAACAAACGTAACTTTAGTTTTGAATTGAAAAGACCATTATGAATATGCCTACAGTATATTATTTTAGCTGTAATTGTTAACAACAATATTAACTACTTGTTGACATTAATATGACCTTATTTTAGAAAGGAAAATTAAACTGAGATTGCTTCTTTGTACTAATTGCTCAATATCTGAGTGAATGGTTTGTTATCAACTGTCCAGAAATTTACAAATTTGTTATTATATTGTAATGTGACGGTCGCGCACGTAACGATTGCGGCGTGTGCGAAAATATTTTATTTAACTGGGAGTACTAGAAAGCTTGCGGTCAAGAAACGCGAACTTTTTCGCTACCTGACCGGCCAGAGGGTGCAGGCAGGCCGCGACCGGACGCGGCTGCCTTTTGTCAGGACACCGTTTGGGACCGGGGAAAATCCCGAAACCGCGCCAGGGGAGTGTCAGCGCACACCCCGCCTCTTCTGGGAATTGCCGTGACGTAGGATCGCCCCCTCGAAGACGATTTTCAACCGTCGCTGCCACCACCGCTATTGGCCGGCACGCATCGCGCGATTTGGCTGCGCCAATAGACAAAAACTAGGCGGGGGAGAGACACGTAATCTCGCGAACGAGGGAGGTAGATGCGTGGGTGAGGTTCGGCCATTCTGATGAGGGCGACGCCAGCGAGAGGTTCAGCGTTCCTGTGGGAGAGAGGCCAGCGTCTCTCAGAGAGGTCGCGCATTTCATCAAGGGACAGTTCATGGGGGACGTGCGGGCATATCCGATGCCGCTGCACAAATAGAGGCCACGCCATCGCCGCGAGACGCCAGACCGCCGCCGGAAACGCATCGCCGTCACTTCGCCATCCGCTCATGTGTCGCCTGAAGGGAGAGCCGGAACGCTGTACGAATGTGGGGGCCGAAAGGAAGAAGGAGTGTCCGGACTTGGCCTGAGAGCCGGCCGCCGCTAAAGGACGCGGTCGTTGTCGCCGCATCAGGGCGGCGCTACCTCGCCGCCGCCGCCGCCAACGCCCGCAGGAGCCCATCGCCAGCCGCCTGTCCGACCTTTTGAACGGGGAACACCAGCCGCGCGCCAGCCCCCGTGCACCGCCTACACCGCTGCCGATTTCCGCCGACCCGACTCACGGCCGATGCCGTGCCTGGCGAGGCGGAACGCCCGGACAATGACCCAGAAGGGTCGGCCTTTCAGCTAAGTTAGTTGTAAGTTAGGTTAAGATATTGTAACTAATTGTAGGAGGCTTCATCCCTTTAATTAATTTCTTTAATTAAATTCAACAAATCAGAAAGAGTATTTCAATGTCTAATGCATGAAAATGCCCAGTCACGTATGCGTCCTGCCCAACTTTCAGCCGAGCGTATGAGGCAACATGTCGCTGACAGAAATTTAAAGGTGAGTCGGGCCACACCTGAGGTCTATCCCGCCGAGCTCGATGGGAGTGTGCGGGGTGTTACAATATATATATATATATATATATATATATATATATATATATATATATATATAACTGGATGTTGGTATGTATATAGGAGCAAAACTCCGACACCGTTGGACCTATCTCCATGAAAGTTGGCATTTCTACGTGTTTTTTTACCCTCGGAGGTTTATGTGCTATTAATTCTGTTGTAACTCCACTTTCAGAGTTTTCCACATGACAAAATCACTGTAAAATTACTGAAGATTTGGATTTCTCAGGTAACCTGAGGAGGGATTATTCACAAAGTTATGTTAATATATATATATATATATATATATAATTAGGCTACATTTTTTGCAATTAGATGTTGTTGTTGTTGGTTGTTGTTGAATGTTGTTGAAGATTTTTGTTGAATGAGGGAGGGAGGTAATGTTATGTGGTTTAGGTGGGATGGAATTTATCTTTCGGAATTCTTGAATGTATTCGTCAAGGAAACTGGTATGTTTGGCCGAGATTAAATGTGTGTGTTTGTGGTAAATCATCTAAGGAATTGAAGAATTTCTGACTGTGATAATTTATTAAAGTGTGAATACTCTCAATTTTTAATTCGTTGTGTAATTGTGCGTTAGGAATGTACCAAGGTGCATGAACTAATTTTACGGATGAACTCATTTTTGAATATCTGAATTTTTATTATTGTGAGATTTGGCATGCATTGGACCAGATGGGACAAGCATACATTAGTGTTGGGCGAATGATTGAAATGTAAATTAGAGCAAACATCTTTAATTATAGTTAAAAGCGTGCATAAATAAAAATTTAAAAAATGTCAAATATTGTTAGTGTCATTTGATGTGATTTTTTTGAAGAGATTTTAATAGTGAGATAATTACCAAATACACGAATTTTAATTAATCTTGTAATTTGCATGATGAGTTGCAGTATGCCTGTGTACCGATATATTAACTGAAAATCTGTGCCTACTGCAGTGTACTGTACCTTGAACGAAACTGTCTCGTGCGTGGGCAGAATCCGAGAGCGTCGCAGGCAAGCCCGGGCACTTTTTGATCAAATTTTTAATGTTTATAGTTTTTGTTCATGAAAGTTCAAAACTATTTCATTAGAGATTTATATTGTGATGGTAGGTTTCCTACATATCTTGAAATTTATTGTTTTCAATCTTTCCCAAGTCTATAAGCTTTGTCTTGAAAACGGACGCCTTTCGCGCGTATACAACCGTCTCTCAAGCTACACATTTATTACTGGTAAAGGTGGGTCTGGGCATCAATTGATGTCACTGCAGTGCCCCTGACCGGGAGGTCCTAGGGTTCAAGTTCCAACGATGCCAGGATTTTCGACACTAGTTTACGCAGATCCGTCGAGTTCAGCCGCTCTCTGGACGAGAATTCTGGCAGCTGGCTGCTCTGATCGGCAGTTTTCCGTGGTTTTGCCGATCAACACCAGGCGATTGACAGAGCAGTACATTAACAAAGGGGCCATGGATCGCCCACAATCATTCCTTCCCCTTCCTCATCATACGCTCATTTCTTACATGCACATGCACTACACTATCCTATTTGACGGGAGGCCAATGAGGAGCTCAGATCTTGTCTCTGCTTAGATGGGAGCCGGATCTCGCCATCTAGCGAGGAAAGACATCACAACCATCTCCTGCGATAAAATATACTTACGGGTCTAATAACCTTTACAGTTGACACGCCCGGAATCA
This sequence comes from Acheta domesticus, assembly GCA_031308135.1. Taxonomy (NCBI): domain Eukaryota; kingdom Metazoa; phylum Arthropoda; class Insecta; order Orthoptera; family Gryllidae; genus Acheta; species Acheta domesticus. Next base: position 97,688,537 of record JAHLJT010004567.1, on the reverse strand, counting down.
CAAACCAATGTGCACTTTTCTTAAGTGCTTTGCTTCTATGACGTAACCTATAAATCCTCTTCTCACATCTCTCACCTATTTACAAGTCCAGACTAATCTCTTTTATTTTCTCGCTGCCACTTACGTAGAATAAAGTTATGTAATGCTGTGCAAAAATAGCGGCGAATGTTTGGTGGAAAACCTCTTATTTCAGGGCCCTGGTAACAAAAAAGTGGACTGTCAGTTTGTCTGCCAGTTTGCCTATGAACAAAGCTAGCGGCTAAATCGTTTTGTCGATTTTCTTCAAAATTGATATTCCTCAATCTATCAAGCTCATCGCGGCCCTTTGGATTTGAAATCGACACTTGAATTCTGGGAATTCTTTATATGAAGCCTCTGGGACATTTTCAAAATTTTCAAAATAATGGTTCCATCGATTTTTATTAAATTTTGTTGTTAGTTAGTGTAAAAAACGTTTAAGATAATGGTGCTCGGTCTCATTTTCGTTCTAAACTCTTATTTTTTCAGAATTGCAAAAATTCAAAATTTTTTCGGCGCCTTCCTACAACTACAATTAGGAAGAAATAGATTTTACACTTAATACAAATGTTCCTTAATAATGGATTTTAAAATTCGGTCACGTACAATTTTTCCAAAATTTGAGTACTTTTCGCGTAATTTTGAAACCACGGGCGAGAAAGTACATGCTGCTTTAGAACCACTAATGTCATAAGCACTCTCCCATTTGACATCCATTTCTTCAAAGATAATATTCAGTTTGATCCATTCACCCACGAAACGGGGTTAATTCGACCTTGTTTCCCTTGTGTAAGGATATCTTCTCGCTGTGATTGCCATCGTGAATGGTAGGGAAGCAAGTAATGACGATAATATTTGAATTGTTTATAGTAATCGTAATACTGAGTATTGTGATGTTAATGATACGATGTAATGAGTGTGATAATGGTGGTGAGAATGAGCAAATGCTCGAATTACTTGCTGAGAGAGATACAGCCTTTTATTACAAATGAACAGCGAGCGTGTTAACAATATTGTTTATAGTAAAGTCATGAAACATCTATTTTGTCGAGAGATATCGTGTAATATACCCGGCTGACCTTCCATGTGGTATATTGATTCACTTGGCATGGGAATTTCTGATAAATATTTCGACGTCAGATGTGTCTTCCAGGCTAGTTCACTCAAGTGGGCTAAAACTTCGCCTACTGAAGTTTATTTAGGTTTGAAATACAGTCTTATTATTGACATAATTTTACTATGTCATTTGTGTTATCATGAATACTTGCTGAACGTGGCTTATTTACGATAAAATGGAAGAAATATTTTATATCCACAAATCAAAGAAAATTGATGTAATTAATAATATTAAAACACTTACGAAAATAAATATCTGTAACAACCAGTATTAGCCATTAAAAGCCCAGAATATTCAATATTTGGTACTAATTCTGCTGTAGTCGGGAAAAAGTCAAAAGGAAGGCAAGTAGTAATGCTCGCTATCTGTAATTTTTTTTACGGCCACCTAAGTTTTCACAGGTGCGATAGACGTTTTCTCACTCACATTTCTTACAGAAAATTATTTCTTTCTTTTCCAAATTTTATGTTTTGAGCTCCACTACGAGATTATTCTGTTACGACAACGTTACGACAAAACATAAAATATTACAATTTTGTCTTTAAGTTTTATTTCTGTTACTCGAGTTTTCTCTGCAATTTATCTCGCTTTTAGTATTCTGCTTTTTAGTACACCTTTATTTTTCTGGCACGTACTATTCTTTTACTGTATTTTTATGTATCTACGATCCTTATGACGTTATGACATATATTTGCATAACCAGGGCTTGATCAAGACATTCAGATTACGGTGTGTTAGGTTCTTTAACTTTAGCTAATCTAATTATATAAGAGAGAGTTGTTTCAGGGACGTTAGGGCTCTATAAATTCAATATCAGTTTTCGAGGTTGCAAAATCCCATTTTTTAAATTAGAAAAATATTTTAAGATGCATCGACATCTTTGATCACTAGCGACTATATAGAAGACATTACATAACATTTTCATAGGTTATAGAAAAAGGCGGAACCAAATAATTTAGAAAATTCATTCTTAACAGGATTTACATAAAACATTATTAAATACAAAATTGCAATTGCAAAATTGCAATTGTGCAGTACGAAAATAGATTTTGTGGCGCTATATTTCATTTAAGATATTAATTTTTAGAATTGTATTTCTTTTTTGATAATTCTCAGATGCTAGGATAAGTTCTTGCTCTTGCTCATCCATTTTGTGCTTGCATCTGTTCTACTGAAATAAAGTACAATGGTATAACAAATGGTGGATATTGAAAAAGGTTTTGCAGGGCAGACAGGTGGGAGGGAATCTCTGGTTAGAAGTTACTTATGACTAAAATTACAATGGCCAGTCTTTATCCGTGATATACCTGTTCTTTTACAGAATGACTTTGCAAGTTTACAAGGAGTAAAAAAATAACATATTTTGCGCTGATTACTACACTTCAATGTTCTTCAGTGATTGTTCCATCTCTTTTGCATTCTCCAGATGTAGTGTGTCCCTATGTTCGTCTATACGTGGGAATTTAATAAAACTCCACCTATTCCTGGGGTTGTATTTTCTTCCACAAGGTTTATTATGTCATTTTCAGGTATCTCTTTGTAATTTGGGAGTCAGGCCATTTCTAGAAACCATAATACAGTATGGTCTGTTGTATGCCATCATACAGTTCATGAATGATGGCTTTCATTCTTGCGCTCGATCCATCATTGCAGATATTATTAAAAATTCCGTGTTTACTTACCAGGAAACTTTGATAATATGATGAATTAATCTGAAGACTGTCCAGGAACTCCCATTACAAAATCCCGTTAGTGTGTTGGATTTGTAATTTCTTTTTCAAAAAATATCTTCCAGAAAATTGAAATTAAAAGTGAATTCCGGGTGAAAATTTAAACCGGTTGCCTCTTCCCTGCAGACAATGTGGGCTTCTGCTACGGGGCTGAGCTTTTACCTCCTTTCTCTGTGTTATCAGCGAAACTATCGAATAGGTGTATAACATTTTGTAGTCGAATTACAACTAGTACTAAACTTGAGTAACCACCTTGATCTGACACATACACTAACTTAAAAGACTTGAGAAACGTATTACCATTTTAACTTTTAGCTCTTTACACATTTTTTAAAATTTCTTGATTTTTCTTATGGTGAGTACTTTTCAAAAAATCTGATAGGACAAAAATCAATACATCATTAGTTTAGTCATATTGGCAAATGATTTGCGGAAGCTAGAAGTAATTAACAACTAATTTTTGCGACTTTATATAGCATATATTTAGCGA
>JAHLJT010004567.1:97645182-97680182 GCA_031308135.1 Acheta domesticus | reverse complement strand
TGCTGTGATACTTTTGTTCTGATTGTAAGATATATATAGTAAGTGAACTGTAAAAACACATATAATCAGATCCACTTGAGATGCAGAGTTCGACAATATTGGGAATACTTGAAATTATAAGGGGCATTAAAAAAAGCGAGCCGAAGACCTAGGAACAAAAACCAGTACCTATATGTCAGATATATTGGCCTTGTATGTGAGAAATGTTGGCCCTGTTTGTCAGAAGTATTTGCACTTGCCTCACTGCGACAAAAGGCGGTGAATAAAGTAAGGCGGTCTCGTGAAGTATCTGGGTCTGTGGTGTGAACGAATTCCGTATATACTGTTTAACCTCATCGTCCAAGGTAAATCCTCTGTCCCTCAGACTCAAAATGAACTAAAAATGGTGCAATTGCAGGGAGAGAGTTCCGGACTATAAGGAGGGTGACCGACAACCTCCCATTTGAATTTCTGCAAGATCTACGTTATGTTGGCCGTACGAGACATTGCATTGTCGTGGAGCAAAATGACCCCACGAGCCTCAAACGGCCAACACAAGCACGGCACTTTTGCATAAATTCAAGTGGGAAGTTCTCGGTCACCCTCCGTACAATACAAACCTCTCTCCCAGCGAGTATGCCATATTTGGTTTTCTAAAAAAGTACGCCAACGTCAAGGGGTGCGTGCGTAACTTGATCACAACGCACCCTCGGGAATTTGACGAGATACAAGACAGCACCTTGTGTCGCAGTGAGACAAGTGCCTCAACAGCCCCCCGGCCCCCTGGTATGTCCACTACTTCGGACATACAGGTACAGGTTCTTGTTCCTAGGCCGCCGACTCGTTTCTTTTCGAATGCTCCTTATATATTTGAGTGAATAACTCACGACAAATTGACAAGGCGCGAAAGTAAATAAATACTGGTTAAATATCGGTTTTCAAAAGTTCTTTATGTTGTCATGGGCAATGTTAGATGAGTTCTCATCTAAATCTTAAATAACAGCTCTATAAGTTTATATTCAAGAGATCTACAATACATCCATAGATCAGTTTTAAATAATAGTAAATTGTGCAACTATTTTAAAAAGTAGACCTTTTTTGTCATAAATACGAAAATATAGATGATGTTTTGAGTGCAAAAAGTCACATTTTGAGCAAATTGCATTAGCAATTTTTTATAACAGTATTAAATTGATTTAAGGAAACGAAGTTAACTTGAATTTAAGTTGTAATAATGAACCCATATGATGTCATGTTACGAAGTCATGTTGGCTACCTAGCATCAAATCTGTAGGCTTGAAAGTTGTATCTTATAAAAATTCTGGATTCGTAGCAAAGAGAAATTTTCTAAGCAGCTGCAAAGGATAAAGTACATTAATTCAAATAAAGTGCAGCAAACATTATGAAAAATAATAATATTCAAAGTTTAAGAATTGGATGTAAAACAAGCGAATTTCGTACGCGACACTGTTCTTCTTACTTATTTGCTGGTGTAGGGTAGTTAATCAGATGTTCTACGCGTGCTAGAATAAATATGATAAGTATTAGAAGGTTTAGTGCGAAACATAATGCAAAAAACAAGCACATTAGAATTGAATTATTTTCTGGATTCGTTCAAACTTGATAATTGCTATATGTGCATGTGCTAAAATGTGCATAAAAATTGGATTAGATGTTTTCACTTTCCCGTATACGTACGTATATTCTGACGCAAACCCGTCCGTAACACCCCTTTTCATATTCATTTATAAAAAAAATCTGCCAATCCTTTCGACAACAATCGAGCGTCAGGGCGGGTGCGTCATATCTGCTCTTTCGAGCGTACTTAGATCTCAGGGCAGTGGGATCTTTGGGGTGTGAGAGCAATCCAAACACAGGAACACAAAAATAACAGTAACAACAAAAGTTTAATGATTTCAAAATAATAATTAATACTACTACAGACAACTCGTCACTTTTCTCTTTCAATTTTTCCAAATAGTCATTAGCTTACATTATATCCTCTTTAAAAATCACGTAACCAAAATTTCTGCCAATTCTTAACATAATTACTGTCCCAGTAAATTTCGTAATTCTTTTAACAAAAACCAACTGATTAAATTCTGCTTGCGCTTCAACTTTATCACGGCAGCGCTCTACTAATCTTATTGAACACTCGATTTTAACTCTTTCACAACTGAATAATAAACCGTGCTCTGTAGCGCACCTTCCTTCACACTTTGATACAATTTTAACACCTTTACTTTAATTCATTTACAAAAGAAAACTAATAGGTAATCAGGTGTCAAAATGGCTTGTGCTTTTAACACTGTAACATGAAAGTCATTTATCCTTTACATTCTATAACCTCCCCACACAACTCCTAACGTCTTCATTCGACACGGCGCGAACTTGACCTATATTTTTCGCTAGCCCCGTTACCTCTCCCTCCTGGCGAGGTGGCCTTGTCCCCGGTCGCTCGCTGTCGCGTTCGCTGCCGGCGCTGGCGCTCCTGCGCTGCGGCCTTGGTACTCGGCGACCCGCTGTCTTCGTTCTTCCGTCTTCCGTCTTCAACTCCCGTCGCCGTTCTTCTTCCGTCTCCTTCTTGTGGTCCCGTCCTACTTCTTTCTTGCGCTCCCAGCTCCGTCGTCCTTCTTCCGTCTTCTTCTTCCGCCTCGGTCCCGACTCCTCCGTCCGATATTGTACGGTGCTCGTTCGCCTTCGGATCTCGTCCGGGGCGTTCTTTTACTCGCGCCCGTTGTTTTTCGCACGCCGGCGTGAGGTATAGTTTTCGCCGCGTACTAGATCTCTCCTCCGTTTCGGCTACAGATTTTATGGTGTAATCTGAGCGTCAATTTGTTACCAATTTCAGAGGCGACCTCTCTCACGATGCCGTGACTGCCAGAATCTTCCCAAATGTTTTAATTACTTTGCTGACGACTAGCTAGACGCCTTTGGACGTCGGATACTCCTAACTAACTTGACATTCCTTCGCGTAATCTTTCGGCGTCGGCCACCAATGCTTCGGAGAGAAATGCTGCCTGCTCCGACCGACGAAATCTGAAGAGATGTTTCTTCCTCCACTGACGAAAGCTCAAGAGATCTTTCTTCCTCCACTGACGAAAGCTAAAGAGAGCCATCCGGTTGCGGATTCGCGTTTTATGCCCTCGGTTGGCAGGGGTAAAGCGGTGCCTCCTACTCCCCTCCAGTTACTGCATCATTTTCTCGCGACTTGTGAACGACGTTATAGGCGACAACTTCCTCATCCGCGGGCGCGCCTCTTTTGAACTGCGCCGCGCTCTCTTTCCCGTTCTTTTTTTGCGTTTTATGGGGTTCTAGCACCTGTGACGAACCTCATAATTCAGGTTCGTCACAATATACGCAATAATATACTCACTGTAGAAAAAGTTATGTAATGCTGCAGAAAATACATTTCCAGATTTGAACGGAAATACACGTTTTGGGGTTCCCTTACACCGAAAAATGTGTTTTTTTTAAACATCCGTCCGTTCGTCAGTCTATACGTCTGTCCATCTGCGAACAACACTAGCACCTAAATCATATGTACGATTTCTTCCAAAATGAATATTCCCCGGTCGATCTGGTTCCACTCCTTCTTTTGAAAAAAACTCTTTAAAATTTTAGGGTAAATTTGGTTTTGGGGGAAATTTTCAAAATTTTCTCCAAAACCGCTCCAAATTTTTTCTTTAAATTAATTGTTAGAATAAAGTAAGATACCCCTAATAAGGTAGTTATAGCTCCTATTCTCACGCTTAACTATGAATTTTCAAAAATTGCAAAAGTTTGAATTTTTTCGTCGTTTTCCCACAACTACAAAATAGGAGATAGAGATATTTTCTTCAAATAATGTTTTTTTCTGCAAAGTGATTTCTTTCATTAAGATCACGTGCATTTTTTTAAAGATTTTAGTAGTTTTCGCTCAATATTGCGTGCAATATGTGCTATTAAAAAATACAAAAAACACTCCAAATTTTTTCTTTGAACTTGTGGTAAGGATAGCGATAAATGTACTCTATGAGAGGACATAAACGCCATGTTGCCCTATTCTTTTGTTTTTTCTTCAAAAACTTCCAAAATGAATGTTTTTTATTTGTCTCTCACGTCGTTAATATTTGCATTAGCGGCGATTTGTTCACGTTATTATATTTACGAGTACATGTACTTTAAATAATGTCATACAAAGTTTCTCAAACACTCAACCATTTTTTGTGAAAACTAGCTAAAAAATTCGTATTTTCATTATCGCTCAAGCGTCATTTCCTGAAACATGGCTTCAAATGATTTCTTCGAACTTTTCGAATAGATAGTGCTGATTACACTCTTTAATATGACGTAAAGTTCAATTTGGGGTATTTTTTTTGGTTTTTGAAAACATTACACAAATATAATTTTTTTGAAAGATTTCTCACACCGTTAATATGCACATTTCCAGAAATTATTAAACACTATTGTATTTGTAAGTTGAAGTGCTTCAATTGACTTCAAATGAAATTTTTCGAAAACTCGAAAATTTTCCGTGAAAAAGAGCATCAAATTTCGAATTTACAGTAGCGCTCAAACGCCATTTTCTAAAAAAATTGCTGCAAATTTTTCAAAGAAAGTTGTCATTTAGAACAAGGACGTTCTTTAATATTCTTAAAATAATATTTCCATTCTATTATTAGGAAACAAAAAAAATAAAATGTCAAAAAAATATATTTTGGGTGGTGATATATGGCAACTGGTAAGAGAGTGTGGCAAGTCCAAATAGCTAGCCGAGACCAATGGATATAGAAAACTAATACGGGAGAGTCTGTGCCATTCTGTAGCACTACTACTTGATTATTGATATTGTATTTTACAAAATAAAAGCAACATATACTTTGAGAAGAGTACATAAATTAATAAAATTGTCTTAAAAAGTAATGTTTTTATGCAACATTGTTGATATGACATCAAGTGCGGGAATCTAAGTACATAACACCAATGCCTTCTGTAGGTTTTAAAGCTGACGGTGAATGAGGACTGCGAATATTGTCAGCTATGATAGAAATAGGGATGACTTAATATTTCGTACAATATTATTCCATACTACGAACTATTTCGTTAGTCGAAAAATATTTTTTTTTAAATGCTGGTACAAAAAAAATACTGATTTTCGCTTTTTCATCGAGCTTAAAATAGCCAGATTCTAGTAAATTTCCTTTATCCTGCATAATGACATTCCGCATGGAATTAAACAAAGCCAGATTATTGATTCCTAAATCTATTTACATCCGATATCTCATTAGTGAATTATCCTTTCTTCTAAAATTCATCACTCGTTCTCCCCAAACGAATTAACTTCTCGAAAGACTTCCACACAATCATTTTTTTAGTCACCAAAAAAGAGGTGATTGAAACAAAAGGGGTCGATTAAATCTGATTAGACCCGCAGGGAAAGTTGGCAGCAGTCGTTTTTATTATGAACTATGGACAACGCGTTACAGGCGGTGCAGGTAATTGTTACGTAGCTCCATCATTTATCGACGCGCCACTGTCCCGTCCAATTACTAGAATTGCATTTGTCTTCATTATTAATTTCGCGAGGCGACTGAACTGATGGTGCTGCCGAGGCCAATGAATTAAAATACCAACGCGTTTTCGGGAGGAAAATGAAATCTGTATGCACGTCTGTGATGGCGGTAGTTTTACCATTTCCGCTGGGTTTAAAATTTTTTTGTAGTATAATTCTTTCGACAAGATGATTGGCATATTCATTTAAGAGTATTGTGCTATTAATTACTTCTATCTCTATGTTTAATTAAATATAATGCTCTTAAATAAAGCTTTTTAAATCGACAAATTTGGTAAAAATGTTTGTAACTGATTCATAAATTCTTAATTTGGGCTCATGTATGTTTGCATTTTTCCAAGAGAATCACAAACTTACAGTCAATGAATTATCAACCAAGTTATAATGCAATAGCACACTTCTCTTGAAGGTATTGTAAATCAAAGACATGATCATTTACAAATGTAGTTCTCTGCAATTTTGCGTAGCCAAATTTATTATAGGTATGAAAGCACGTAAAAATCGTGTTTCAATAGATTATTGACAGAACTAAATGTTTTGAAAGGTCCTAGATGCTTAAAATATTTCATTATTTTTTTTTGTATTTTAGAATTACTTATGCTTTGTTGGTCTGTGAACAACTAGCACTCACGTATCAGTTTTTTGTGTCAAGATAGCCATTTAGCTAGCAATCTACTTCATCTTCGTCACTTGCGGATTGCTATGATAATTGTTATTTTTTCACTGTTGCTTTTTGTAATTTACTTGACTTGAAGCTACTGCAGATCATCGAAATTATTCTTAAAATTTTGAAAAAATGTTTTAATATATTACCAAAAAATATCCAATATATTTGTGACAACGCTGCACTTGCTTATTCAGTGATATGAATTATGCTAAAATATAACAAATATTATAATTTTAAAGTTATTTGCTGTTTCGTTTCAATAAAATTTAGTGAATCTAGTAAGTTGAAAATTATTTATATCATCCAAGCCTTTTTACTTTCCCGTATACGTACGTATACACGGAGTGATATAAGTAGTATAGGGAAAGTTATGTAATGCTGCGCGAAAAAATGGCCAATTTTCGGCGGGAAAAAAATTAATTGCCGGGCCGTGAAAACGAATCAGTGGATAAAATCAGTTGCTAAATTAAGAAAAAAAATCCTCTATCTCGTGGTGTGGTCAAAATCCATGATTTGTTGCTTCTTTATACTTAAAAATCGATTGTCGGCATTCCGTCCGTCTGTCCGTCTGTGGTCAACGCTAGCGCCTAAACCGTCGGTCGATTTTCTTCAAAATTGATATTCCCCAGTCGATCTGATTCTAGTCGAAGCTTTGTGATTTTGAAAAAGATTCTTTAAATTTTGGGGGTACTTTATATGAAGCCCCCCGGGGATTTTCAACATTTTCTCAAAAAAGGCTCCAAATATTTTCTTTAAATTTCTTGCATGAATAGAGGAAAATACACTTTTTAACATGGCATAGGTCCGATTTTCACGTACAGCTCTGAATTTTCGAAAATTGTGAAAGTTTGAATTTTTTTCGGCGTCTTTCTCCTACAAAATTGAAGATAGAGATTTTTTCTTCAAATAAAATTTGTTCTACATATTGAGTTCTTTAATAAAGGTCATGTAAATGTTTTTCACAATTTTGGTAGTTTTCGTGCAATATGTGCAATTTTAAAAAATTACAAAAACAAAATTTTCTCAAAAACGGCTCCAAATTTTTTCTTTAAACTTTTGGTAGGGATAGTGGTAAATGTACTCTATCAATGACATAAAAGCCATTTTGGTCTATCAGTAGGTTTTTTCAAAAATTACAAAAATGTCAATTTTTTTACTTGTCTCTCACGTCGTTAATATTTACATTATCGGCGATTCTTTTACATTATTATATTTACGAGTATATATGCTTTAAATAATGTCAAGTAAAGTTTCTCGAAAACACTACCGTTTTCTGTGAAAAGTAGCTCGAATTTCGGCATTTTCAGAAATGCTCAAACGTCATTTTCTCGTATATGGCTGCAATTTTTTTCTTGAAACATTTGTAACGGATAGTGCTAATTACACTCATTAGTATAGCGTGAAGTTTATTTTGAGTTTTTTTTGTTTTTTTCAAAAATTATATAAATGTAAATTTTTTGAAAGATCTCTCACATCTTTAATATGCACATCATCCGCAATTTGTAAAGATGATTATATTTGTGAGTGTAAGTGCTTCAAATAACTTCAAATAAAGTATTTTGAAAACTCAAAAATTTTCTGTGAAAATGAGCTTCAAATTTCGCATTTTTAGTAGTGCTAAAACGCCATTTTCTCTTAAACGGCACATAATTTTTAAAAGAATATTGCCATTTACGGCTAGGTTTTTGTGTTCTTTAATATTCTAAAATTAATGTTTCTGTTCTACCAATAGGAAACCGAAAAAGTAAGAAAATGACAAAAAAATGTACTTTTGGCTATGATAGATGGTAGCTGGCAAGAAAGAGTATGTGGCAATTCCGAATAGCTAGCGAAGACCCAGGAAAATAGAAAACTAATACGGGAAAGTCTGTGCCATTCTGTTTCTGTTTTTTGACAAATAAATAAATAAAATAAATACGGTCATGCTTAATTTTTTCAAAATACGAGTAGTTTTTCTTTAATTTTGTGACAAACGTAATAGGCCGCTGTAAATTTACTGCGCTTCGGACAGCTGGATGCGTCGTAAATTAGAATGTACAATTTTGTATATTATTTCTTTCTTCGTTTCTTACATTCGAACTTTGTTATAGACTTACACATTAATATTTTAGAAATTGTTTATTTTGAAATATTTGAAATAAGTAAAAAGAATTAATAGCTCTCGGAATAGCGACAATGCAGGGTCTGCAACAATGGAATTCACTTTGCGCTCGCGAATATCTGTGAATTAGTGTCATTGTTGTGACCTAATGGAGCTGTATGAAAAGGAGTTATAATTGTCTAATTTATGTTGATATTTGCAGGCAAATATTTAGTTTTGCACCAAATGCTGTACCATTTGTAGTGAGTAGAGAATTTGTTGCATGGTTTTAAAATACTCTTCCCTAATCATGGCCCAATGGAAGGCATTTCTATATTTCCAGGGTATCAGGCTTCTTTTTCCAATACAGGGTTACAAAACTTTTGCATTCTATTTTTGTGAAGTTGTAGAATTCACATAGTTCTGACAACACTGCAATGGAAATAGTGAGTTCCAAGCGAAGATGTTAGTAGCGCATAAAGTGCAATATTACAGTACTACTTAGCTGTTTCCTCTAATACGGGAAAGTAAGTGCTGTTGTTGCACCGCTAGTTTATTAACATTTCACTAATCATTTGAATATAGAGATTCTTAAATTGTAATAATTTGTATAATGTAAAGCGACAGTTTGAGAACAATAAGATTATTCGAAAATTTCTCCTTCAAAATGTAGCGGAACCAATGAAATGACAAAGCAATAAACTACGTGTCACCAAATTCCAAAGTCCAAAACGAGTTTTCATGAACTTCTTTCTAAATCCATAATATTCCTTCTCAGAGAGAAGAGCAAGGAGTTTCTGACCCTTCTATAACTGCTCTCCTCTCTCTAGTCCCTTCTTGGTTCCGAGTTCACGATTCAGTTCTGGGGGCGAATTAAAAAGAAAAACTCCATCTCATAAATTGAAAAGAGGTCTGCTGCCCCCCCCCCTTCCTTCACAGGCGCCTCGGGACATCCGGGTGCGATTAATCTCTCGGTGATCTACCGGAGGCGGGAGTGGAAGCAGGATGCTGGCTGCAGGCGGGGGAGGGGAGAAGTTTGCTGACGTGGGTGGCCTCTTTCTAGTCCAGTGCAGCGGGAAACGATCGCTACCGGACGCCGCCGGGCGAAGATCTGGAGATCCCGGCGCCGCTGCCCCGGAACTTGAGAATCCGGAGCGTCAAAGAGTAACTGATGTGTGGGCTCGAGGAGAGGAAAGTGACTGTTAAAGTGGAAGTGGACGTTGCGCGGTGTAGGGGTCAGACCGCTTAAATTCTTAATAATGGAAACGGAAAACTTGTGAACAAAGAATAACTGAAGAGTGGGCTCGGAAAGAGGAAAGCGACTATTAAAGTGGAAGAGGACGTCCCGTGGTATAGTGGTTAGACGACTCAAATTCTTAAAAATGGAAACAAGGAAAACATGTGAACGAAGAATAACTGATGTGTGAGCTCGGGGTGAGAAAAGTGACTGTGAAAGTGGAAGAGGACATCCGTGGTGTAGTGGTCAGACTACTCAAATTCGTAAAAATGGTCACCTGTATTCATAGCAAATCAACATCAACTATACTCATCCCCTTCAATTAAATCATGACGATCAGTGACAATGTTATGGAGTTGCCAGCGCTATCACAAAACTTGAGAACCCGGAGTATCAAAGAGTAAGTATCAAAGAGGTAGGGACTGGGGGAGAGGAAATCGAGTATTATCCCTCAACTGGCGTGGTGAAAATTCTAGGTCATAAGCGGAGTTGTGGGGTCAAAAATGATACCACCACATATTGATGAAACTAAGCACATTATTAGTTGTATATTTCAAAATGTATATGAATAATGAATAATATGGATAATAATAAAGAACTGGGCCAGAAATTCTAAAAAAAATATTTCATAAAATAATTAAAATAAAATTTACTGCTGATAACAATATATTGAATTATTTAATAATGAAATGAATAATACTCAATGATAACACTTAATAATACTGATCACACTCATACATCACATAAGAATAATTATACATGAGTTAACAAATTGATCATCTGGTTATTATAATTAATTTAATTAAACGTTTCTAATCACCACATTCTTTGCACATAACGCATCGACATGCCATACAGTTTTGGGGTTGCCTTTGTGACCCAAAACTTAAGACCCCAGTATGGAGATCTAGACAATCTAAGCGGAACTAACGCATGGACTTCACGCGAGAGAATTGACACATTAGAATGGAAATTATTTAAGATCGGCCTCTCCCTCCGCCTTAACCACAGGTTTATAGCAGCTAAGCACGGTTTTAGATGAAGATTCGAACCGACCCAAGCCATGTGTACACTCTGGCCAGGAATGTACAATGACTTAGCGATCACGGCTAAACCAACATCTGGCATTCAAGAATGAAAAATCTGGCTTATATATTTCGTTTAGAATGTCTACGTTTACTGAAGAACTAAAATTCACAAAGTATTGCAAAAAGATGCAACGGATGTAAGATATAACATTCATGGCAAAAACAAAAAGTCAATGAGGGTCACATACGACCAGTGGCGTGCATTCCAGGTAAGCTAGGTAAGCTGCGCTTACCCTGAAAAAAATCCGTTAAATGTAATTATTATAGAGTGAAGTTGCGACTTACACCATAGTGAGAACTCAACTAGGAGTTTAAATTTCTGTCAAGGAAGGGTACACTGCCTTGCGAAAGCGCCCGGCCAGAGCGTGGCCCTACATCGAGCATACAATGCTGATGCAGACGGAGACGGAAAGCGAGTGAAAGAGACGGAGGTACTAAGCGCCGCCACCCGGCCCGAAGTGAGCATTGCGATGTTCTCCATCTAAATGCATTAGGGAGTTCGCGCATGCGCTCTTGACTTTTAGGAAGCTCCATTTGATTGTATGTAGCTCTCTGGTAAGCGCAGCTACCCAGGCCCGCCGCCTACAGCACCACCCAGGGTGGCCCTGAAATGAGCTTGCAGACGTGTTCGCATATGCCACAGTGGCAAGCGCCGCATAGTGAGTCTGGTGTTGTAAGTGATAATACGAACTCGTGATTTTTTTTTCATCTGTACGTATTATTTCTATGTGTGTTCTTCCCGTGTGCTGTCTTTTGTGCTTCGTAGAGGTAAGGCACTGAGCTATGGAAGAAAATACATGTATAATTTTAAAAAATCGTTCAGTTGTCGTACTTTGGTGGAGAAAAGTGATGTTATTCGAGTAGGGAGGCCTGTTCCGGAACTTCCTGACTTTAGATGTTTGCACAAAGAAAAGGGAAGAATATTTTCGCTATTTTAATACTAAAAAGTATGGTCTCACTAATGGTATGATTAAACTAAGGTAATAGAAAACTTAATAAATTATTTTGCTGGCCATGTTTACTGTTTTCCTATGATCATAATCTATGGAACAAAGAAGGATATAACAATTTGAACAACGTTTCCAAAGCAATAGCAAAACACGAACGTTCACAAAGTCATTTGCGTTCACTCGTTAAGCTGGCCAGTTTTGGAAGTGACCGCATCGAAACTGAACTTGATCTTCAGTTGAGATCAGACGTAATGCGACATAATGAGACAGAAAAAAATAGAGACATATTAAAACGCCTAATTGACGCAACTTGTTTTTTAGCAATGCAGGAATTGCCTTTCAGAGGGCATCGTGAAAATGAAGAGAGACAATTAACAAAGACAATTACATTGAACTTCAAAATTTGTTGAGTACGTATGATATTACATTGTAACAACACCTAGAATTTGCCAAAACATTTAAAGGCACTTCCAATAGAATTCAAAATTATTTGATTTCTGCCATTTCTTGAGCAAATCTATCAAAGATGATATTGCCACGGCCCAGCACGTTGCGATTATTTTAGATGAAAGATCCGACGTAATTAACAAATCACAATTAGCTACTTCTCTTAGATATGTTCAGGAAAAACTGTAGAAATTCAGGAGACATTTATATCGTTTGTGGACGTAAGGGCGGATAAATCTGCCAATGGATTATTTAATCATGTGGAACAAATAGTAAAATTCGGCGACAAATTGGTTGCTCAGACATGATGGGGCAGCAGAATTTGCCAAACAAGAGAGGAGAATGGAGTTTATTTTGAAATAAAGTAGGTAAAATTACTTGTTTACTTTCAACATTATTTATCTAGTAGATATGATGTAATAACAAATATTTGTTGTTCCTTATGCTTTACTTCAAATGTTATAACAGCGTATGTACGTCTTCAGTTGCCATTTTATTGCGGCTCAATTGCGAGTGGTACGCAGGAAATCGTAATACAGTAGCACCTTTGTTCTCAGTTGCTTCATCTGTGATACTTTTCGTTTTCTCCCCTGACAACATAGGCTTAAGAGGGAAGAGGGGACACTTGTTTCCAAATGTTTCAAGCTTCTTCGAATTTTTGCAAAGTAAAATGTTAAAAAATTATTAATATAAAATATTAAACAAGATTTAAAACATATTACTATCGAATAATTTCAAAGTGGAAGTATGTGAAAACAGTGTAATGAATAATTTCAGACTACCCCTAGCCATTCCGCACCAAATAATCTCCTAAAATTTCTTTCACTCATCAGACGCAATGTCATGGGACTGAGGGCACTACCGTTGCGGAGGCCGCTTCCTCGAATCGGTTCCGACGCGTGAGCTTTGCCGTATTAGCACAAAGGACAGTGTTTCAATTCGGCGTTCATCACGTCCCGACAGACACGAGGAACGTGTTCGATTTCGACGTGTGGATCGTTCAAATGCCAACGACTGTTGGTGACTGGTAGTTCGTAGAAAATTTAGTGCGCATATGCTGGGGACTCGCATTCTTCCAGAATAATGATGATAATAATAATTATTATTATTTTTATTATTTTGATATAATTAAATATTTATATACAGTTACTAAATAGGTTTTCGTTTTGTCTCCTCAAACACATCAAGTCGCACCCTTGCTATTTACAGAGCTTACCCATAGGAATCGGTCACCGCACGCCCCTGCATACGACCCTCACACGTTACAAAACCAGATCTGTTGAGTACCACTTTTGACCCTCATGGCGTTCAACCTGTTAAATGGTGAATTGAGATTGCAATAGGCATCGAAAGCCGCTCATGTGATTCGTAGGATTCTCAAACACCCAGTGTCGGCACTTGCTGGAGATACCAGAATCATGCTACAACAATTTGTTCCTAGAATATTTGACTTCGTATTTTTTGCATAGCGTTCTGGTTAATCCTAAAAACGAGGAATTTAAGAGAGCATATTCTAATCTTTGAAAATGGAAATGATTTAAATAAACGAAGTGAAATATATATATATATATATATATATATATATATATATATATATATATATTCAAGTAATTATTCGAGAAAATTTTTACAGATGGATGAATGCTCTGGAACGAAAATTGCAAGAAATTAAAACGCGATTCGATGAAAAGAGCTTGTTGAATTGAATTAAAAAAGATATGTACTTGTAATTAACTAAGACATTCATGTGAAACATCCATTGCTTTAATACTAAGATAATGCCTTGGGAATACAGTATCTAAGATCTTAAGATATTTGTAAATAAAATTAAAAGAGAGATTATCAAAGCAAAACATCGTCAAAGTGATATGAAAAATAAATGAAGACAAGTGTTGTTTTATTCATGACAGTCTTTTTATATGCACAACAGAAAAAATTAGTAGAAAATTATTGAGAGCACATTATTAAAGAAAAATTATTCGCAATGGAAGATTTATAAGATTATTTTAAACAATAGAATGGATGTATTTTACTACAGACCATTAAGAACGAAAAGTTATTTTTACTAAGAACGAAACGAAAACTAGATAAAGCTGTGAAAAGTAATAAAACGCTAAATTAGGTAGCTAAATTACGAAGAACAGTGAAAAGTAATTTCATACGCTTTTCAAGACTTTGTGTTTTTTAAATTCTTTATTCTTCTTTCTATATTTTTGAATGGAAATAACGTTTGAGGAAGAACTATTTCATAAATAATAAATTTGTATTTATTAATAATTACAAATATTATAATTACAAATTACACGTAAATGAAGTAAATACTTCTACAGAAGGAAGTATTTTAAAAGGAAGTTCTTTAAATAAGCTATATTATTACAAAATCGAGAGCACTTAAACCAAATGAATAGATGTACCAAACTGAAAAAATAAGGTCGCATGAGGTATCGAACATCGACTTGAAACTATTTTACAGTAAATTTTACAGAGTGAGAAGTATCACCAAAAGCCATCAGAAGTTTCCTAATGCACGACTCAATGCGTAGCACACCGAAGTGCGTGCCTTTGTGCCTGTGGAATGAGGCGGCGCTCCATCCGAAGAAGAGTGATGGGGCGGGAGTGTTCTAAGGCGCCGGGAGGGTCCTTGCAGAAGGGGCGAAGCGGGCAAAGCCGCCCTGAAAACCTCATCTATTATGGTGGGTGCGGCGGAAACACGAATCCGTCTCGCCGGCCTCTCTTTTTGTGCGCGGCGGAGTGGCGAACGTTCTAATCCTCTACGTCTTCGGCGTCCTCGCTTCCGCGTCCCTCTTGGTCCCGCCCTGCTCCTGAGACCTCGCTTCCGCCTCTCTTGCCCCCCCCCCTGCACGCGCTCCCGCATCACCACTCTTCAAGGATTCCCGCGACCTTTCCACGTTCTCGTTGTCGCGTCGGTAGCCTTTTGTGGTTCTCCGAGCAATACCACCCGAATGCCGGAGCAGTACCCTAACAAACGGGCCACGGACCGCGCGTGATATTTTTCCCCTTATTTGTCCTGTCCTCACAACTTACATACGCATACACTTACACGCTCTACACTACCAAAAATGTCAGTTGACCAATTGGGATCTTAAAAGCTTGTTTAGGAAGGGGTGGTACCCAGACGGTGCCCAGGTCGGCCCAGGCGGTGCCCAGGTCGGCGCTGGATCTCGCCATCCAGCGGGGGAAAACTTTTCCCACTCCCGGATTCCGCTCCCCCCCCCCCCAGTTCAAGATATCTGAAACTCGAAGTAGCTCTGAAAAACAGATTTTGAAAAGTTAGTGGATATCTTGGTATCTAACACTTGTGAGTAACAAATAAGTGAAACGTGCTGATTGAAAATATGCAAACCATTTGTCTCTATCACTCACCGTTTTTTAGATATACTTCTTCAACCATTTGTATTTCACTAAACATTTTTTATTACATGGAGTAATAATGAACATGAACGTAGGTTAGAAAATAGTGCGATTAAGTCACATGGCACGCAAACTGTATAGTAATATATATTTCAATGTATATTACACATATCAAATCCATACACACTGAAAATACTTAATCTAAGTTGTATTTGGTTTGAATTTCGTGGCTGTAGATTTGCGTTTGCGCTGAGCATCTGGCATGTCACGCTGAAGAGGCCAGCTAACATTGCTGCACGCCATTGACCCTGATATGTTACTCCATCTCGAGATTTCCTGTTGAAAACCATGTTCATCACTGACGAAAGCTAGGTTTTTGAGGAAGAAGTCAAGGTGCTAATCAAGGAGATGAATTTTGGTGGACATGTTGACACCCAGCTTCTTGTATGCACTGATTTACTTTTTCAAAACATTTATACACCAGATTTATAATTTCCAAGGACATTGTCTGTAACTGAGTTGAATGTCCTCCATGCCCTTTTTTCAGTATCATTCAATAAGTTTTGAAAGTGAGTATCAGCAATTACCTTTCTTATTTGTGGACCTCTGAATACACCTTCTTTCATTTTCACATAACTCAACTCTGGAAAGTAGTTGCACATTTACCAAAAAGCATCCGAGTTGTTGCCTAGTGCAGACACTAAATTTTTCATGATTACCAGCTTGATCTGAAGCTGTGGCATGGGTACGTTGTCAGGGTAAATCAACGTCACACAAAGGACATATTTATGTCCTGGCTGCATTCTGATAAGCCAATTTTTCTTTAAGTAGTGGTGCTTTCTGATTGGCCTTGTCAGACTTCAACCAGTATTTGATTTACCTTGTCAGACGTTCCTATGAGAATGGCGATGATTTTTAAAACACCATACTTAATCTAAGTTGGATTCTAAATCTAATACACAATTTATACCTGTGATGTGTAATATTTTAAATGTTGTGTTAACAAGTGTCCATGTGTTTCTCTTCCTTATTGCGCAAAAACGTAAATAGTAGAAGACCAACGAAACTAAGTTATGAGTGCTTTGGATGTAGTCCAGTACGCGAGTACTCGTGCTACGAATGGACGCGCGAGTAATAATTGAAAATGAAAAAGAAACAAATGAAAGATTCAAGAATTTTCGTTATCGCATTACTAAAGTGTTACCTTAAATATAAATATTTTCATAGACGACGAAAATAGTGTACGGAGTTGCGTGAAAATATACAAAAAACATGGGGACAAAAAA
Source organism: Acheta domesticus (assembly GCA_031308135.1). Taxonomy (NCBI): domain Eukaryota; kingdom Metazoa; phylum Arthropoda; class Insecta; order Orthoptera; family Gryllidae; genus Acheta; species Acheta domesticus. The sequence goes on along the minus strand of JAHLJT010004567.1, from coordinate 97,663,522 downwards.
ATTGATAAACGGTGATCCATGAAAATTAACTCTTGTCGATATCTTAAAAACCTGACGTGACAGAGCAAAATGGTTTTCAGATTTGAAATCAACATGAAAAGCTACACCGGAGAAAGTAAACACCATGCTAGATATCTATAGATTGTTTATCGGTGCAATGAATCGACTAATCTATCAATCGATCCCGCGTTCTCGACTTCCGCAACCCCGCTCTCACGTTCATTTTCTATCCAGCGTTCACCTGCCCGTGTATTCCCGTCACCATTTCCGCAACTTAACTCTTGCGTCCCATCTCCAAAGTTTTGGCAACGTTGTGGCGTTGTGGCAACTTCTACGTTCCCGTTTCTGCGACCTTCCTCTATCGTCCCTGCTCTCCGTACTTCCAGAATTTCTGCTCTCACGTTCGTGTTATCTATCTCCTTTCTCGGTTCCCGCAGTTGTACTGTCGCGTTTAACCGTCCTTGCCCCAGTCCCTTCCCAAATGTTTACATTCTCGCCTTCGAAAGAAGAAAAATAATTGTAATCGAGCACCGGAAATTGGCGGTTTTTCGACTCGTATTGCTGGTTCCTCATAACAAAAACGTGAATAAATATTATTTTTGTAAGTAGTAATCTAACTTTCTCTTTCACGTAGTGTGGTCAGAATCCAGTTTTGTGGATACTTGGTACCGAAAAATTGATTGAAAGCAAATCGTCTGTCGGTCTGAATCTGTCCGCCTATTCGTCAGTTTGTCTGTTATCAAGTTAGTCCTAAACCGTTCTGCCGGTTGTCTCCAAAATGGGTATTTCTCGATCAATCAAAACAATCTTGAAGTTGATATTTTGTTTTTTTTTACTTTACCTTTACTCGAAGCCTCCAAATGCCTCCATCGGTAGGCCACCGCCCCTGTCGGAACAACATTTAAGCTTGCGACTAGCCTCAAAACATGTGGTAGTGTAGTGCATGCAAGTTTGTATGTGCGCTTGTGTGAGTGTGTGTGTAAGAAGAGTGATATGAAGAGGAAGGGAAGATGGTCCGTGGTCATTGACCCTCTGACCCGTTTGTTGGACTAGTGCCCTGGTATTCGCAACGTATTAATCGAAGAAACCAGAGAAAACTACCTATAAGAACAGGTGATCACAAGAATTCTTCTCCAGACAAAAGCTGAATTCGACACAGTCATACAGCTGAAAATCTGCCATCGCATCACCTCGACCTTTGGAACCTCTAGACCAACGACCCTACGGAGTGCAGAAGCAACTTTGTTGTCACTACCTTAGCTAGTGTAATGTTGAAATAGAAGAAGTCGTTCAGAAGGTATAAGTGAAGAAGTCGGGGTGAAGGTGGAAGCGGATACGTCAGTGCGAAGGTGGAAGTGGAGAATTCGGTGACAAGATGTAACTGGAGAAGGCAGTACGAAGATGGAAGAGAAGAAGTCGGTGCGAATATGGAAGTAAAGAAGAAGTCATTGAGAAGGTGGAAGTGAAGATGTCGATGCGAAGAAAAAAGGGAAGAAGAAGTCGGTGCGAAGAAGGACGCGAAGGTGGAAGTAAAGAAGAAGTCGCTCCGAAGGTGAAAGTGAAGACGTCGATTCGAAGGGGAAAGTAAAGATGTCGGTGCAAAGGAAGACGCGAAGAAAGAAAGAAAGAAGGCGTGGGCCAAAGCGGCACGGGACGTTGAAGGCCGAGTGCGGAGGCGAAGACTCCAGCGGATCAGCGCGAGGCCATCCGTCTTCCTGGGCTCCCCTCCCGCGGGCCGTGTGGATCGAGGCGTCCGCTTATCGGTCACCGCTCGAGCGCTGACGCATGGCCCTTGGAAGCGGAATCGCGGCCGAGGACAGCGCGGGGCAAGGGCGGCCCTTAGACACTGCGACGAGTGTTGCCGAGGGCACGGTGAATCCTCTCCCTTTGTTGCTGGCTTTCGCTAAAGCCCCCGAGATAGAACACCGCAGACAAACAGACAAACGACGGTCGACGCGGCGCGGCTGATGCCCGACGAGTTTTCGATTTTGCGGATGTTGTATCTTTTATCACTGTTGTCAGAAATGTTTTGAAGATTAGGGCAACTTGAAGTGATCAAACTCTTCAGAGGTGTGTGTAGCAGAATGATCTCGCGGTTGAGTTATTGTGACGTTAATGCTCATTTTGTGTTATGAATTGGAATTGCATTTGCTATCACACGGAAGACATATTGGACACTGATTTAAAATGAAAATAATATAATACATAATAAAGACAAATAGCAGTTAATTTTATTTGTATATTTCAGCTCTTTTAGTTATTATAATATTAAGAAAATGTTGAACATTCATTTAGTAAACACTTCCATATTTATTAAATATTAATTGAAAACTTGCATGTATGGGACAGAATGAATTGTACGATCTTTTTGTTATTTAACCCTTCAGTGGGCGCGTGGAGTACCGGTGTACTCCACATAATTTTAAACCTTCATTTCTTTTATATAAGCTAATGCTTGGAGCTGTCGTTCCCGGTAGCTGACTTTGCAACTGTAAGGAACCGCATGGCGGAAATGGATGTCATCAAAACCGCTTATCTCTCTCGCGATAACAGATTTGTTTTGAATGGAGCACCGTCGTACTCCACGCGCCCACTGACGTCCCTCAGTTGTCTCTTGTGTCAGTCGTCCGTCCATCCTGTCTTTCGCTCCTTCCGTGTTCAGCTGAGTATGTAATCTGTGTTATACTTCTGTGACTAGCTATCTGAAATTAGTGTGGTGTTTCTTTTGAAATATAAATTCTGCTAAACAAAGTAAATTACAAGAAAAGACTGAAAAAATGACAAGAAAAGATTTTGATGAAGATGACAGTGATCATGATGATGATGAAGTTACAGGAGATCTTCTTGAAATTAGTGATCACAATTCTCAGACTGAACAAAGCGAGTCAGAAGAAGATGAAAATTAATCACAGACTCCTTTACTTATGACTTATTTCGTCGCAAAAGACAAAAATACAACTTGGAATAAGGTGAAACCACGCGTAAATGTTCGTTCGAGATCTCACAATATAACTTTGTATTTACCAGGACCAACGAAAAGTACCAAAGGGCTAGTTGATGCTACTGACTATGTACGTCTCTTTATAAATAATGATGTCATAAGTTTGATTACCATAAATACTAACATTTATATTGAGAAGATAAGATCACGTTTTGGTCGTTGTAGAAGTGCAAGAGCGACAGATGATACGGAGATTAGAGCTTTTATTGGAATACTTTTTCTTATTGGATCGCATGGAAGTTCAAGAAAAAATTGCAGCAAAATATGGGAAAATTTCAGAGGCTCAGGTTTAGAAGCATGTTTTTTTGTCAATGAGCCTGAATAAATTTAGACTTCTATTGAGAATTCTAAGATTTGATGATGTAAGGGATAGAAGTATCAGAACTTCGTTCGACAAGTTAGCGGCCGTTAGAGAGTTATTTGACGAAATGGTTGCAAATTATCAATATCAACCGAGCGGGCCATTTTGTGTCAGTAATTCAGTAATAGTCGGTAGATTTGAAACTATTGTTAGGAGGAGAGGTAAGCAAACAGTCATGAGGTAAGAAAACTTCCAAGCGGCCATGGCCGCTGTGATGTCTGCGGCAAGAGTCGCAGTAAGTCTACTTGCAGATGGTGTGAGAAAAACAAAAAATGGATGTCCAAAGACCATTTGAAAGCTATATGTGTATATTGTTATGAACTTTTAACATTTGAGCCATTGTAAAATTTCCAAAGTGATTTGTGACAATAAACATATTTTTTCTGGATTTTTCAAAATTTCTTTTTATAACTGAATTGCCTCGTTCATTTCAGTTTATTAATGTTAGAACGAAAAGAAGTTGCATCAACATCAATGAAGTTAGCGACCACTATTGGGTTTAACATTATGTAACTGAAGATGACATGATATGGTGATGATAGGGGTGAAAAGGACGTACACAAATACAACCATGTCCGAGGCTGGTCTCGAACCCGCGATCCTTGGGTCCGAATTCAATACGACACTACTGCTTTAGCGATATCGGACATCAGCGATCGGCCTGTACGATTTTGTTATGTTTGTGTTACCAATTTCCAATGCGCGCAAAAACTGAAAGAAAACTACGCAACCTTCGATCATGAGAGAGGTGTGTGAGGTTTTGTTACATTCTCAGGAGCTTCGGAAAATCCAATCTTAATAATATAGCTTCCATGTTAAGCAATAAATGCATTTATCTGATTGTATTATTTTGCCTATTCTCAAGCTGCGCGTACTGACTCAACTCTCATACTCAGCGCTTCACTGCTTACGTTGCAGCGAACATCGTTAGTTAAAATGGAATGTCTAAGTTCATTAAGATGTACTGTTATTTCTTTCAAAACTATGGTTACTACATAAAAATGAGTAGACCTTGTGGTTTCTGATTTGTAATTATTGCTCCTTTGAGCCCACAGCTACCGAAGCTGTGTCTCAACTCTTTTTTACCCTCCAAGATGGAGGCAAGAATGCCAAATTGCAAACCGCCATTTCTGCAGTATACACCTCACACCACAGGTAGCCTTTACGTTATTATCCCTCGAATTTCGTACGTTGGCGGTTGTCAATATCGAACATCTTTAGTTAAAACCGACTTGTCAGATTTCCTTTAGAAATAACGCCGCTACGTAAAAACGAAGAGCGAGAGCCTTGGTATTTCCGATTCGCATCTGTTCGTGCTAACCTTGAGACAGAGTTGCAGAGCCGGGAGACACCTTCCATCTCCGGTCTTTCCGGCAGGGGGAGGACGGGCAAGGCGTAGGAATCTTCCCCAGCGGAGCTCGTTACAAGTGGACGAGCTCCGTGATGGAGGACGTGCCAGATTGGCGCCCTTAGCTCCAGATGCCCTTTCCGCCCACCGCCCCCGCCGCCGCAATGAACGATCGCAAGTGCCACCAGGGAACCACGTCGAACCGCGACCCCACTGCTAAACAGTGGTGGCCAACGGATGGAGCTGTCGGGGGAAATGCAGGGTTTTGTGCTGTGTTTATTGTCTGTAACTCAATATGTCGCGAAATACATTACACGTAACAGCTCGAATTATTCGCAGTTGTCTGGGTAACGAAGTGCTAAATCTAGTTTGTGTACCTTGAATTGCGGACAGGTTATATGAAATGAAAGTGGACGGGCAAAGATTATAAAAAATTGAAAACAAAACAAAACATTTCCTGTTATTAAACATCCGCAGATGTAAAGATTATGAAAACATGAATTTACGGTCGAGGCAATTCTGATGATACATTGTATCAAGAAATGAATTGATTTGTGATAATATATACGGGACAACAATGTACAAACATAGTAGAAGGACATGAATAACTGAATGGAAGTGAAATTAGTAATACACGTATTGTGAAAGACAAATATTAAAAAAAGTATTGTGGGTTATTAAACTACGGGCTCCAAAATCCTCTTTGTAAATTAAGAGTTCAGAGTTGTATATTAAACCTCTTACATGTATAGATCTTATTTATTCTCCACTGATATTTCGAATGAAGATATGTTTGTGAAATAGAAATATAATATACTCGCATAATACCCCGTGTAAAATCAAAATAAGACTTTTGTTAAAAATATATTCAAAAATGAATGTATGACCCACATACACATGCAGAAACGCAATTTTCATTCAAAATCGTATTTCATTTCATATTTACAAAGTATATTTTCATTTATATTATTACAAATAACAACACGAAGATACACATACGCAATTGTAAATTAATTTTAGCACTGTTGATTATGCCTACCTACATACGAACAAATTTCATAAATGAGATTGCCGAAATTGCTGAAGTTTGAATGATTAATGTAACACTATATCAATGTACATTTCGTATCCACAGTGGAAATAAAATGCGTAGAGCAAAATTTTCACTTGACATGCGAACATATTAATGATGAAATATGCATATCCAACAGCCATGAATTAAATGGGATAACTTTTCTGATTTCTGAATGCTGTGATAGAATTTCAAATTATATTAACAAGTTACTCATATGTATGAATGATTAGATTGGTTCTGTCGTCTGTGGTCAAGCATTTTTTAAAACAAGTAGCTGTAATCATCTTTGGAGCTGTCAAATATACGAATTTCATTTACATTGGAAATAGATTGGAATCTAGGGTGTTTATTTATATGCAAAAATAACATTTTGACGTTTCTTGTCAATTAAATGAGAATTAGTGTGTCCCGTTTTTTTTCAACTTTAATGAAAGTAACGTCATGAATTGGAATTTGTGTTTAAAATTTAAGTTGCTCGAAATACGGCTATTTACGGGAAAGCACCAGCGAGAAAATGGTCGGTACATATTCTCGTCTTGTTCTTGACGATGAACATTTTTATAACGATTACTAGTGTAAATAAAGCAACATGACACAAATATTTTACACACAATTTTTATATGAGAAAAACATATTTAATATATCGAAAGCTAGTATCCAATGGTACAAAATATCTGTATCGAGATTTTGTATGAAATACGTTTTATTACATTTACAGGTCCTACCACACTTTGAATCGGGAGATTTATTTCTAAATTCAATACATTAAATCGGGAGACGATAGTGCTAACCTTAATTTCACAAATCCAATTCAAAGGCGTTAGAATGTCTCCTAAAAACAAGCATCATGATCGAAATGGTGAAAAAACGTGTTCATTGAAATGCTGTATGTTTGTAGAAAGCGCCTAGAAGTGTGTATAGAAAATAAGACATGCCTCATTGCCTAAAACGTTTTTTACTTATTTAAGGTCGCTTTTTAACACCTAAGGTTACACAGCGACCTCGGGAATTAACATTGATTTTGTAACATGTTTGGTAATGGTAGCGGAACTCACATGTTGCCACACAGACTCAGTACCTCGGGTGGGATTTGAACCCTCAACCGATTAGGGAGGCAGGAACGGTCATTTAGCCTTAGCGACCTCGGCTGACATTTTAAAACGTTTTTCCATTCGCTGATAAAAGATATATTCATGTGGGTTAGTACAATATTCTCTCAATCCCTTCATTTCTCTACTTTGAAGAACTTCATGTACAGATTTTTTACAAATATTAGTAGCTCTAGGTTTTGTTTCAGTAAAAATATGTCAGTTGTAACATAACTAAACTATTGGTACTAGAGAATGGTACAAACTTTCCCGTATTAGTTTTCTAATTCCTTTTGTCTCGGCTAGATATTAGGAATTTCCACATACTCTTGTCTGCTGCCATCTATGGCCGCTCAAAGTACATTTTTTACTTTCGCGTATACGCACGTATATATGGAGTAATATACATTGTATACGGAAAGGTAATGCTGCGCGAATTTTCGGCAGAAAAAATATTCGTTGGTAGGCCATGTTAACGAAAAAGTTGATAACTCCAGTTGCCAACTTAAGAAAAAATCCCCTAAAACGTGGTGTAGCCAGAACTCCTATTTTGTAAGTCGTTGATACCCAAAAACCAATTGAAAGCAAAACGTCCATCCGTCCGTCTGTCCGGTGTATGAGAATAACACTAGAGCTTATACTATGCGTACGATTTTTTCAAATTGAAGAAATCTCTATCCATCATGAGTCGAAGTTCTGAGATATTGGAAAACATTCATTAATTTTTGGAGATACTTTACATTAAGCTCCCCAGTCATTTTCAAAATTTTCTCAAAAATGGCTCCAAGTTTTTCCTTATATTTCTTGTAAGAAAAGACTAAAATACACTTATTAAGGTGGCACAGGTCCGATTTTCACGTTTAACTCTAAAATTTCCTAAATTGCAAACGATTTCCTAAACTACAAAATTGAAGATAGAGATTTTTATTTCAAATAAAATTTTCTCTTCATAGTGAGTTATTTCTTTAAGATCTTGTACATTTTTTGAAAATTTGAGTAGTTTTCGCGCAATATTGCGTGCAATATGTGCAGTTTTAAAAAATACGAAAAAAGATTTTCCCAAAAAGAGCTCCAATTTTTTTCTTTAAACTTAGTAGCGATAGTGCTAAATGTACTCTATTAGATGAACGTAATATTGCTATATTCTTTTGTTTTTTTCAAAAATTGCAAAAATATAATACTTTTGACTTGTCTCTCACGTCGTTAATATTTCCACTAGCCGCGATTTCTTGACATTATTATGTTAATAAGTACATGTGCTTTAAATAATTTCAAGTAACGTTTCTCCAAAAAAACACAAACGTTTTCTCTGAAAAGTTGCTAAATATTCCGCATTTTCAGAAACGCTTAAACGTCATTTTCTCATAAGTTGCTTCAATTTGTTTTCTTCAAACATTTGGTACGGATATTGCCAATTGCACTCTTTAAAATGACAAAGTTTATTTTGAGGTATCTTTTTAAGCAAATGTATTTTTTAAAATATCTCTTACGTCTTTAATATACACATTACCAGCAATTTGTAAACAATATTATATTTGTGAGTGAATGTGCTTCAATTGACTTCAAATGAAGTTTTCTGAAAACTGAAAAAATTTCTGTGAAAAAGAGCTCAACCATTTTTTGTGAAAACTAGCCCAAAATTCCGCATTTTCAGAAACGCTGAAATGCCTTTTTCTCATAAATGGCTCCAATTTTTTTCAAACTTTTGGAACGAATAGTGCTAATTGCACTCTTTAATATGACGTAAATTTTATTTTGTGGCATTTTTTGTTTTTTCAAAAATTACATCAATGTACTTTTTTTTAAGGATCTGTCACATCTTTATTATGCACATTAACAACAATTTGTATACATTATTATATTTGTTAGGTTCAGTGCTTTAAATGAAGGATTTTGAAAACTCAAAAATTTTCTGTGAAAAAGAGCTTCAAATTTCTCATTTTTAGCGGCGCTTAAACGCCATTTTCTTAAAAACAGCTACAAATTTTTAAAAGAAAATTGCCATTTAGGACGAGGTTTTTGTGTTTTTTAATGTTCTAAAATTAATATTTCCGTTCGACCATTAGGAAACCGAAAAATTAAGAAAATGTAAAAAAAATGTACTTTGGGTGGCGATAGATGGCAGCTGTCAAGAGTATGTTGAAATTCCGACAAGCTAGACCAGACTCACGGAAATAGAAATCTAATAGGGGAATGTCCTTGCCATTCTGTTGCTTCACTAGTTTTGTTATCACGAACCGGCAATGAAATGTTTTTCTGTCGAAAATTTGCCATTTTTTCGCGTAGCATATCATTGCTTTCCCTGTACTATGTATATTACTCCGTATATACGTACGTATACGGGAAAGTAGAAAGTAACTTGCATACTGTGCTCTTGGTGTATTCCCACTACATTTAGTAATGTTTCCTTTTGCTAAATATCATTTTATAAAATAAATCTATTGCAAAGGTGAAACTTATAAATTTTAAATTTATTTTATTATTTTATTTCTATTTATTCATTACTTTTTTATTTTCATAATTTCAACCACACTGTAACGCTCAAATGGTATTCAACCACACTCTAACGATAATGGTATTTAAGTTATTGAACTATGACTTTCGCGTCCTTCGCGACATTCCGAACCTGATTCCATATATCCGTTCTTGTCGCCTTACTTGTCCTCCTACGCAATTGAGGCTGTGACGTCAGCTATGCTGATAGTGCCGCCTGGCGTGGTGACACGGTCTCCGGTGGCGCGCGGTGATTTCTGCGCAGTGACAATCCGTCAAGTCACGAAATGCCCGACGCTAATTGTCGCAAAAACACTACTCACAGAGCTTCATAGCACTTGAAAATGTTCTTGTTTGTATTTTAAACGGTGTTAAACAACGTCGTAAAAGCAATTGTCATTAATAGTGTCCGATACAATGACTGTTGCGTGTAAGGGGAAACTTTCAATTGCTTAACGTCTGTTGAAAGAAACCTACAATGTTAATGCAGAATAGAAGAAGCTCTGAACAGACTACACTCTCACTAATTGGAACACACTTACATCCATCTTCTCTATCTTCTAGATTCGACCTGTTTCGGAAAAGCTGTTTTCCGAAAATAGGGATTTACTTCTATCCCTGGCTGTGATCGTGCATCTCAGCAATAAACCACGGAGCATATCATTTACAAGTGTCCGCCTTCAGCAGAACACAAGACGATTTACTGATTGTGAGGGCAAGACCTGAAGTTGTGCAGTGGCTGAGCTCTTTGGACTTGCCTTGACTAGTGTTTTTAAAACTTGCGCTGTTATAACGCTGTTATAACGTATCTCTTGCGCTGTTATAACGAGAAGTAACATCTCACTAAATATCCTTTTTATTTATATTTTTTTTATATCGTGCGCATTTTGTAAGCCAAAAACAAAATAAATAAACCACAAGAAGGAAAAGCCGCGCATTCCCCCTAGATGTTAAACCTTTTTAGAGAGACAACGCAATAAGTAAATGGGAAGACAGATTTTACAAATTTTAAGACACTAAATTTGTTGTAGAGGAATTTGTTTATTCCAATATCTTCTGACTGTCTTTGGATTTTAATTATATTTCTTGGTCCAGTTTTTTAAGACGGGCTTTTATATAATAGAATTTATTCACAACACATTTGACAAAAACAGAAAAAAAATTGTAAATTGAAACCTGAATTAGAATTTATAGAAGAAAGTAATAGTGTTTCCTATGAAACATTCTTAAACATACCTTAACAGAACACCATATTCCCTTGGATGTTATTGATACAGTTTTACTAAGGGAATACATTTATCTTTCCAACTAGGAATGAAGACAAAAAAGAAAATTGTATCAGTATGATTAAGGAAGTTGAAAACTCTATGTGTAAAATTCCAGAGAACCTTAGACATTCCACCCGTATAAATGTTGCCAACATTTTAAGTTATTATATCTCTAAACCTATTAAATTGCTCAAACGAGATAAAATTATTAACAATAAATTAACAAATACATATATAGGTTTAAAAGGTTGCAACCAGAAAATGACAAAGGGAGGAGGCAATGTGGCCATTATGTATAACATAAAAGTAGAGGAACAGGTTAAGAATAATAACAGTTACAAAATAGTTAGTAAACCCAAAACCAATAAATAAATTAAAGAATTACAAATAATCATAAAGAGATAAAAAGAAAACTAGTACATAGATGAAAAAACATTTAAAACCATTTATCCAACTAGTGGCAATGTAGCTAGAGCCTATGGCCTTATTAAGATCCACAAACAAAGCTATCCAATACGCCCAGTAGTCTTCAGTGCAGGTTCTCCAATACATTAAGAATCAAAATTCTTAAACTAACTATTGAAACCTGTTTTATTAGAAAGTGAATATAAATATTATGTAAAAAATTGTTATAATTTATTTGATGAACTGAAAGAAATTAATAACCCAGATTCACATATTTTAATTTCTTTGGATGTTGTGGCAATGTTCCCATCAGTACCACATTATTTAATTTTACAAGGAATAGAAAATTTACTGAATGAGAATAACACAGATATAAGCATACAAAAACAAGATATAATTTCATTTACTAGTTTTTTGTGAAACAATATTCCTTTAAAATTCAATAAGTAAACATACTAACTACTAAAAGGTACTCCTATTGGAGGATGTCTTAGTAGTTTGTTTGCAGAGATAGTTGTGAGAAATTTGGAAACCACACTACTACAAATAGAAGTTATTTATATCATAGATATGTTGATGATATCTTACTTAAAGTAAAAAAGAAGTGGTTGAACATATTTTGACTCAATTCAATAGTTATGATGACAAAATAAAATTTACTGCAGAAATAAAGAATCAAGACCAAATAAATTTTCTAGATATGACCATTCATAAATTTAACAATAGAATCATCATAGCTTGGTATCAAAAACCAAGCAATAAAGGCATAATTTTAAATTATGCATCAAAGCATCCCTTGTCTAAAAAAATTGGATTAATTTATAGTCTGGTAGACAGGGCTACTAAATTAGCAAATTTTAAATTTCATAAAAAATGTTAGACAAAATTCTAAAAATACTATTATAAAATAATTACACTGCTACCTTTGCCAAAAGGTAAATGAACAAAAGAATGTGTAAATTAAGGAATGACATAAAAAAGACAAAGAAACTTCCTTATATTGTCCTGCCTGAAACGGTCCTTGTATTGTCCTGCCATTATATTACCTCTCATACCAACAGAAATTTTAAGAGTTTCAGAGACAATCAACTTAAATTTAAGATGGAATACAAATGTACAAAAAAGAATCAGATTGTTAAAAAGGTAAAAGACAAATTGAACACTTTGGATCAGGATAATATAGTATATCATATTGCTTGTAAGAATTGACAACTTACATATATATGTCAAAAAAAGAGAAATTTGGAAAAAAGAATTAATGAGCACAAAAACAATATTAAAGAACTTCCAAACAAACAAAACGCATTGACCAAACATAGCATTAAACTTGAACATAATTTTGATTTTAAAAATGTACATATTATTGACCATGATAGTAGGATGTATCCCAGAATGATTTCAGAGAACTTACATTTACAAATAAATGACACAATGAACACAAAAGTTGAAAGTAGTCAAATTTCTAGTATTTATGACAATGTACTACATAAAATTAAAGGAAAAACATAAATAATTTGGACACAAGGCACACAAAAATGTCCAACTTAGATATATTTTGTTTCTCACTTGATTTAAAAATTTTAAATTCAAATTCAAAAATTCAAGTTTAAATTCAAAAATTCAAGTGTCTACCAGATGTCCCCTTCCCAATTCTTCTATTCAGTTTGGTCTCTGACACCATTGAGGGTGGTTATATAACTTTGCTTTTTTGACAAGATGTAGTTAGTTATTTATTAAAAATTACCAATGAATTCAAGAATCAATGGTTAAGGTGAATTCATTCGTACCTGGTACACAAATATTAAATTTACAACATATTATATCTTAATTGTAACTAAACATGTGTTTCTGTATTTAGTCAGACTTCTGAAGAATAGGAAAAAGTGCTCCTCGAAACGTCAAGAGAAATAAAATTTGCAAATTTAGAATAGATGGTCTTTTATTAACCTTCTAATCATCAAAATATACAAGACTGTATTAAAAAACTGGACAAAGATATATAATTTTTGTTTACATTTCGCATGTTAAAATTCCCAGAATGTAATGCGTTTTAAGGACAAACATTCTTCACATTCTGCTCTTAAGAAGTAATCTTGATATCACAAGTGTTTTGTGATATATTTTCTTTATGATTCATAGTACCTAATCTTAATATATTTCATTGAGTAATTATTGTGACTTTATGTGAGTATAAAGTAAAGGTCAAGTTTTCAATTCCAGAATGGACAATCTCTTATCTTTAATTTCTTTTGCACAAATTGCACTTATAAATGGTTTTACTCGTATATTCATTCAAAGTTCTCAAACTTTCAAAATTCAAATTTTAATATTTCGCTTTTCTTTTGCGAATCGTTTTAAAACGGTGAAATGAGTCTTTCTTGTTGTGTTCGCGGCTGCAAATCAATCGCACGAGCGTCGTCAATGCACTTTGCATCGCGTGAAAAAGGGCGTGCACTACATTCACATCCAGAGGGCAATGCGTCTCCTCCATGTTATAAGATAATTCATCTCTGTTTCTATATTGTGCCCTACGGCATATAATCAGTATTGGATAGATGCATGAACAAGTGGATGGATAACGTTGGCGTATGTAGTCTGAAACGTGTGTGTGGTGTGTGTGTGATGGGGGGGGGGGCAACTACTTTCATGGGTCTCTTTTTCCATTAAACGTTTTGTACTTACATATGCCAAATTGTCCTAGTAAATTAATCAAATACTGCAAGGATATTTACACTGTAACTGAAATGATACAATTAATAAATACAATTGATTTTATGTTGAACCATTGAATGGTTTGTCACGTGGCTTAGAGAAACTCTTTCCCAAATGTATAACGATTCCTCGAATTATCAGGTGTAAAGGGGAAAATCAAGGATATAAATAAAATGTTTTATTTAATAAGCATTAAGTCAAATCAGAAATATGGAATGAAGTTAGCTACAAATCATCATGCGTTCGATGAGGCACTCTGTCATAGTTACGATTATTATAAAAAAAGTTGCAATTTCTAGAACAAAATATGATGTTTAGACTGATATTTGTAACTAACATTGAATTGCATGGTTTATTTTGAAAACAACAATTTAGATTTGGTAACTATAAATTGTAAATGTGTACACGATCTAAATGTTTTACTAAATGAAAATGGTCTGATTATATTCCATATTAATATCAGGAGTCTAAACAAGAACTATGATAACTTAGTGTTAAATATAAAAACGATGGAAAAAAACCTGATGTCATTATCTGTACAGAAACTTTCAAAATAAGCTATGCAAATATGTATGTAATTGAAGGATATGAAATGTTTTTTGTAAATAGTTGTCTAAATAAAAATGATAGTGTTTGTTTGTACACAAAGTCTGACTTGAAATGCTCAAATCGATAAATTGCAATTGGTGATACGAAGGCGATAATTAGAAATGTTGTTACTAATGTAGGTCAGATATATATATATATATATATATATATATATATATATATATATATATATATAACTTCTGTGTACAGATCACATAGTATATCCATTAATAAATTTATAAATAATCTTCAACATCACCTGCGAGAATATGATAATTTTGAAAATCATTTTGTAATTGGAGATATGAATTTAGATATACATAAGGAAAATGTAAATACAAATCTGTATTTGAATAATTTTTTTGAACATGGTTACAAATCATATATAAATATACCAACTCGCGTTACTGATAATTCAGCTTCTTGTATTGATCATATATTTGGTAAAAAACAGATGATTTAGATGTAGATTCAATAGTCTATGACTTCGATCTCACTGATCATTCGGCAACGATAATCCATTTGAAATGTGATACTTCATGAAAAAAGACCTGCGAGTCAATAAGTGAGTATAAAATTAATTATAATCGTTTGACGAGGCAAATGCATAAATTAAATTGGAATTTGGTGTATCAAGCAATTTATGCAAATGAAGCAACAAATGTTTTTATAAAACTCATACAGGAAGCTATCGATGAATCAAAACAAGTAATTAAAGGGAAAAATAATAAAACAAAGAAAGGAAAAAATGGATAACGAAGGGCTTAATAAGATCATGTAGAACTAAAAATTATTTATATAAGAAAGTGAAAGACAACCCTCAAGATGATCAATTAAAATCTAAGTATATTAAATATAAAAATATGCTAACATTTTTGATAAAACAAGCTAAAGAAAAGTACTATAATGAGATTGTGAGATATTTCAATTGTAATGTACATTTAATGCGGAAATTTATTAATTCCACACTGGATAAAATGGATTCTAAAAAGAAATCAATAACGACCATTTTACCAGAAAACGAAGAGTTGCCTCTACAAGGTGAATTGCCTATTGCTAATTATTTGAATAAATTTTTCGTCGAAATTGGGTCGAGTATCACTAAAGATTTTGATAATTTTGTCTTTGAAAAAATATATTGAAATCAACCCCCTCCGAATCAATGTTTATTTTACCCACTAATGAAACTGAAATAATAAATATAATCAACAAAATGAATCATAAAAAATCCGCTGGTATCGATAAAATTTCTATTGCGGTAATAAAACATATCTAAATTCATATCTCAACCCCTTGCATATATTGTAAATAAATGTTTTGAAAGTGAAATTGTTCCTGACCATTTCAATAAAGCAGAAGTGATTTCCATTTATAAAACAGGTGATGAAAAGAAGATTACAAATTATATGCCTATATCATTGATATCAAATTTCGCCAAGATATTTGAAAAGGTAGTTAAAGCTAGAGTGTTAAGTTTTATTAAAAAACATAAAATCATTAATGAATTTCAATTTGGCTTCCAGGAAAGCAAAAGTACGGAACATGCGATTAAATTTATTACAGATGAAATCAACCATAGTATCGATGAAAACATTCCTTGTTTGACTATCTTCTTAGATCTTGCTAAGGCATTTGATACTGTTAATCATGACATATTGTTGAACAAATTATATAAAATGGGATTCAGAGGCTCTTCTTATAATCTGTTTAAAAGCTATTGGTTGTCAGGTAAAACAGGTTGTCAGAATAAATAACGTTATTAGTGAGGAACAAATTGTAACCTGCGGTGTTCCACAAGGTACTGTATTGGGACCCATACTTTTTTTACGATACATAAACGATATTTTTGGAATATTGACTCAAGGTGAATTGGTATCATTTGCAGATGATACAGCTGTAATTATTTAAGGCAAAACGTGGCCTGAGGTTCTTGGGCGATCCGAACAAAATATGAAATTGATAACTATATGGCTAAAAGATAATTACTTAAGATTCAATTTCCAAAAAACTGTTTATGTAACTTATGGTAGTTATCTAGATAGCATTCCTGTCGATTGTGTGATAAAAATACATAAAATTTCATGCGATACTAATTATTGTAGTTGTCCTGATACGAATAGAACATCGATTGCTAAGTATTTGGGGATCTATATTGATTGTAATTTTAAATGGAGTCATCAAATTCAACAAATTGTAAAAACGGTTAGATACTTGATTTATATCTTTTATAAGTTGAGATCCATACTTAATACTAAGCAATTGATGTCTATATACTATGCATTGTTTTGGTCCATAGCAACCTATGGTATTGTAGCATGGGGTGGAGCTTACGATAATAATATGAAAGCGTTAATTGACATACAGAAACGAATTATAAAGATCATTTATAATAAAAGCAAACTATTCTCATCGGAAATAATATTTAGAGAAAATAAAATAATCAGCGTGTAGAAATTTTATATAGAAAAAGCGTTATTAACAAACTTTGAGTCTATGTATAATGATTATAAAACTATTTCAGCGACAAAGAGGAACACAGATATCATTCCGAAAAAAATTCATAAAGAAATTAGTAGACGTCGGCATTATTATATTTGTTACAAATATTCAACGATTTGAGTACAGAACTCAAAAATTGTGATGTTAATACACGAGGACAGCGAAAGCGTATCAGATCCTGGATTATTGATTTGAATGATTCAGTAATTGCATAATTCAATCAACCCATGCAGTGACTAAGAAATAATGTCTGAATATGTCTCAAATTATATTATATTTTATATTATTTTTCATTTTATAATTTTCATTTTTCTTTAATTTTGTTTTTTCTACAAAAATTGATAAATGAAACAGGTACATATATGATACATGATTAGTCATTGCAGGTTCGCGCACAAGACTATGTCTTCTGCGAAATAATGTCAACATTATTTGTACTTTGTTACAACCTGTAAATAAATAAATAAATAAATAAATAAGGCTCTGGGGCCCCTTTCGAAATTTTCAGGAAGTCAACGGCCCCGCGATTCTAACTGATCACGTCTATGATGGATGGAAACAGGAATGGATGTACCTGGATCATAGTGATAATTGAGTATAAACGTATCATTTTTTGCTAATTTAGCTTTCAATTTTTTAAGTATTTGTTTAGAAATGAATGCGAGGTTCAAAATGTTTTAAAACTCAAACATTCAAGCATTGCTTCTATGACTGAACGCTAACAAATTCTCATAAATACTTTCAGCCTTACTAACATACATTATTAGCTAATTATTTAAAAATCAGAAAGGTTCCTTTGTGTGCGGACTTTCACTCTGTCTCTGTTAATAAGCGTGCGGAATATTGGAAAACATTAATACGTTGACCTCTCCAAATCTTATTTCAGATACTACTCGTAGTTGATTTAGTATGACTCGCATTTTGGAAAAAGTTTGTGTCAATCAGATGTTGTTAAGAATTACCGTTTTCCCTAATACATGACTGTTACATTTAGTGAAAATAATGAAAGTGTCAAGGAATACAAAAAAACTTTAATAATAATTACACAAAACTTTAACAATTTCACAAAACTCTTGCAGTGTTGCGAAACACAAAATTAAAAGGCTCACACTGACCAAGCGAATGCTACCTGACTAACACAGCAAACAAAAACCAAATGAATGTAACATTGAAAGGTTACGAGGCACACATGGCCGGGTTGTCGAACCACACCACTGTCACAGCACCACCGCTCCTACAAATCACACCGCTGTCCAGTAGAGGGTCTCAATGCAGAAATCGTGAAAAATGCCTTTCACCGCCGTGGATGCTTCATGCTCCCGGTCCACCATAGCTCCATCCGCTTGGCCCACACTCCACCAGCTGTGTCGCCCGCTGGCCGCACATGCTCTGGGCGGTGCCCCGGGTTCGACCCCGGGCAGGGCTCAGAGGGGCGGGCAGCCGGCTAGCTGGCGGCGGGGGGGGGCGGACGTAGGCAGGGGGAGAGATACGGGCGCGACGGC
>JAHLJT010004567.1:97620070-97644182 GCA_031308135.1 Acheta domesticus | reverse complement strand
AAAACAAGCTACCAGATGTCTGCAACGGCTCCTGTGCGGGCACGAACGCGACAACTATGGGCGGGCGCTATGCGAGCAGAATAGCTGTGACACTACGGAACCAAAACCCAAAATTTTCGTTGGCGTCCAACCTGTTAATGCTAAATTTACGTTTTGACCTATGTTCTATGTTACGTCATGACCTACGTTATGACCAATGTTCATGGCGTTGACATGAGCACTGACAACTGCTCTGACGTGGGATTTTGTTTCGAATTTTTCCGATGCTTCATATTTTTGTTAACATTTTGATTATTGCTCGCTAGGTAATGGTTTAACATCACCTATCCTACACAATCATTGTTAAATTTTAATAACTTTTTCCAAGAACGCAAGTATTTTGATTATAACATAGAGTTCGGTTTACGACTTTGGTAAAATTTTCTCCTTTTACTTGTAAATGTTTTAAATATACAAATTCTTGGCATCGTTTTACAAGGCTTTCAGATCTGTGCACAAAATGAATAATTTTCAGTAATTCTACGAGAAACAACGCATTTAACAACTAAACACAGATTAATTACTCTCCTAGCAGACGAAAACACGTACGTCTTACCAAGTATTCGAATTTGTAGCTCTTAATTTGACTTAAAATTCATGAAATGAATTAGTAACTTTCAGGTAATACCCGGCACAACTAAGTCAAAACGCGCCTTCCTGACACAGGTTTCGAATACGCGACTCTTGTTTCCTATTAACACAAATATTAGTCAGCTGTTTTAGAAAGGTTTTAAAGATACACGGCTCAATAGGAAGATGAAAACCCGTATTATTTACATTTGTTTCGAATCCGTAGTCGACTTGAAGTCACACAAACGTACTTAATTTTTACGGGAGCAGACTACTTTCCAAGCAAGGCGGGATGGAGGGACCTAGTTATACGAGTAAACAGGTGGATATACACGTTACAACCATAAATATTATGCAATCACCGCCTAAAATGATAATCGACTTTCTATTCAACATTTACATAAAATGTAACAAGTGCCGGAAGCAGAAGATGCCTGTCACCACTAGATGAATACTTGAATGCTTAATGTAGTTTTCACGTTAGCAGTCTAGCAGGCCTTGTTAAACATACGAACTCACACACATATACCCTCAGCTGCGATAGTGACTCAAAGGGAATAAAGTATCACCAGGCGAAAACTCTCTTGCTTTTTACGTTGATTTTGAATTTCAATAACCTTAGTATCACTTAATTTGTGCAGTTTGGCTTGAGTTAGTACGTCCAGATGTTGCAAGGCATTTCCCGAAGGTGAAAAACCTTCCATAAGTTTCTAATGGGTTGGGTTTAAAGAAGCTGAAGCCCTGAGTTTGTTGTGCGAAGAAAATTAAAATTTCAAATCGACGTACCTTAAATACATGTAACGAATGGCTTGAACTGGTGGAAGAAAAGGATTTACGCAGCTAGTGGATGAAAACTTGAACGGTGTAGGTTTCATCATCATTCATCCTGAGCTCTAGCCGTGATTTAGAGAGTACAGAGCACTGACAGATGAAAATTCGCATGACTTTTTTACAACAAATTTCAAAACCTTTTAACTCCACATCATTGAAGCAAATTGACCTAACTTACTGAATTTTGACCATACTGATGTTGAAGGGCATAAACATGAGATCAAAAATTTCTGTTAAGAATGCAGGGCACTACCAGACAGTAAAAACCGTCTTTAGATTGGAAACTGCCAAGTTTAAATGAGCTAACGCAGTCAGTCTTTTGGGAGCAGAAGATGTAAATTTTCCAGCCAAGCGGCGAGGGCAGATTCCGTGGTGTAGGGACGGCTATGGCGCCGCGTGACCTGCTCTGCGACAGGAGTTATTCCGCGCCAGCTACGCGGGGAAGAGGAGGAAATTAATCGCGTAATGAGGACTCGTTGCTACTTGTCAACTGCGCGTTCTCTGCCTCGCCGTGCTCTGGTAATAGCAGGCGTTGCGGTGTTGTTGAAGCGGCTTTACGGCCCGCTTGAATTCCGCTCTCGCGTACACAGACGGGACAATAAAATTCATAACAACAATTTTCCTGTATTAAAGTACGCAGAGAGAGAACGGTTATATAAGCAGAGAGAGAACGGTGATAGTATTATCCGCTGGGATACGTGGAACAAAATGATACTAAGCGGATGAAATTTTATGTCTCCACTAAAATGTAGTCTGTTCGAATTAATGTGTAAACAGAAAAAAATATGATGTAAAGGGAGAGTCAAAAGAGATGGATTCAAGAATGAAGAGTTCCAACTCTCTATTTACTTAATCTAAATAAACTATTAATGGTAGAAAATATGACAGAATGGAATACAACGTTGATGAGTTAATGTTAATTTTCTTTTCAATCGCTCGAAGTTCTTTGTAAGTTACATTAAATATGCGTTGAAATATTTCTTCTTTTCCATTTATATCACAAGTTGAAGAATATTTGTCGAATTAGTACACAGATATTATTTAAATATAACATTTCAAAAACCGCGTATTTTATAATTTTCATTTGTGGTAAATTGTGTTGATGCGAATAATTAAATACCATTTATAACTTACACATGGTGTTAAATATTAATTTTTTTTCACAGTTATGTAGTAATTCCATTCACAATTGAAATTAAATAATACAAATCGTTCATAAAAGTCTACCACACTTAACTCAACATGAGTAATTGACTTGGGATGCAATGTTTAAAACGTTTGCCATCCTTATAAAGATATTAAGTTAATGTTACTGTAAATGTTTATGCAAATAATGACGGAGGGGTGATAACAGTGTGTTTTCTGTAAACATGTTGGGAAATTCATAAGTGTGTAAATAAAAAACTTTTTTCTGCCTATAATTAATTTCAAGTGACGTTTCCAATATTTGAAATCCCTTCTTGGGACATGCTATTTTCTTTAGCATCTCTCACGTACGTAGAAAATTGCTACTGGGACTCCAGATGTCGCCGAAGGGCATTAGACTTAGTATGTGATTGAAAATATAGGTGACGACTGAATACATTCTTCTTTGTTAGTTTTCAATTTCTTGGGAAATAAGTTTCTGTGTCGTCTCACCTCCATTTTATACACTACCTAGAAGTCCTGTTTTACGAAGCTGATCAGGAATTTTTCAAGCAGAAAAAAATAATTGAAAATTATCCAACAGCAACAGCGTAATAGTCAAGTTATAATATGTAAATTTAACCTACAAATCTGTCCAGGGCGCCAATGAAACATAACACATAGTTATTTCATTTTAAAGAATGAAATTTAATTTCATGGTGAGAATTTTTTAATGACTGTTACAAACTAGCTAAGAATGGATTGTAACCAATAGTCAAAAATGTTACGATCAAGATGTATTTCTAAAAATGCCGGTAAATTTGTAATTTTGTAGAAGAACCTAAGGGTTATTTTAGAGCTGGCATACTGTAATAAAAATAACTAAGAATTTCAAAACTGGATATTGGACAGCGTTTATCTAATGGTGAGTAGTCTCTGAAAAAAATACAGATTGTTTTTCAAAAAGTCGTTGCACGTTCTATCGAAAAATTTAAAATGTTCCTAACTCTTCAAAAGTATAAACGTTTTTGGGCATTTGCTAACAGATTGAATGAGAATGTTAATATGATACATGATTGCACAGTAAAAGAAAAGAGCAAGAATACGTCTATTACAACTTCCTGGAAAAAATTAACTACAAAATACTCGTTTTAGAAGCTTTCCCACGCGGAAACTCCATCGTTTTCGAGGTCAAATACGTGCTACACCTTGTTGAAAATAAGAGTTAAAGGTAATAATGAAAAATAATTAATTCAGATTAAATCATTGCATAGTCTAGGCATAACATATAAAATTAAAACACAACCTTCATGAAATATAAGAAGGAAAACAAATCAAGAAATTGTCTTTCGTCTTAAACTAAGTTTCTACTTTCCTACTTGGAAGACTCAGTTTCTGACCTGAGGGTTGTATTACAACGATACTGCGCGTGGATAGACATTCCAATATTGCTGAGTCTTTATTTAAAAGCGGACTTAGACAATTTCCAGTTAAATTGTTCAAAAGGTCAAAAAGGCAATTTAATCTCATATAAAATTCAAAATTCTGCATGTTTCTGACCACCTGTGCTAAAAGTAGGGCCTACTAAAAAGAGCTAAAGCTTTAAAAATGTAAGAATATGTCTCAATTTGTAAATTATCGAACAAGAAATGCAACAAGACGAGAGACTCGCAGGTAAGGGCAGCGGGCCACTGCGAGTAGGAGCCCTGGTCCAGTGAGCAGTTATGCGAATGAATGAATGTATTTCAATGGATATCTGATAAACATCCATAACTACGTATACGCATCACATAAAATTCGGAGAACATACCAAAGAAACATCTCGGATTTGTAGTAAAACTACAATTTGGTTGGGGACTTTCTCTCCGCGGCGAACAAAGCAGCAGACGTGTTGACGCAATTGGAACGCTGTAAAGCCGAGGTAGAATCGAGCGCCGGCGGCGATTCGTTATCGGTTATTTCGTCAGCCGGAAAATTGTCCGTACAACACGAACCAACCGCGATTATTTTTCTTTATATTCCCGCGCGATATTATTTTTAAAACGCAAAAAGAACCGCACAACAATCGATAGAACAAAAGCACGACGAGATAGCGATTGTCTTTTGTGCGCCGCCCCCGGCGAAGCGGACAATCAGAGGCGGCCGCCGGAGCTGCGACGGAGGCGGCGGCGGCGGTCGACGTTGATTAAGAAGGAAGAATTGATTGTACGGCTTACGGCTCAGGCACAGTGGACCGGTAATGCAATTTTGATTACTAAAAAATTCTACAAATTGGAAAAAATTCGTTTTTTTTTCAAATTTCTTCGTTACGGTTCGTCAAATATGGAGAGGGCATGTGGCATCGAGAAACACACCGTCCATAGGATATTGTGTAATGAGTTGCACCTACGCAAAATCGCATCGCGGTAGGTACCGTATGTACTGACGGAAGTTCAATGGTGTGTGCGCTATTCAATATGCTCTGACCACCTTGCACGCTGGCAACAGGACGGCGATTACTTCTCGTGACGAATAATTGCCATCGATGAATTTTTGGCCAGAACTGAAACGAATTGTACCATAACTGAAACGACAGTCCACGAAGTGGTGATATGCTGGATCACAAAGTAGGCAGAAGTTCCGTCAGAATCCTTCCCCACTGAAATTGTTGGTAATCGTCGCCTATGACGTCAGGGGTTTGTTTTCCCCTTTGTTCCTCATGACAGAACAGTGACCGCACAGTACTACAGGGAGTTCCTGATGCGTCAGGTACGACGTGGCGTTTGAGAGAAACGTTCGGATCATGTGGACAGTGCAATAATGCTGCATGACAATGCAAAACCACACAAAGCGGAGTGTGTAGGGCAGGTACTTTGATATTGGGGATGGAAAGAATTGAAGCACCCACCGTACTCTCCCGACATTTTGCCCCGTGACTTTGATCTCATTCGCAAGATTAAGGAAGCACTACGTGGTAGGCGGTTTGCAACACGAGAGGATATTGCTAATGCTGTGGGCCAACGGGAGACCCGAGTCACACATTGTGCGGCTAATGCTGAGACTGATGGTATTCAGCGCTCCCCACATCGTTGGCAGCGTGTGATTACAGTAGCAGAGAACAACTTTGAGGGTTTTTAGGTCCAGGTTTGTCTTTTCAACTTTATGTGTACAGTGTTTTTTTTTTTTGCACCAAGATGACCACATTGCCCAAATATTACCGTAATAAATTATTAAATAACGTTATTTCATTACTATTTATGGTCGACACATGTAGTTAACACCTTGTCCTTTCGTCTGTATACGTCAGATTTTCTAACCGGACTGGTATCTTCAATAGTTGCCATGACTTTTGCCCCAATCCTCGTATTACACAAAACTATAGTAAAAAATAATTTCTTGAGAGTACTATTATTCGAATTATATCTGCATTTATCTTCTAATTCATTTAAGTTAGAAAATACTGTAAATTTGGTATGAGAGACTAGTAAAATTTGCCCTGTTGTCTTCAGGTCTGCAATTCCTATCCCTAAACATTTACCTAAATTTAATAATTTAAGGGTCTGTTTTTGAACCTCCGATGAGATATAACAAAAATACAAAAGTATAGAAAAAATGAATTTATTTCCAAAAATAATGTACAAACATGGTTACTTTTCTACGTAGTCGCTATGAAGATTCACACATTTGTCTCGCCTGTGGACAAGCTTCTCGATTTCCTCTTCGCCGCATATTGCCGCCACTGATGAGAGATGTTGTGAACTTTGCTTTGGTCTGGAAGCGTTAGTCTCGAAGTCATTTCTTCAATTCGAGGAAGAGATGAAAATCATTTGCCGCTATGTCCGGCTACACACCGAATGATCAAGCACAATCCATTTGCCCCACATGTTGTTTGGATATAGCAACTCTGCGAAGGTCGGCGTGAATATGAACATAGCAGAAGAAGCCAGAGTTTCTCATGTGTTTGAAAGAGTACATCGTATGCTTGACTAATTTTTTGTGAATTATACTCCACTATTGCCTTCTGCTTGAAGAATGCAAATAGCACTGCGCAGCACTGGGTGTCTTCACGTGCCGTGTCTGCACGTCTTCACGAAGAATGCAAATATCACTGCGCAGCGTGGGTGTCTTCACGTGCCTTCAGTTCAAGAGTGTTATGGCGTAGGTATTCGCAACCGTAATATTTAAAAAAAATCATCCTCTTCACATCCCCAAATCAAGCTAGTCGGCTAACGGTTGAAAGACTCAATAAGAGGTTAAAAAGAAAAGACCCTCATGAATAAAGGTAGCAAACAGCGTGTTTGGCAAAATTTGACGAGAAATATTCACTGCTGAATTATAAAATCTATTCACATCAGAAATAAGTTACAAGTGTTTACTCTTATCCCTACCGTGCCCCATGAAAAACCTCGAGTTACTGACATGGGAGCATGCAGATCAAAATTATTTGATGGTACTGTGACAAAATTACTATATTCCATTCACACCTTACAACGACGAAAACGAACTGGTACTGATTTTAAAATGTTTCACTTATATTTTCATTTGCGAAAGTTTTTCACAAGCCCGTATTTTTATTTTATCTCCATTGAGTAGATTTTATACAATGTCCTATAGGAATAGTTGGCAAAACTCTGATGTATTGATTATACGGGCAGTGGAAAAAAACAAACACTAACATGTTTATAATCATTAATGCAAAAATCCCCACGAATGTGGGTTTTTCTTTTGTTTGTGGCAAATTTGCTGCTTTTGTGCTTGTTTTGAAACCATATAATTATGTAACGTGTGTGTAATGATAAAATTAAGTCATGCTTGCTTGCAATGATTTGATTAATATTTTAATTTGTTAAGAAAACATAGATAGAGAGCTAACAGTAAATGAAACACTCTGTTTTAACAATACACTCAGTTAAAGGTAGAGATAATATAGATAAAATGTGCAGGTCGTATTTTGTCCCAGACAAATATATTTCATGAACCTTCTGAGCATATGAGGTGGATTAATGTGCAGGGGTAAAAATAACACGCCTAATTTTGTGATATGAAATTTCCCACTCGATATCATTGGAAGAAAATCATTCATTTTCAACCCTTCTACAACCATAGAAACTTCTAAGATTTATTCGGTGACATCTGTATAATTTAATTTAATTTGAGCTTGTATCTCCCGAGGAAAACTAATTTTCACTACTACAATACCCTGCCAAATTCCAAAATTAAAACTAATATTCTTCCCGATAACTTGTTATCGTATGTTATACAATGCAAATCCTAAAGATATAGACCAGGTAAAAAGTGTAAAGAGAAAACTCGAGCTATTAAAAAATTCAAACTATAGGTTAAATTATGAAGGAAACTTTGTCTTATGAACATGATACGAGGATCGTTCCGAAAGTAATGCCTTACATTTATTTGTGCAACAACTACAGCAAATAAAAAAATTCAACTTAATATAATATGCTAGAAAATAGTTTTTGAACAAAACACTATTTTTCAATATATTCCCCTTTTTTTAAGCATTTTATCCACCCGGTGAACAATAGCCTGCATGCCACGCTGGTAAAGATCTGCACCAGCCGAGGTAACCTTTACGGGGACTTTTTATGACAATTCCATAGAGAGTCGTTTTATTTCTGGCTCATAATGATAACATCAAGTCTCGTCTTCAGTGATTATTCGATCCAGAAAACTGCCAGCGTGTTGGGTCAAAAGCTCCTCACAAACTTCCTTTCGGTGCTGTTTGTGTTCCTGTGTGAATGATCGCGGAACCCACCTTGCGCACAATTTTCGGAAACTCCGTTTACTCAAGGTTACCTCCAATGCATTGCAGTCAATGTTCTGTGCCGTACGCAGTTCCCCAGCACCCTACACAGTCCCTCCCCCCATGAGCCTATTCGCGTGGATGAGCTGATCGAGGCGCTCCTTCGTTGTGTGGTGTGGCAGCTGTGTGTGGACGACCGCAATGTAGTTTGTCTTTCAAATCGCTGTCACCACCGCTGAAACGCATCGTCGCCACACTGTAGTGACATCCACTGTATGTTTCCAGTAAAAGTTCAGCAAGCCACAGTGGATGCCAATTCGTGCAATTTCCTCCCAAGTGAGCAAATCAGTCACACATATCTACTTCTGACGCGCGTTCCTATTAGTCGACATTTTCGCGATCTGTAACCGTGATTGACCAATAGCAACGAAATTAAATGAACATTAACGAGAAGGATTAAATTCCACTATGAAACCATTCACATTCGCTTTGAGGTAATATTCCATGGTAAAAAAATTATAATACGAGGGTCGTCCCGAAAATAATGCATCACATTTTTTAGTCCGCGGAATAGAGATTTAATTGCTACTGTAAGTGATGAAACTATAATTTGATAATGAATTACAGGATTAATTTGGTCATGAAAATATGACTCTGTAATTTGAAAGTGGACTAGTAATTAAGTTAGACTTATATGATATAATTTGATGGTAGACCATGGAATGAAGTTTGATTTTCAAGGGACTATACTTTGATAGTGGACAATATACGTACGTTCGACAAGACAAATTGAACTATAATTTTATAGTATTGCTCGCTTAAAGTATCTTTCCCACCCACTGTGCTCCGAGGGTGGGAGGCAACCCAGGGCCACCCCTTATCCAGGATGAAGCGATTTTCTACCTCGAGGTTCGGCGCCGCCACCGCAGCTGACCCCGCGGCAGCAGTAAGGCTCCTTGAAAAACAATCGTACCCCACGCCACGCCACGCCGCCGCCTCGCCCCATCCCCCGCGCCGGCCCCCCAATGCGCTCCACAAAGAGGCGATTAACCTGCCTGATTGAACGCGCAGACAACGCAAGCCCAGAGGGCGGGCAGGGAGGAAGACCTCCACCTTCTCTTAGAGGATTTTCCTCTGCCCTTCATGTTAACTTAAACCCTCTTCCCATAAATCCTGAACGAACTGAGGTGATTCTGGGAATACAGATTCCTCGAACCCTGGTACTGAAGTTCGAAGCTGGACGAAGAGCGTCACAAAAGGGAGGCTCTACGTTTACTAAAGCTTAAAGTTTACTTATCAGGGTCTTACTAGGGATCACCGAGACTTAGTGTCATTAATTTCAATTATCACTATAAAATTAACTATTTACATACATAGTGTATACTTACACCTGAAGGCTGCATCGTGGCATAGAACAGGCAGCGCTGATTTTATTAGCGACGACAGCTTTAAAACGCTGAAAATATGATTAATGGTCCTGCTGCACGCAGAAAATTCATTTCATCAGGTTGTACTTAAAAAGAATTGGCTCTGCATAGCTCCCGGATACTTGGTATGTTGTTACCTCTTCCACTTAGAAATACCCATTTAAACGCACCTTGACGTGGTCAGTGTCGCTGATACGTTGGTCCACTTCAGTGCCATGCGAGTAACACTGTTAAGCGATGCACATGTATGACAGTGGAATATTCTGATATGTACGGTACCTGTAACTAAGGCAATGTCAGAGTTGCAATTATACACATTCAGCGTGTCAGAAAAAGTAATAGTCAAAATTTATTAAAGATTATTTTTTGAAAATTCATATTACCGTGACAAGTTTTTCTGGTTTATGTGGGGATCATCACAAAGGGTTAAAAAGAATTCATAAAAAGGAACAAAAGAGGTCAAGATAGACTTAAGAAATAAAATATAAATAAAGAGAGGAGAGTAGAAAGTGACCGTTCTAATAAAGTTCAAATAAAGTGTTTAAGTTTTGTAGTGAGACACGAGAGAAATTGCATTGATTAATAATATATACTATATGTACAATAATAAATAAAAAATCAAACATCAGGGAATAACCAACATAATGACTGTACGAAGTAACAGCCAATGAGAAGGGGCGTGTATTCTCGACACATGATGCGCAGCAGTTATCAAAGAGACACAGAATTCAGGCTCCGTCGGTCAGGCGGAGTCAATTGAAATGCGGGCATTATGACTTGCAAAGGAGAACGTGCTTGGCGACGGTAGAGTTTGGAGCGCAGCTCATTTCAGTTTTGGAATAATTCGTGGTCATTATAGTTAACAGATAGAAAGAGGATCGCGAAGGTGTACTCAGGTATGCGAATTATTAATTAGTGGTGCAAATGGATTTATAAGGAATGCAGTTTTGTTTTTGTTAGCAAATCGAATTTAAATTAGATATTGAAATGTATCAATGCGACAATATGATGCGGAGTAATGGATGTGAAGAAGATTACTATGTGTTTTCGTCGATCAAGAATACAGTGAATACCAAAAAGGAAGTGTACAAACATTTAAATGATTCATGTAGGAAGAACAAGTCGTATTACATTTAGATATAAGGATAATTCATAAGAGAGAATCAAAAGGTAACATGGCTATTGGGAAGTAATAGATATTTTGAAAATGTGTGTTGTAAACATTTTGTGAAAGTTGTAATTTTTATTGAGATATTTGTCATTGTTTTTATTCGTAGATACAACAGCGGAGCTGCGAGATTCTGAGGTAAAATTATTAAAGCAAAATAATAAAAATTTGGAAGATGAACGTATTTTTCATTCAAGTTGTTCAAAATTAGATAATAAAAATTTCCACGTAAATTTTATTATCTCGGAATCCCGCATGGAATCCCGTTTGGGCAAGTATGTCGAATCACATTATATACATTTGTCTAAGACCATTGAGAGATTTCATTCTGAAAGTTAATAGAAATAATGATAAATTAAATAATAGTATATTGAGTTAAGCGGAGCGGACAAAATATATATAGTCGGATTTTTGTAAATAAAGCAATGACATCTTTAAGTAATTTATTTCCAGAAATGCTTTTAATCCCGTATTTTGGTAAAACTTTGAATGTATAACTAAATTACATGTCCTGAGTACATAGTGTATACTTACACCTGAAGGCTGCATCGTGGCATAGAACAGGCAGCGCTGATTTTATTAGCGACGACAGCTTTAAAACGCTGAAAATATGATTAATGGTCCTTCTGCACGCAGAAAATTCATTTCATCAGGTTGTACTTAAAAAGAATTGGCTCTGCATAGCTCCCGGATACTTGGTATGTTGTTACCTCTTCCACTTAGAAATACCCATTTAAACGCACCTTGACGTGGTCAGTGTCGCTGATACGTTGGTCCACTTCAGTGCCATGCGAGTAACACTGTTAAGCGATGCACATGTATGACAGTGGAATATTCTGATATGTACGGTACCTGTAACTAAGGCAATATCAGAGTTGCAATTCGTTTGTAGTGTTTGCAGCGTTAGAGCACGATCACTCACTCGCCGACACCCAATGTACAGTTTGTTGTGGCGCCTTCATGCATCAGCGAATATGTTTGCCGGGTATTTTGTAATAAGCGCGTTGTGTGGGGTTGAGTCTTTCCTATGACAACGGTGTTTGCAACAGCAAATGAATTTCCGTCAGCAGTGCAGGTGGTGGTGTTATACCTCTACCACTGGGTTCTCTCATTTCACGGCCTTCAGACTTCCAAATCCTGCTGCCAGTCCTCCCCAGTGCCGTTTGTACTTATTCAGCACCACTGTTTTCCGGTAGATTCCTCGTAATAAGAAAATATGATTGTTTCTTAGTCACTTAATGCAAATCAATTATGGCATTATTCATTAAGCAATTAACATTTAAGCGGTATGTACCATATTAGATAGATATTTATTATTTCCGCAGGTAAGTTTATGAAACCTGGTGGCGGAACACTAAAATTTACATATTATAATTAGGAATTAGTTAGTCTATATTGTCCTTTCGTCAACTACTTTATGCACGTTCGTGAGTTATATCGCAAGCGTACGTGCGTCGGCAGGTACATAGTTACTTTGGTGTTACTCCAAACACAGCCTGTTAAAATGTGCAATATTGGTTGTCCTAATGTTTTCCAGACTTTACATCATTGTGGTACTTTAATACCAATGTGAGTATAATGATACATTAAGCATAAAAAAGAAAACCCGAAAATTGATCGAAGATTTGAAAACCTGGTTCTGGAATGGGACATTACACTCCCCTCTGCAAAAGTTATCAATATTTTTAAAGAAGCGTCTCTGACAGGTTGACATAAGAGGAAACGTCGAAACTTCGAAAATACTCTCTTAAGACATTTTAAAGCATATTTTGTCTACGAAAATCCTGAATATTCTGAATAGATGAGCCGCAATAAGCATTCAAAAGGTGGTTATAATTTCTTATTAATCAATATTGAGGTTTATTTGATTTCTCGTTCCATATTTTTATTGATATCTATGGAAATTCTTTGGTAATAGATTAAAGAAAATAGTGGCACGTCGAATAATCTAACTTCTTTGTTTCTCCCATTTTCTTCGTGGCCATTTCGTCTTCCTTACGCACTTCAATTTTGGTAAAAACAGCCAAAAACATTCAAATAACGCGCTGATGCAATGCAGTTATAGGAAAGAAGATTCGCTGGCACAACCGTCGAGGTGCTCGGAAATCGATGGGTGGCAAACGAGGCGACCAATCGCAGCGAGAGTCGGCGGAGCGGACGTGCGCGTCGGGACACGTGCTGGAGCAAGAGCAAGCAACGGAGCAATCGTCGCAGAGCACCTGCAGTGACTACACGTCCCACCGGCAGGGGCGCCAGGGGCGGCTGTGCACACAGGTGCAAAGAGGGGGCCAACGCGCGCATCAAGGGAAAAAAATATTATTTTGGATTAATAAATATCAATTCTTGAAACTTCAGTTAAAATAAATAATGAACACATTACATCAGTTTGACACCAAAGGCGGTAGGAGGTTTATGGTATCCCTCACCCTCCCTTGACACATATTCAGCCATTCACTCAATTTAGTAGGTTATAATAACGACAATAATCAGTAAGTAGAAATTTTATTTTGCAAGAATGTAAAATTGAAGGGATTATTCCAAAGTGGCGGATCTCCAAAAGATATGATTATCCGGTATTTCATTTCTTTATTAAAAAATGTCAAGTTGGATGTTTCGATAGATTCAATGTTTTGCTCAGTGAAAAATTCACTAATCATAATTACTTCTAACATTCTTTCTACGAGTATATATAATTTGCATTTTCAAGCAGTTACGTGTAATTTGTACTTCTTTTAAAATATAATCAGTCCCTTTACTAAACTTTAAAGGTTAATGTAAAAAGAACACAATCAACCTAATAGGAATTAATGTATTTTAAATGCACCACAATAAAGAAATTCTTATTAATATCAGTTGTCTCTACCCATTTCGTTCATAGCAACCACTGAAAGGGTATATTGTACTAGATGGGAAAAATGACAATTTTTGTATACAGTTGTCTACCAAATTCTTATATTTTCTACGGAAATATTTTTTAAAAAATTTGGGTAAAAATATCTGATAGAAGTTTTACATATTCTTTAATGTGTGAATATTATACATAGTTTCTAAAAATTTCCAGATAAAAATCTATTTTTAAACTCCAAGTTATTTTAATATATTAGTATTTTGTGAAACCACACGTAGCAATAATGAGTGCCACAATCCTTCTTCGCATAATGAAATGCATTTTCTGGTTAATTTTTCCAAGACCTTTCCAAGTCTTTTTCTCTCTATAAGAACATTCCTGGGAAATAGCTCCATCTTCGATTATTTCTTTTTGAAGTGGAATCAATTTCGGATTTTTATGGTGTACTAATCTTTTATAATGTATTTTAAAGTTCTAAGAATAAATACTTCAAGAATGGGTAAGTTACAACTATATCATTTCAAAAAATAAAAATTTTTCGTTCAAAGTTGGATGGTCTTGCGACTGAATTTAATAGCATGGCAGACTACTGTATTATATTATTTTAATGAAAACCATGTTAAAAATTTGTATTAATAATAGAAATAAATATGTTTTCTATAATACTATCTGGGAGAATATTTGTTGTAATATTTTTCAAGGGTAAAAAGAACATATTCTAGAAGTGTGTTCGGGTCCGCCTCAGACCACTGTCCGATAGGGCGCTGCGGAAGGATTTGGAAGGCTGCACACGAGCCAACCTCGGGCGCCGTCGGCGGAGAGAGTGCAGCAAAATTGGAAGGAAAAGTGACGGTTCTTACGGAAAAGGTGAGGAAGGGGTGGATTGGAACGGACGTGATGGTAGTGGTGACAAAAGTGTCAATAACCTAAACAGAATTGGTATAGAACGTAATGACTGGTAAGAATTTTAACGATAGTTAATCGCAGCACCTGCATTGACTACACGTCCCACCGGCAGGGGTGCCAGTGGTTGCGGCTGCGCACACTGGTGCAAAGAGGCGCCAAACGCGCGCTCAGGGAAAAAATATTGTTTTGGATTTAATAAATATCAATTCTAGAAACTTCATTTAAAATAAATAATAAATACATTACATCAGTTTGACACCAAAGGCGGTATTACAACACATCTTTCACTTTCACATTAACTCAACTTTTAAACGAGAAGAGAGTGGTCGGCGAGTCTGCGATCGGTTGGGGAGCAGGAGTTGAAAGTGAGAACGGTTCAGGTGCAGTAAAACGGGTGATTAGGCGATGAAATTGAGAGCGGAGGGAACGAGTAGGGTGGAAAGGGTTCAGACGAAAGATGAGGGAAGGAGAATGGGCAGCGGAAAGATAGTATTACACTGAAAAACACATTTTAAAATTGGGCAGATATCTTGGTATCTAAGACTTGTTCTAAGATAAGCTAAACGTGCTGATTCAAAATATGCAAACCATTTGTTTCTATCACCCACCATTTTTAGATATACTCCTTCAGCCATTTATATTTCACTAGAACATTGTTGTTACAGTTTAAATGTTTATTTTACTTTTTGCTGTTACTTTTTCTCCAACACCATCTTCTGACATACGAGACACGTTGTTGCTACATTTCTCTCCGTGAATAAAAATTCGTGCTCGCACTTAGCATTGAACTGACGATTCTGATCAGTAAAGTGAAGGGAGAGCTCGGCCATCGGAGATTATGCCAACTTTCCTGGTACTGTGTGGCGCCGTGGGACGCGAGGCGCAGGCTTCCCGGCGCCCGAGAGGGGCTCAAATGAAGCGCTTGTGCACCTTATGTCAGGGTGCCGTTCGGGCATTAGCCTGGTAATGACCGGAAATAAAATACTACTGGTCAGAGCAGCCGGCAGCTAGAATTCTCTTCCAGTGACCGTGACTCAGTTCGACCGAGCCATACTGCTTGTGTCTAAAATCCGTCGGACTCGAACCCTAGGACCTTCTGGTTAGAGTCGCTGCAGAGTCAGCGGTAATGCTGGCTCAGAGCTAAACTCAGCCGGAGAGGGCGGTGGAAAGGGCAGTGGCGGGAAGAGGGGGAGAAGGAGGGGAAGGGACTGGCGTCACGAGTCACGCGCGCGTCGGGCTACGTGGAAGTGCCAGTGGTGCAGAGGAGATTGTTCTTTTGTACGTGTTCCGGAAGAGCAATCGGAACTGCAGTGCAGAGGCCTCTGTGCTTAGTGAACATCAGTTCTCTATCGAGGAGACAGCTCCTTTATTAGGAGCGAATGGAATGTAATGATTTTACTTTTTATTCAGTACAAAATTGTTGCATATTAGGTCAAAATTGTAATTACATAAGCTCTACGAAAATGCAATTTGTGTTGATTTTTCTAAAACAAATGTACGTCCATATATGGTAGAATTCTCATGTAAAATATGCTGTAGCCCTTAACTTTCAATACTTTACATACCTGAAATACTTCAAATATTTTTAAAATGAGTTTAATTCTTAATAATAAGTTTTCATCTTGTAACTCCGTAAATTTGAGTGTACAGTAATATCGTAGGCATCGTCGCAATATATTTTAAAATAAAGAATGCATATATTTTTTTAAATTTCTGTATCTCTAAAATATACATGACAAAACTATTTAGATAATAAGTTATAATTTATAAGAATTAATTAATAAGATATATATTAATAAGATATAATATTTTCAAATAGCATGAGTTATTCGGGTAAGAATTGAATGAAAATATCCACATTTTAAGGTTCAAAATGCAAATGATGACGTAATGATCATGATGGCTGGTATACAATTTTACGTGCCAATGTATAAAATAAAAGACGAATGAAGTCCTGCATAAGGTGTCATCGAACATGTGATGCAGGTAAACAAAGCCTATATAGCAAATAACATTACAATGTACATTCTTTTAAATTGCGATTTTAATTTATTAACTGATTGACGAAAAGTGTAATTGTAATATTTTATTAATGAGTCCCGAAATTTCTTAAACTATAACAAATAATACTGAAAATTCAAGCAAACTGTATGAGCCTCAAAACATATTCTGAGACTTAATTAAGGCCTGGTAAGTACAGTACCTATCCATCAAGGATAGGTCCAGGTCGAAGCAAAGAATAAAGGAAGAAGAAGAAGAAGAAGAAAAGGGTCGCATCGGAGACAGTGGGGGTGCGGGTGACCATCCCCAAGAGAACGGAAAGGTCTCCAGAGGAGGGGGGAGGGAAGGTTCGGGAAGGTCCGATTGCGAGTGCCGCTGCGCCGTTATTAAGCGAGGACTTGGCGCGCCGCTGCCGTCGCCCAGTCGGACGTGAAACGCCGCTGGCGCCTCTGGTGGCCGGCGCGTGAACCACGCGCCCCGCGTGCCGGCCTTCGGGGTCGTGACCATGGCCCTGCGGCTATTCGTTCTGTTGTAAAATTCCCTCCCTCTCCCGAATTTAATGCTTAATTCACTGGTTTTATCAAAACACGTCGCCTATTTTATTCATTCGATTGAATTGAAATGAATGGATATTTGTTGGGCTGATAATGGCCTACAATGTTTCAGGCGATTATCTCTGCAATGATCATGCTCTCATTAAAGTGCATGCTTTCATTTGAAACTGCGCACAGTAAGTAAGAAAACACATCGTTACTTTTTACCCTGTGATAATACTACAGCAATACAATCGTAATAACATAATTACATTTTGTATCAAACAATTGTATTTTGATGGCAAATCATCCGTTTTCTAAATGAAAGAATAGATAAAAATAGTTACAAACTTAAAAGAATCGAGAGTAACAAGGCAGTGAAATGCGCTCTAGAACTTGCAAACTATGAAACAAGTGTTTTTGCATTGATGAACAAAAGAACGCCAACTGTCAATCATTACTGGGATGTAAATAGAATTGATCGGCTTACGTCAGCAATCGTAAGCCGATGGAGGATTAAGATTTCAATTTCAGTTGTACAGAAATGACCGAAAACGTTCATCAGCAACGAGGATGTGTAGGGAGATTTCCGACATTCCGAATTAATTAGCTACTGAGAGCAAACACACTCCAACGTAATGGTTCTGTCAAATCATTTTTGTCGAATATATTGTGGCACTATATGAAAATTATAATTACGTACTAAATTGTGGAAGTGTTCGGAACAAGTAGAGTACTAAAAATAACAATGGTAGCTAGGGATATAATAATTTCCAAAAACACTTTTCGCCCAATATCATTTTGAAAAAATGTTTGAAAAACGTGTTATGAAAATGTTTCACTTCCTTTCAGAAAGAGTAACATACAATTCTCAATGCAAACTGAATCCAAAAGAGTTGACGTAGATTTCCGAGAATATAAATTAAATTCTAAATTGTAGACTTTGTAGTGATCGTAGTGATTGTAGTGATCTGCTTTAGTCTGATTACGTGGCCCAGCCCAGAAATTAATGATAGGTATTTTGAGAAACTTCTTACTTTTTGTGTTCTGTCTTTGTTCGATGAAAAAGGGTGATGAAAATCACGTGTTAACTGGAATTGAAACTCTCAGGGGATGGTAAAAACACGTTCACGAATCTGATGTGATACATTCTCTAAGTACCTTTGTATTCGATAAAACTCTTTATAAACGACGAGAAAGCTGAGGTTGATTTTACATTTCGAAGCCAAGTGAAATTACCGAGTTTCATTTTCCGCATTGGAAATGTAGTTACCGGGTTTCACTTCCGAAGGGAGAGATTGAAAATTAAGTCAGAACCAAATGAACTACTTTTACATCATAAAGCAAATTGTGTTTTGCTGGTTACGAACTCTCGGTTATAAACTCTTTTGTGTATCTAAGAGAATGTTACAACATGAAAAACGTTTCTAAACGACGGATTCTAATAGAAATTTATACAACGTAGGCTACTAAGGAAACAGAAAACTAATGGTGGTGATACTACAGCACATATATTCTTGCATTATTTGTAACTTTCGCAACTCTTGAAAATTCAGAGTGATTCAATGAATATGAGACCTGCGCTATTTTTAGGAAAATATTTCTTTTATAAATTGCCTTTATTTTACGCAAGATTTTAAACTACAGAAAACTATAGAAAGAGTATCCTTAAACGTGGAGAAACGATTTAACAAATTAGTTTAACATTTTTTAAAAAGTAATAAGACAAGTTAAGAAAGTGGGTCGTACAGTAATAAGACAAGTTAAGAAAGTTGATCTTTCATTGCATAGTAATTTCAAGTGTACTTTTATACCTCAGTGTCTTTTATTTTTTTTCATATTTGCAGTGTTTATGTTCTTTTATTCAATTTTACATCAATATATGCCCTCTAAGTAATTGTATGTCAATTATTTTTGATTGGAAATATACTGTTATTTACAAATTCATGCTTACTGTGTAACGCTATTCTTTACTTTGCTCAAGAGCCAATTAAATGAAACTCTGATATAGCAATTTATTTTCTTAAACGACTACCATCTTCACGAAAAGAATACTCAGAAAAAAAACTATAATCCCCTCCACTAACAACTTCAAATGGGAAAACACACGCAACTGCTGATAAAACGGAAGTATTAGCCGACCATTTCGCATCAACTTTCACACCAAACCTCACATCTCCCACCCAGATCATACTCAAATTCAACTCGTCGCGAATTCCCCTAATTTTAACGTTCCACACCAAATTATGTACATCACTCCACATGAACCTCTAAAAGTTATCAAATCCCTTCCAAATAAAAAAGCCCCCGGTCACGATAAAATAAACAATGTAATTCTCAAAAACCTACCAAATTCTGCCATAGCTTTCATTGTAAACATATATAACTCATCTTTAAGAACTGGCTACTACCCTAATACCTGGAAACATTCTATCATCCTCCCTATCCCCAAACCCAATAAAAACCATAGCATCCCTGACAACTATAGGCCCATAAGTCTCCTCCCCACTTTAGCAAAAATTTTTGAGAAGTTAATTCTAACAATATTAAACCAATACCTGAAAAAAATACATCTCATACCATTCTATCAATTCGGGTTCACAAATAAACTATCCACAGCACATCAACTTTTGCGCATATCTGAACATTTCCACTCCTCCTTCCAAAAAAAACAATTTTCAATAGCAGTTTTCATGGACATCGCTAAAGCATTTGACAGGGT
The DNA here is from genome assembly GCA_031308135.1 of Acheta domesticus. Taxonomy (NCBI): domain Eukaryota; kingdom Metazoa; phylum Arthropoda; class Insecta; order Orthoptera; family Gryllidae; genus Acheta; species Acheta domesticus. The sequence goes on along the minus strand of JAHLJT010004567.1, from coordinate 97,624,272 downwards.
ATGGCATGAAGGACTAAACTATAAACTCTTATCAATAGGCACTCCTACGTACCTCTTCAAAATAATCAAAAGCTTCCTAACCAACAGAACTTTCTCAGATGCAATAGAAAATCAAAATTCTAACCCCCGGCCTATTTCAGCAGGACTACCTCAAGAATCACCTCTCTCTCCATTACTCTATAACTTATATACAGCAGATATGCCTACATCAAGATTCACTCACATAGCCCAGTTTGCAGACGATACGGTAATCTACATGTCCCACTCCTCAATTAACTACATAGCCAATGAAATTCAATCCCATTTAAATGAAATAGAAACCTGGGCAACGAAATGGAAAATCAAAATCAATCCCTCGAAATCTACAGCTAAAGTCTTCACTTTCAGACCATATTCCTTCCCTACGCCGTTTAAAATGAACAACAACATAATCCCTTGGACTCCCCATAACAATGCCATTAAATACCTTGGCCTCCATATGGACACCACATTAAATTGGAAAATACACATGGACACCAAAGTTCAGCAAGCCAAAGCAAAATTAATACAGTTAAATCCACTCTTAAATCAAAGTAAACTATCACTAAGCAATAGCATCATCTTGTATAAAACCATCATAAGACCTCTTCTTCTGTACGCTTGTCCAATTTGGACAAATGCAGCTAAATATAACATCAACAAAATACAGATAATTCAAAATAAATTTCTAAGAACCATCACTCAAGCCCCTTGGTTTATTTCCAATAAGCAGTTACACCACGAATTTAACCTTACTTCCATCGCACACCACATAGCATTCCTGGCCAATAACGTCTATTCCAACCTAACCCTCATCAACCAAGATAGACACATCAGCATAGGTAAATATAATGAAACCCCAACAAGAATAAAAAATAGATATCCTATCCACTCATTCCTAAACAATTTTGCGAATATTAATGCTTCTTAGAGGTTCTCGGTGAGTCCCCTCGTCAATTGTAGTGGTCATTAGATTTAGTTTATAGTACTAGATGTAAGTCAACAAGCAAATGGAGAGTTTTATTATTATTATTATTATTATTATTATTATTATTATTATTATTATTGTTTTGTAGTAGTAGCAGCATAGAGCTAACTTTGAAATTGCATTACGCAGATGTTAAGTCCCGAAGGCATCGGACTCCCCAAAACTGAACTTTGTATAATAATCCTATTTAAATAAATAAATTTAAAAAAGACTACCAAATTGAAAGATCGCGAAAAAGCGATGTCGCTTTCTGTTAGCACATTTTGCTCGGCGCGGACAAGTTCCTGCGACTTCCGCCCACCTGGGCACTCTTTGGAGTGCTTCCCGCTAAATTATGGGAATTCCATGCTAGACCAGGGTGTCATGGGGGCGCCAATTCCAACATTCGCGCGTCCCACTTAAAAAAAAAAAAAAAAAAAAAAAAAAAAAATCCATCAATCAATCAATCAATCAATGAGATGGAATGAAGACATTAATTAAATCATTGTTTCCCCGCGCCTTGATGCATGTGACAGCTCTTCCGCCGCCCTGCCAGGTTGCAATCAGCTACCCTCGCCGCCGACACCGGTGACGTCACTACATCACCGCCGTCACCGCCGCCACCAACACCATCGCGCCGTCGCGCCCGTATCTCTCCCCCTGCCTACGTCCGCCCCCCCCCGCCGCCAGCTAGCCGGCTGCCCGCCCCTCTGAGCCCTGCCCGGGGTCGAACCCGGGGCACCGCCCAGAGCATGTGCGGCCAGCGGGCGACACAGCTGGTGGAGTGTGGGCCAAGCGGATGGAGCTATGGTGGACCGGGAGCATGAAGCATCCACGGCGGTGAAAGGCATTTTTCACGATTTCTGCATTGAGACCCTCTACTGGACAGCGGTGTGATTTGTAGGAGCGGTGGTGCTGTGACAGTGGTGTGGTTCGACAACCCGGCCATGTGTGCCTCGTAACCTTTCAATGTTACATTCATTTGGTTTTTGTTTGCTGTGTTAGTCAGGTAGCATCGCTTGGTCAGTGTGAGCCTTTAATTTTGTGTTTCGCAACACTGCAAGAGTTTTGTGAAATTGTTAAAGTTTTGTGTAATTATTATTAAAGTTTTTTTGTATTCCTTGACATTTTATGGTGCCTTGAAACCCGGGAACGAATACTTCGTCGTTCGTTGGTAACACTGACTACGCGAAGGTTTTGTTCACGCCATGCCGCGTCGTGATGCGCACACGGAACGCGTGCCTTTGTGAATAAAAAACAAAATTACAGTAGAATCATTAGCAGTGCTGTTGTAACATTTACTTGGGTTATGTGCGCTTTGCTTTGCGGTTTGTATGGTGCAAATTAAAAGCATGTTCTTGGTTACGCCTTTCCAATTCCTGGAAATCTTATGCAGCTTTCCTAACCTCATATTTCACGTTCCTGATCTTAGGGTCTCAAGTTTGTAGGGTTAAATGTATTTTGACGATAGTTACATAGCTCATTTTGCTTATGAAAGTGGTGTTGACTTCCAATTAACAAATACATGTCGGTCCTTAAATTTTTAGATGGTTTTTCGCGTATGAAACTGCATACCCTTTAAATGCTATCGTGAATTATTTCAGTTCTTTTCATTAGTAAGCAAGCTTATTTAACCATGTCTCAGTCAAAGGTACGGGCTAAGGAGCCAGGTGCAGTTGAATTAAGATTATCACAAAAGGTGGAGTCTCGCTATTTGGGAAATTTCACGAATTGAAAGTAATTTGAAAGCTTTGCAACCAGCAACAGTAGCCAGTCTCGCGTGCTTGCGTGATAGGTTATGCGAGGTTTGGAAGGATATCGAAGCTCTGAAAATGGATGCGATCAGCTCCACAGAGTTCTTTAGCACGATTCATGAACAAAATTTTTCGCAATGTGAAAATGCTTACTTGGCTGTAAAACAGCTATTGAATGAAAAATACGAGCCCTTTGAAAAGCCTCTTACTGTTGCCTCGGCGTGTCATCATGCCTCGCTACCGAGCATTAAAATTCCAAAATTTGATGGAAGGTATAGAAATTGGCAACGTTTTCGTGATTTGTTTACTCAATTAGTCATTAATCAGGTACAGATACCGGACTCGCAGAAGTTGGTGCATTAATGAGTAGTCTCGAGTCCGAACCTCTGAAGTTGATTTCTGTGCTCACAGTATCAGACAGATCCTTTCAACAGCCTGGGCTTTATTAAGAGATCGTTATGACGATAAATCGAAAATTTTAGAAGAGCACATTCATGCTCTCTTCTCCTTTCCTTCCCTCAAAGTTGGTGATGCCTCCTCCTTAAGAGAATTGCACAATGTAGTAACTTCTCACTGGCTATCTATGTCAGCAGTTCCCACTACAGTCCCTATGGCTGAAATAATAGTTCAATTTTTTAGTGCTCAGTAAATTGGATAACAAAACAAGGGAAGCATTTTTCCTTGCTAAAGCAAAAAATGATATTGTTCCATTGCAAAATGTTTTTAGATTTTCTTTCACTCCGGGCAAGAGCCCTAGACATTGCCCCTCTTGCTAATCCTGATGTGAATTCTGTTTCAGTTAGTAAGTCTAAGCGCCCTACACAATCTTCACCTGCCAAACAGGTGTTTCAGCTGGAAGAAGGGTCATCAGCTCAAGCCTGCATTGCCTGCAGTTCTGGAGAGCACCCACTTTTCGCCTGCCCTCGTTTTCGTACCACTGGCTGTCCAGCAGAGATGGGATTTTGTCTCTTCTCATCAACTCTGCTACAACTGTCTTCGAAGGAAGGGTCCTTCTCATCATTGCTCACAACGAAGTTGTAAAACTTGTGGTAAGAACCACCACCTCAATGCTTCATAAATTTTCTACACAAAATGTCCATAATTTGGCATCACCTCATTGTTCTAGCGCTCCCAACACCTCTGCTGGACTAGCATCTGCCGCCCAGATTACTGCAAAACAACCACACGATACTAAGGTTTCCACGTTATCACACTTGGTTCTTAGCCAGACACATAATATTGGTTCTCTCCTTCCCACAGCCATTGTTAATGCAACAATGAGTTGGGCCAAACCCTGCCAGCCAGGGCATTACTTGATTCTGGTAGTGAAGTTCCTTGATAACTGAATCACTGGTACAGGCCCCCGTCTCAAAAAGAATTAGGCATAATGCTACGATTCATTCTGTTAATGCTCTTACTTCTGGTTCAAAATGCAGAGTTCATGTGTTAACTTCTCCTCGCGG
>JAHLJT010004567.1:97574820-97619070 GCA_031308135.1 Acheta domesticus | reverse complement strand
TGATGCATGAAGGCGCCACAACAAACTGTACATTGGGTGTCGGCGAGTGAGTGATCGTGCTCTAACGCTGCAAACACTACAAACGAATTGCAACTCTGATATTGCCTTAGTTACAGGTACCGTACATATCAGAATATTCCACTGTCATACATGTGCATCGCTTAACAGTGTTACTCGCATGGCACTGAAGTGGACCAACGTATCAGCGACACTGACCACGTCAAGGTGCGTTTAAATGGGTATTTCTAAGTGGAAGAGGTAACAACATACCAAGTATCCGGGAGCTATGCAGAGCCATTCTTTTTAAGTACAACCTGATGAAATGAATTTTCTGCGTGCAGAAGGACCATTAATCATATTTTCAGCGTTTTAAAGCTGTCGTCGCTAATAAAATCAGCGCTGCCTGTTCTATGCCACGATGCAGCCTTCAGGTGTAAGTATACACTATGTACTCAGGACATGTAATTTAGTTATACATTCAAAGTTTTACCAAAATACGGGATTAAAAGCATTTCTGGAAATAAATTACTTAAAGATGTCATTGCTTTATTTACAAAAATCCGACTATATATATTTTGTCCGCTCCGCTTAACTCAATATACTATTATTTAATTTATCATTATTTCTATTAACTTTCAGAATGAAATCTCTCAATGGTCTTAGACAAATGTATATAATGTGATTCGACATACTTGCCCAAACGGGATTCCATGCGGGATTCCGAGATAATAAAATTTACGTGGAAATTTTTATTATCTAATTTTGAACAACTTGAATGAAAAATACGTTCATCTTCCAAATTTTTATTATTTTGCTTTAATAATTTTACCTCAGAATCTCGCAGCTCCGCTGTTGTATCTACGAATAAAAACAATGACAAATATCTCAATAAAAATTACAACTTTCACAAATGTTTACAACACACATTTTCAAAATATCTATTACTTCCCAATAGCCATGTTACCTTTTGATTCTCTCTTATGAATTATCCTTATATCTAAATGTAATACGACTTGTTCTTCCTACATGAATCATTTAAATGTTTGTACACTTCCTTTTTGGTAATTCACTGTATTCTTGATCGACGAAAACACATAGTAATCTTCTTCACATCCATTACTCCGCATCATATTGTCGCATTGATACATTTCAATATCTAATTTAAATTCGATTTGCTAACAAAAACAAAACTGCATTCCTTATAAATCCATTTGCACCACTAATTAATAATTCGCATACCTGAGTACACCTTCGCGATCCTCTTTCTATCTGTTAACTATAATGACCACGAATTATTCCAAAACTGAAATGAGCTGCGCTCCAAACTCTACCGTCGCCAAGCACGTTCTCCTTTGCAAGTCATAATGCCCGCATTTCAATTGACTCCGCCTGACCGACGGAGCCTGAATTCTGTGTCTCTTGATAACTGCTGCGCATCATGTGTCGAGAATACACGCCCCTTCTCATTGGCTGTTACTTCGTACAGTCATTATGTTGGTTATTCCCTGATGTTTGATTTTTTATTTATTATTGTACATATAGTATATATTATTAATCAATGCAATTTCTCTCGTGTCTCACTACAAAACTTAAACACTTTATTTGAACTTTATTAGAACGGTCACTTTCTACTCTCCTCTCTTTATTTATATTTTATTTCTTAAGTCTATCTTGACCTCTTTGTTCCTTTTTATGAATTCTTTTTAACCCTTTGTGATGATCCCCACATAAACCAGAAAAACTTGTCACGGTAATATGAATTTTCAAAAAATAATCTTTAATAAATTTTGACTATTACTTTTTCTGACACGCTGAATGTGTATATTTATAATCAGCTTTCCTGTCAGCTGTATTTATAAAATATATTTTTCGTATTCATCCTGCAATTCAATTCCTGTATGTACGGTTTTGGATGATGATTTTTTAATTCATTTGTTAAGATGATACATCTTTCTTTTCAAAGGTATATAACTTTTTTCTTTATTGGCTCTCATGATGTTTTAAAATGAATTATTTGATTGAAAAGTAACACTTTTTAAAGGTCAATTCTTTTTTCTAAAATCTTTTGTGACACAGAGGAAAGCCCTACTCTTTTACAATTGTTTCCATGAACATTAATTACTGTATCTACGTAAATAGTTAATTTTATAGTGATAATTGAAATTAATGACACTAAATCTCGGTGATCCCTAGTAAGACCCTGATAAGTAAACTTTAAGCTTTAGTAAACGTAGAGCCTCCCTTTTGTGACGCTCTTCGTCCAGCTTCAAACTTCAGTACCAGGGTTCGAGGAATCTGTATTCCCAGAATCACCTCAGTTCGTTCAGGATTTATGGGAAGAGGGTTTAAGTTAACATGAAGGGCAGAGGAAAATCCTCTAAGAGAAGGTGGAGGTCTTCCTCCCTGCCCGCCCTCTGGGCTTGCGTTGTCTGCGCGTTCAATCAGGCAGGTTAATCGCCTCTTTGGGGAGCGCATTGGGGGGCCGGCGCGGGGGATGGGGCGAGGCGGCGGCGTGGCGTGGCGTGGGGTACGATTGTTTTTCAAGGAGCCTTACTGCTGCCGCGGGGTCAGCTGCGGTGGCGGCGCCGAACCTCGAGGTAGAAAATCGCTTCATCCTGGATAAGGGGTGGCCCTGGGTTGCCTCCCACCCTCGGAGCACAGTGGGTGGGAAAGATACTTTAAGCGAGCAATACTATAAAATTATAGTTCAATTTGTCTTGTCGAACGTACGTATATTGTCCACTATCAAAGTATAGTCCCTTGAAAATCAAACTTCATTCCATGGTCTACCATCAAATTATATCATATAAGTCTAACTTAATTACTAGTCCACTTTCAAATTACAGAGTCATATTTTCATGACCAAATTAATCCTGTAATTCATTATCAAATTATAGTTTCATCACTTACAGTAGCAATTAAATCTCTATTCCGCGGACTAAAAAATGTGATGCATTATTTTCGGGACGACCCTCGTAATATAATTTTTTTACCATGGAATATTACCTCAAAGCGAATGTGAATGGTTTCATAGTGGAATTTAATCCTTCTCGTTAATGTTCATTTAATTTCGTTGCTATTGGTCAATCACGGTTACAGATCGCGAAAATGTCGACTAATAGGAACGCGCGTCAGAAGCAGATATGTGTGACTGATTTGCTCACTTGGGAGGAAATTGCACGTATTGGCATCCACTGTGGCTTGCTGAACTTTTACTGGAAACATACAGTGGATGTCACTACAGTGTGGCGACGATGCGTTTCAGCGGTGGTGACAGCGATTTGAAAGACAAACTACATTGCGGTCGTCCACACACAGCTGCCACACCACACAACGAAGGAGCGCCTCGATCAGCTCATCCACGCGAATAGGCTCATGGGGGGAGGGACTGTGTAGGGTGCTGGGGAACTGCGTACGGCACAGAACATTGACTGCAATGCATTGGAGGTAACCTTGAGTAAACGGAGTTTCCGAAAATTGTGCGCAAGGTGGGTTCCGCGATCATTCACACAGGAACACAAACAGCACCGAAAGGAAGTTTGTGAGGAGCTTTTGACCCAACACGCTGGCAGTTTTCTGGATCGAATAATCACTGAAGACGAGACTTGATGTTATCATTATGAGCCAGAAATAAAAGGACTATCTATGGAATTGTCATAAAAAGTCCCCGTAAAGGTTACCTCGGCTGGTGCAGATCTTTACCAGCGTGGCATGCAGGCTATTGTTCACCGGGTGGATAAAATGCTTAAAAAAAGGGGAATATATTGAAAAATAGTGTTTTGTTCAAAAACTATTTTCTAGCATATTATATTAAGTTGAATTTTTTATTTGCTGTAGTTGTTGCACAAATAAATGTAAGGCATTACTTTCGGAACGATCCGCGTATCATGTTCATAAGACAAAGTTTCCTTCATAATTTAACCTATAGTTTGAATTTTTTAATAGCTCGAGTTTTCTCTTTACACTTTTTACCTGGTCTATATCTTTAGGATTTGCATTGTATAACATACGATAACAAGTTATCGGGAAGAATATTAGTTTTAATTTTGGAATTTGGCAGAGTATTGTAGTAGTGAAAATTAGTTTTCCTCGGGAGATACAAGCTCAAATTAAATTAAATTATACAGATGTCACCGAATAAATCTTAGAAGTTTCTATGGTTGTAGAAGGGTTGAAAATGAATGATTTTCTTCCAATGATATCGAGTGGGAAATTTCATATCACAAAATTACGCGTGTTATTTTTACCCCTGCACATTAAGCCACCTCATATGCTCAGGTGTTCAGAAGGTTCATGAAATATATTTGTCTGGGACAAAATACGACCTGCACTGACAATTTATCAATATTATCTCTACCTTTAACTGAATGTATTGTTAAAACAGAGTGTTTCATTTACTGTTAGCTCTCTATCTATGTTTTCTTAACAAATTAAAATATTAATCAAATCATTGCAAGCAAGCATGACTTAATTTTATCATTACACACACGTTACATAATTATATGGTTTCAAAACAAGCACAAAAGCAGCAAATTTGCTACAAACAAAAGAAAAACACACATTCGTGGGGATTTTTGCATTATTGATTATAAACATGTTAGTGTTTGTTTTTTTCCACTGCCCGTATAATCAATACATCAGAGTTTTGCCAACTATTCCTATAGGACATTGTATAAAATCTACTCAATGGAGATAAAATAAAAATACGGGCTTGTGAAAAACTTTCGCAAATGAAAATATAAGTGAAACATTTTAAAATCAGTACCAGCTCGTTTTCGTCGTTGTAAGGTGTGAATGGAATATAGTAATTTTGTCACAGTACCATCAAATAATTTTGATCTGCATGCTCCCACGTCAGTAACTCGAGGTTTTTCATGGGGCACGGTAGGGATAAGAGTAAACACTTGTAACTTATTTCTGATGTGAATAGATTTTATAATTCAGCAGTGAATATTTCTCGTCAAATTTTGCCAAACACGCTGTTTGCTACCTTTATTCATGAGGGTATTTTCTTTTTAACCTCTTATTGAGTCTTTCAACCGTTAGCCGACTAGCTTGATTTGGGGATGTGAAGAGGATGATTTTTTTAAATATTACGGTTGCGAATACCTACGCCATAACACTCTTGAACTGAAGGCACGTGAAGACACCCACGCTGCGCAGTGATATTTGCATTCTTCGTGAAGACGTGCAGACACGGCACGTGAAGACACCCAGTGCTGCGCAGTGCTATTTGCATTCTTCAAGCAGAAGGCAATAGTGGAGTAGAAATTCACAAAAAATTAGTCAAGCATACGATGTACTCTTTCAAACACATGAGAAACTCTGGCTTCTTCTGCTATGTTCATATTCACGCCGACCTTCGCAGAGTTGCTATATCCAAACAACATGTGGGGCAAATGGATTGTGCTTGATCATTCGGTGTGTAGCCGGACATAGCGGCAAATGATTTTCATCTCTTCCTCGAATTGAAGAAATGACTTCGAGACTAACGCTTCCAGACCAAAGCAAAGTTCACAACATCTCTCATCAGTGGCGGCAATATGCGGCGAAGAGGAAATAGAGAAGCTTGTCCACAGGCGAGACAAATGTGTGAATCTTCATAGCGACTACGTAGAAAAGTAACCATATTTGTACATTATTTTTGGAAATAAATTCATTTTTTCTATACTTTTGTATTTTTGTTATATCTCATCGGAGGTTCAAAAACAGACCCTTAAATTATTAAATTTAGGTAAATGTTTAGGGATAGGAATTGCAGACCTGAAGACAACAGGGCAAATTTTACTAGTCTCTCATACCAAATTTACAGTATTTTCTAACTTAAATGAATTAGAAGATAAATGCAGATATAATTCGAATAATAGTACTCTCAAGAAATTATTTTTGTATTATAGTTTTGTGTAATACGAGGATTGGGGCAAAAGTCATGGCAACTATTGAAGATACCAGTCCGGTTAGAAAATCTGACGTATACAGACGAAAGGACAAGGTGTTAACTACATGTGTCGACCATAAATAGTAATGAAATAACGTTATTTAATAATTTATTACGGTAATATTAGAGCAATATGGTCATCTTGGTGCAAAAAAAAAACACTGTACACCTAAAGTTGAAAAGACAAACCTGGACCTAAAAACCCTCAAAGTAGTTCTCTGCTACTGTAATCACACGCTGCCAACGATGTGGGGAGCGCTGAATACCATCAGTCTCAGCATTAGCCGCACAATGTGTGACTCGGGTCTCCCGTTGGCCCACAGCATTAGCAATATCCTCTCGTGTTGCAAACCGCCTACCACGTAGTGCTTCCTTAATCTTGCGAATGAGATCAAAGTCACGGGGCAAAATGTCGGGAGAGTACGGTGGGTGCTTCAATTCTTTCCATCCCCAATATCAAAGTACCTGCCCTACACACTCCGCTTTGTGTGGTTTTGCATTGTCATGCAGCATTATTGCACTGTCCACATGATCCGAACGTTTCTCTCAAACGCCACGTCGTACCTGACGCATCAGGAACTCCCTGTAGTACTGTGCGGTCACTGTTCTGTCATGAGGAACAAAGGGGAAAACAATTATACCCCTGACGTCATAGGCGACGATTACCAACAATTTCAGTGGGGAAGGATTCTGACGGAACTTCTGCCTACTTGGTGATCCAGCATATCACCACTTCGTGGACTGTCGTTTCAGTTATGGTACAATTCGTTTCAGTTCTGGCCAAAAATTCATCGATGGCAATTATTCGTCACGAGAAGTAATCGCCGTCCTGTTGCCAGCGTGCAAGGTGGTCAGAGCATATTGAATAGCGCACCCACCATTGAACTTCCGTCAGTGCATACGGTACCTACCGTGATGCGATTTTGCGTAGGTGCAGCTCATTACACAATATCCTTCCTCGATGCCACATGCCCTCTCCATATTTGACGAACCGTAACGAAGAAATTTGAAAAAAAAACGATTTTTTTCCAATTTGTAGAATTTTTTAGTAATCAAAATTGCATTACCGGTCCACTGTGCCTGAGCCGTAAGCCGTACAATCAATTCTTCCTTCTTAATCAACGTCGACCGCCGCCGCCGCCTCCGTCGCAGCTCCGGCGGCCGCCTCTGATTGTCCGCTTCGCCGGGGGCGGCGCACAAAAGACAATCGCTATCTCGTCGTGCTTTTGTTCTATCGATTGTTGTGCGGTTCTTTTTGCGTTTTAAAAATAATATCGCGCGGGAATATAAAGAAAAATAATCGCGGTTGGTTCGTGTTGTACGGACAATTTTCCGGCTGACGAAATAACCGATAACGAATCGCCGCCGGCGCTCGATTCTACCTCGGCTTTACAGCGTTCCAATTGCGTCAACACGTCTGCTGCTTTGTTCGCCGCGGAGAGAAAGTCCCCAACCAAATTGTAGTTTTACTACAAATCCGAGATGTTTCTTTGGTATGTTCTCCGAATTTTATGTGATGCGTATACGTAGTTATGGATGTTTATCAGATATCCATTGAAATACATTCATTCATTCGCATAACTGCTCACTGGACCAGGGCTCCTACTCGCAGTGGCCCGCTGCCCTTACCTGCGAGTCTCTCGTCTTGTTGCATTTCTTGTTCGATAATTTACAAATTGAGACATATTCTTACATTTTTAAAGCTTTAGCTCTTTTTAGTAGGCCCTACTTTTTAGCACAGGTGGTCAGAAACATGCAGAATTTTGAATTTTATATGAGATTAAATTGCCTTTTTGACCTTTTGAACAATTTAACTGGAAATTGTCTAAGTCCGCTTTTAAATAAAGACTCAGCAATATTGGAATGTCTATCCACGCGCAGTATCGTTGTAATACAACCCTCAGGTCAGAAACTGAGTCTTCCAAGTAGGAAAGTAGAAACTTAGTTTAAGACGAAAGACAATTTCTTGATTTGTTTTCCTTCTTATATTTCATGAAGGTTGTGTTTTAATTTTTATATGTTATGCCTAGACTATGCAATGATTTAATCTGAATTAATTATTTTTCATTATTACCTTTAACTCGTATTTTCAACAAGGTGTAGCACGTATTTGACCTCGAAAACGATGGAGTTTCCGCGTGGGAAAGCTTCTAAAACGAGTATTTTTGTAGTTAATTTTTTCCAGGAAGTTGTAATAGACGTATTCTTGCTCTTTTCTTTTACTGTGCAATCATGTATCATATTAACATTCTCATTCAATCTGTTAGCAAATGCCCAAAAACGTTTATACTTTTGAAGAGTTAGGAACATTTTAAATTTTTCGATAGAACGTGCAACGACTTTTTGAAAAACAATCTGTATTTTTTTCAGAGACTACTCACCATTAGATAAACGCTGTCCAATATCCAGTTTTGAAATTCTTAGTTATTTTTATTACAGTATGCCAGCTCTAAAATAACCCTTAGGTTCTTCTACAAAATTACAAATTTACCGGCATTTTTAGAAATACATCTTGATCGTAACATTTTTGACTATTGGTTACAATCCATTCTTAGCTAGTTTGTAACAGTCATTAAAAAATTCTCACCATGAAATTAAATTTCATTCTTCAAAATGAAATAACTATGTGTTATGTTTCATTGGCGCCTTGGACAGATTTGTAAGTTAAATTTACATATTATAACTTGACTATTACGCTGTTGCTGTTGGATAATTTTCAATTATTTTTTTCTGCTTGAAAAATTCCTGATCAGCTTCGTAAAACAGGACTTCTAGGTAGTGTATAAAATGGAGGTGAGACGACACAGAAACTTATTTCCCAAGAAATTGAAAACTAACAAAGAAGAATGTATTCAGTCGTCACCTATATTTTCAATCACAAACTAAGTCTAATGCCCTTCGGCGACATCTGGAGTCCCAGTAGCAATTTTCTACGTACGTGAGAGATGCTAAAGAAAATAGCATGTCCCAAGAAGGGATTTCAAATATTGGAAACGTCACTTGAAATTAATTATAGGCAGAAAAAAGTTTTTTATTTACACACTTATGAATTTCCCAACATGTTTACAGAAAACACACTGTTATCACCCCTCCGTCATTATTTGCATAAACATTTACAGTAACATTAACTTAATATCTTTATAAGGATGGCAAACGTTTTAAACATTGCATCCCAAGTCAATTACTCATGTTGAGTTTAAGTGTGGTAGACTTTTATGAACGATTTGTATTATTTAATTTCAATTCTGAATGGAATTACTACATAACTGTGAAAAAAAATTAATATTTAACACCATGTGTAAGTTATAAATGGTATTTAATTATTCGCATCAACACAATTTACCACAAATGAAAATTATAAAATACGCCGTTTTTGAAATGTTATATTTAAATAATATCTGTGTACTAATTCGACAAATATTCTTCAACTTGTGATATAAATGGAAAAGAAGAAATATTTCAACGCATATTTAATGTAACTTACAAAGAACTTCGAGCGATTGAAAAAGAAAATTAACATTAACTCATCAACGTTGTATTCCATTCTGTCATATTTTCTACCATTAATAGTTTATTTAGATTAAGTAAATAGAGAGTTGGAACTCTTCATTCTTGAATCCATCTCTTTTGACTCTCCCTTTACATCATATTTTTTTTCTGTTTACACATTAATTCGAACAGACTACATTTTTAGTGGAGACATAAAATTTCATTCGCTTAGTATCATTTTGTTCCACGTATCCCAGCGGATAATACTATCACCGTTCTCTCTCTGCTTATGTGAGTACTTTAATACAGGAAAATTGTTGTTATGAATTTTATTGTCCCGTCTGTGTACGCGAGAGCGGAATTCAAGCGGGCCGTAAAGCCGCTTCAACAACACCGCAACGCCTGCTATTACCAGAGCACGGCGAGGCAGAGAACGCGCAGTTGACAAGTAGCAACGAGTCCTCATTACGCGATTAATTTCCTCCTCTTCCCCGCGTAGCTGGCGCGGAATAACTCCTGTCGCAGAGCAGGTCACGCGGCGCCATAGCCGTCCCTACACCACGGAATCTGCCCTCGCCGCTTGGCTGGAAAATTTACATCTTCTGCTCCCAAAAGACTGACTGCGTTAGCTCATTTAAACTTGGCAGTTTCCAAATCTAAAGACGGTTTTTACTGTCTGGTAGTGCCCTGCATTCTTAACCGAAATTTTTGATCTCATGTTTATGCCCTTCAACATCAGTATGGTCAAAATTCAGTAAGTTAGGTGAATTTGCTTCAATGATGTGGAGTTAAAAGGTTTTGAAATTTGTTGTAAAAAAAGTCATGCGAATTTTCATCTGTCAGTGCTCTGTACTCTCTAAATCACGGCTAGAGCTCAGGATGAATGATGATGAAACCTACACCGTTCAAGTTTTCATCCACTAGCTGCGTAAATCCTCTTCTTCCACCAGTTCAAGCCATTCGTTACATGTATTTAAGGTACGTCGATTTGAAATTTTAATTTTCTTCGCACAACAAACTCAGGGCTTCAGCTTCTTTAAACCCAACCCATTAGAAACTTATGGAAGGTTTTTCACCTTCGGGAAATGCCTTGCAACATCTGGGACGTACTAACTCAGGCCAAACTGCACAAATTAAGTGATACTAAGGTTATTGAAATTCAAAATCAACGTAAAAGCAAGAGAGTTTTCGCCTGGTGATACTTTATTCCCTTTGAGTCACTATCGCAGCTGAGGGTATATGTGTGTGAGTTCGTATGTTTAACAAGGCCTGCTAGACTGCTAACGTGAAAACTACATTAAGCATTCAAGTATTCATCTAGTGGTGACAGGCATCTTCTGCTTCCGGCACTTGTTACATTTTATGTAAATGTTGAATAGAAAGTCGATTATCATTTTAGGCGGTGATTGCATAATATTTATGGTTGTAACGTGTATATCCACCTGTTTACTCGTATAACTAGGTCCCTCCATCCCGCCTTGCTTGGAAAGTAGTCTGCTCCCGTAAAAATTAAGTACGTTTGTGTGACTTCAAGTCGACTACGGATTCGAAACAAATGTAAATAATACGGGTTTTCATCTTCCTATTGAGCCGTGTATCTTTAAAACCTTTCTAAAACAGCTGACTAATATTTGTGTTAATAGGAAACAAGAGTCGCGTATTCGAAACCTGTGTCAGGAAGGCGCGTTTTGACTTAGTTGTGCCGGGTATTACCTGAAAGTTACTAATTCATTTCATGAATTTTAAGTCAAATTAAGAGCTACAAATTCGAATACTTGGTAAGACGTACGTGTTTTCGTCTGCTAGGAGAGTAATTAATCTGTGTTTAGTTGTTAAATGCGTTGTTTCTCGTAGAATTACTGAAAATTATTCATTTTGTGCACAGATCTGAAAGCCTTGTAAAACGATGCCAAGAATTTGTATATTTAAAACATTTACAAGTAAAAGGAGAAAATTTTACCAAAGTCGTAAACCGAACTCTATGTTATAAATCAAAATACTTGCGTTCTTGGAAAAAGTTATTAAAAATTTAACAATGATTGTGTAGGATAGGTGATGTTAAACCATTACCTAGCGAGCAATAATCAAAATGTTAACAAAAATATGAAGCATCGGAAAAATTCGAAACAAAATCCCACGTCAGAGCAGTTGTCAGTGCTCATGTCAACGCCATGAACATTGGTCATAACGTAGGTCATGACGTAACATAGAACATAGGTCAAAACGTAAATTTAGCATTAACAGGTTGGACGCCAACGAAAATTTTGGGTTTTTGGTTCCGTAGTGTCACAGCTATTCTGCTCGCATAGCGCCCGCCCATAGTTGTCGCGTTCGTGCCCGCACAGGAGCCGTTGCAGACATCTGGTAGCTTGTTTTTGCAACTTTTAGTGCTATTCAACTGTTATGTTGCTAAATTATACAACTAGAGCGCTCTCGAAGCGCCAAATAAATAAAAAAAATAAATTATTATCCTTCATTAAATAAACAAATACAAAAGATGCGATAAATATTGTAAATGTGAGAAATACAATAAATACGATTAATACAATAAATACAAAAAAGAAATAAGAAAGCAAATAAGTTAATAAAATGAAATAAATAGAGCTGCATGAAATCGTTAGAAATGTTACTCTGTAAAGATGCTCGTGCCGTCTGCGTCTTCAGGATACCGGTCCGTGTGCTGGCAGCACCTTCGCCGAGCAGGAGCGTGCTCGCTTTGTGTCAAACGCGCTCTGGCATCGCCCACGCCGCGCCTTCGCCCGCGTGCGCCCACACCGCCCGTGCCGCGCTCGATTCTTTCTCTGAAAGGGAGCCCGCGAATGAAAATATTGGCCCTTGCCGAAATCCGCGTTGCGTCAGCAGCGGAGCTACGTTGCCAGCGGAACGGCCCCGAGCGGCGGTGCTCGCAGTGGAGGAGAAGGGGACGAGCCAACATGTTGAAGGGAAGGCGGTTGAGTTCTTTCGGATGTAAAGGAGACGTGCAGAATAGGATCGGTGGCTTTCCGGAGTGAAGGGGATGTATGTGATTTAATTAGACACCATGCATACAGAGCGATTTTTATAAGAATGAGCCATTTTGACAGCTAGTGCTGGCAAAGAACTGAAGGTTCTGTGTTGTGTCCTTGATCCCATTAGACTCTCTTTACTCCATTCGTTCGTTTCCAGTTGGCTTTTTTTAAAATTTATTTTAAATAGGATTATTATACAAAGTTCAGTTTTTAAAACTCTCCATTTGCTTGTTGACTTACATCTAGTACTATAAACTAAATCTAATGATCACTACAATTGACGAGGGGACTCACCGAGCACCTCTAAGAAGCATTAATATTTGCAAAAATGTTTAGGAATGAGTGGATAGGATATCTATTTTTTATTCTTGTTGGGGTTTCATTATATTTACCTATGCTGACGTGTCTATCTTGGTTGATGAGGGTTAGGTTGGACTAGAAGTTATTGGCCAGGAATGCTATGTGGTGTGCGATGGGATTAAGGTTAAATTCGTGGTGTAACTGCTTATTGGAAATAAACCAAGGGGCTTGAGTGATGGTTCTTAGAAATTTATTTTGAATTATCTGTATTTTGTTGATGTTATATTTAGCTGCATTTGTCCAAATTGGACAAGCGTACAGAAGAAGAGGTCTTATGATGGTTTTATACAAGATGATGCTATTGCTTAGTGAGAGTTTCCTGTGATTTAAGAGTGGTTTTAACTGTATTAATTTTGCTTTGGCTTGCTGAACTTTGGTGTCTATGTGTGTTTTCCAATTTAATGTGGTGTCCATATGGAGGCCAAGGTATTTAACGGCATTGTTATGGGGAGTCCAAGGGATTATGTTGCTGTTCATTTTAAACGGCGTAGGGAAGGAATATGGTCTGAAAGTGAAGACTTTAGCTGTAGATTTCGAGGGATTGATTTTGATTTTCCATTTCGTTGCCCAGGTTTCTATTTCATTTAAATGGGATTGAATTTCGTTGGCTATGTAGTTAATTGAGGAGTGGGACATGTAGATTACCGTATCGTCTGCAAACTGAGCTATGTGAGTGAATCTTGATGTAGGCATATCTGCTGTATATAAGTTGTAGAGTAATGGAGAGAGAGGTGATCCTTGAGGTAGTCCTGCTGTAATAGGCCGGGGGTTAGAATTTTGATTTTCTATTGCAACTGAGAAAGTTCTATTGGTTAGGAAGCTTTTGATTATTTTGAAGAGGTACGTAGGGGTGCCTATTGACAAGAGTTTATAGTTTAGTCTTTCATGCCATACCCTGTCAAATGCTTTAGCGATGTCCATGAAAACTGCTATTGAAAATTGTTTTTTTTGGAAGGAGGAGTGGAAATGTTCAGATATGCGCAAAAGTTGATGTGCTGTGGATAGTTTATTTGTGAACCCGAATTGATAGAATGGTATGAGGATGTATTTTTTTCAGGTATTGGTTTAATCTTGTTAGAATTAACTTCTCAAAAATTTTTGCTAAAGTGGGGAGGAGACTTATGGGCCTATAGTTGTCAGGGATGCTATGATTTTTATTGGGTTTGGGGATAGGGAGGATGATAGAATGTTTCCAGGTATTAGGGTAGTAGCCAGTTCTTAAAGATGAGTTATATATGTTTACAATGAAAGCTATGGCAGAATTTGGTAGGTTTTTGAGAATTACATTGTTTATTTTATCGTGACCGGGGGCTTTTTTATTTGGAAGGGATTTGATAACTTTTAGAGGTTCATGTGGAGTGATGTACATAATTTGGTGTGGAACGTTAAAATTAGGGGAATTCGCGACGAGTTGAATTTGAGTATGATCTGGGTGGGGAGATGTGAGGTTTGGTGTGAAAGTTGATGCGAAATGGTCGGCTAATACTTCCGTTTTATCAGCAGTTGCGTGTGTTTTCCCATTTGAGGTTGTTAGTAGGGGGGATTATAGTTTTTTTCTGAGTATTCTTTTCGTGAAGTTCCAGAGTGAGTTATTACTTGTATTTAATGAATGAATGATATTATTGTATTTAGTTTGTTTATAGTGTTCAAGTGCTTTTCTACTGATTTTGGTTAGAGTATTGAGTTCTTTTGTTAATGAGGGGATTCTAAGTGTTGTCCATTGTCTCCTGGTTTTATTTTTAGTTTCTGTGATTTTGATAATGCTTTGTGGTAGTTTGTCTGCTGTGTGTTTCCGAAGAGTGATCGGTCGTACGGGGTTGAGTTTGCCTATTGTGTTAATTATTATGTTATTTAGTTGACTTTTTGCCTGGTCTATTTCCGCTGGTGAGTTAAGTATTTTAAAATTGGGTATTTGTTTTTGGATTAAATTTTTGAATTTTGTCCAGTTTAAGTTGTAAGTATTTAAAGCAGGAGTGGGTGAATGGGAGGGGGAATTTGATCTGTAGAAATTAACACTGGGATGTGATCAGAATCGAGTTCAAAATGCGGGGTTGAATGAAAATTGACATTAATGTTTGTTATTCCTATGTCTAGTATATCAGGAAGCCTGATTGGGTCATAGGGATAATAGGTTGGTTCTGGGGGTGAGATCAATTTAATTCCGTTAGTTACTACATATTTTAAGAGTTGGGCACCTGCTGCATTGGTGACTCTGCAGCCCCATTGTACATGTTTGGCATTTAGATCTCCTAAAAGAATATAAGATGATAAGCGCGAAAGTAAATTATTTAGATCTGTAAAATTTGTTCTTTTGTTGGGGGGTTTATACGCGGCAATGATAGTAAAATTCGGGTAGGTGTTGGTAAGTGAAACAGCTATTGTTTCGATGCCATTGATGGATGTTGTATTTTCTTCGAAATAGGCGATAGTGTTTTTTATGAGTATGATCACTCCGCCGCCTGGGGAGTTGGCCCTATCCATTCTTGCTGTATTGTAACCTGGTAGTTTGAAAGTAGCTGGAGGTTTTAAATGAGATTCTGTGATGCAAGCAATGTCAACATTATTGGTTTGGAGAAAATAATGGAGTTCGTTTTTTTATTACTGATGCCACATGCGTTCCAGTTCATTAGGATTAACCTATGATTTGAATTATTTTGTGCCATTGGGGAAACTAAAATTAGAAGTAATTGCTTGTTGAATATTTTGAATAATAGTTGGGATGACTGAATTGATGATGTTGATTATATGAGTTATTTGATTGATAATATTATGAATAAAAGGAGTACTCAGAAAGTTTTGGGGTAGCCTGTTTTGTGGGTTCTGAGTTGGGATGTATGTCGGGATGTTATTTGGTGGGCGATTAAAAGCAGATTCATGGGTAAAATGTGATAATTTAGCAGTTCCATGGAGTCCAGGGAAGTGGTAGGCGTTTTGTGGCGGGGGTGGAGGTGGGGGTGGGGGTGAGGTTGGTTTGCTGGTTCTAATGTTTGAAGTGGAGTTTTGGGAAGTTCTGGTTTTATTTTCTGATAGTTTTCTGAAATACTGACATTCATTAGTACGGATATCAGCACGGCGAGTCCCCTCATAGTTTCTGCATTTCGGGGGGTCATTCTTGCTGGGGCAATTTACTGAGTAATGATTCTCGGCACAATGTATACATGAGATTTTGTTGTAACAATTATTTTTAGTATGTCCAAAGTCTAGGCATCGGAGGCACTAGATTATTCCTTTAGTTTTTCGTCTTCTTTCGACTTTAACTTTTAAGTTGCAGATTTGAGTAGTTCGGAGAATTAATTGAATTAATTGTTGGCCCGAGAACTCAGCAGCTACAACTGGGATGGGCTCATTGTTTTTATGTAACCTAGTGACACTGTTAAGGGAAGAGTATTGTTCCTTCAGGTCATTGTATATTTCCTCTTGCGTGATGGAGGGATGAATGTTTTTAAAAACCACGGAAAACTTTTTGTTGGTTGGGTCCTTATACGTATGAAACTGTTTATTAGCTTTCACGAAATACTGAATTGCTTTTCTGAAGTCTTCTATTTTTGGAAGTTAACTTTGGCTTCGTTATTATTGAATGTTACGGTGAACTGCGCACTGATTTAGGTTTTAATTTCCTGATTTAGTTCAATAATGTTCGTAATATTGTTAATGTGGATAGGTGGGATTCTAATATTTTCAGGTATAGTGGGGTCGGTGGGATTTGAATCATCATTATCAGGAAGGTTAGCTAGAATGCCGAAACTATTCTGAGTGGGAATAGCATAATTAGTATCCGAATTGGTAATTACTTTTTTAGATTGGTTTGGATTTTGGATAGGATCACTGTTTCCACGTTTGCCACTGTTCACTTGGGGGACTGGTACAGAGTTTGCATTGGCATTGTCACTGCAGCTTGAAGACGAGGTCGCGCCTTCGGCTTGCGCGTAATGACTGACCTGATTTGGTTGAATGTTATTTTGCCTAGGCTGCTGCATACTTGTTGCCTGCGTTGAATACACTGCCGGTGCTGAATGCTGAGATATCTGCGCTTGTTGTGGTGGAGTTTGTAGATACGCTGGTGCGTATGAAGCTGAAATATCACGGCCGTCGCCTTCCACGACCTCCATTTGGCCGTCAGTTGGATAAACCAGGGCTAAGGCATCGGCGATGCACTGACTCAGGCCAGCGTTGTTGAATGTTGATGAAGAATTAATAACTTGTTAAACACTGCACTTTAGATTGAAATTGCACTGTGTAGACAACTCTTCACTGATACACCTTAACACTTCGAATCGAAAACTGCTACTGACAGTAGCGCTGCGCTCAGAGGTCTGCACTGCTCGACTGCTCGCAGCGGAATGTTCCAGTTGGCTAACTTGTAAATGGCTTCCACGCTTCTTTTTGTGATGGCCTCGTCCGACGAAAATATAGTGCACCACGAGAAATAATTGAAATTAGGAAGTGCAGTGTTATGTGCTCTTCTGTAATCATTCCTATTTTTATAAACATTATATTGAATTTAATTTTTGTGTGATAAATAAAATGTTTATTTTAAAACCGAGTCTTGAATGTGAGGTGCCGGTCCACATGTTTCCGGTAAGTGGCGAGCTGAGGGGAGCTGTGATTTTGAGCGTTTCATGGTTCTGTGCTTTGTGTTTTATATTTATTTGTATATATTTACACGGTTGTGAACCATAGGAAGCCGTGATGTCTTAACGGGAGCCATAAACACTTTACGAAGAGGCATGGCTGAACAGCTGTAGTGGAGGAGGTTCTCTGAAGTACATGTGATGTTCACTTTTTAGCGAACTGTCACTTTGGCTCATTCTTACACGGAATCTTCTTTATCCGCTCCGGATGCCACTAGACCTTGCTAGAGCACTATTTATAAATATCCCATTATCTTTATGACGTTTATTAGAACTTTGAACTAAGTAATACGTACATTTTTACATTTCATCCAAATCATTACAATATAGAAATGTTGTATTTTACAACAATGTACATGCTGCAAAGTTTTCGTATGCCACGCATCCCATCGTTTGTGCTAGGTAACTTTTGAAAAGCACATCGAATATTTCAGAAGCATATTTCTTTCCTATTACTTTCATTGTTAATGTTCTCAAGTTCCCGTCACTGCGTGATTTCTACTCCCTAAACTCTAAACGACAATCGACCTCAGCAACAACATGTAACTAAAGCGTAAACAATACCTTTCTAGGACACTTGGAAGGCCGAGTCGTTAGCTCAGAGACATTCTCGATACAAAAGACCTCGGGTTCAAACCCTGCAACCTGCGTAAATATCAATATTTATCCTATGTTGTGGCGCTGTAGGCTTCCCCCCTTGTATTATTACAATTCCCGACTGATCTTACCCCTATTTGCCTGCCCATGTAGCGAAGAAGCTTCGATGTCAGCCAAGTACACGTTTCACATGGTAGCACAATTACCCAGCAACCCTCCTCGCCAATAGCAGGGCTGGGATGATATCGCCAGGTTGCGCACCGTAAGAGCCACAACGGAGCGCTGCCTAGTTGCGGCCATTATCCCTCTATCCATTAATACCAGAGTAGAATGTTGTGACCCACAAGATGCGCTAAAGTGCAAGCTTGGCCTGGTGCTACCCGTGCGCTTTCACAGAATGCGGTAATCAGGACAAATGCTAAAGTGACCACACCTGGATGTCTGGTTAGACTTAGTTGGCGGAAAGAAGTTGCACAGGGCTGGATGGAATGATAAAGTTACAGACATCTAGTATGTCATAACCTGAAAGTTTCGAAAAAGGTAAGCGAAAGGCAGATTAATAGCTTCCGTCTACAGGGTATTGTGTATTATTAAACTTATGCTAACAATCGTTTACATTGTTATTACTGACAATAAAAACAATGATTTAGTTCTGTAATATTGTAATGATACAAAACAATTTCCATTTCAATACTGAGAATATAATTAGAATTAGCTTACATCAGGCCTGCACAGCATTTTTCACTTTCACTAACCTCAGGAGCCGCGCGCGAGCAACTGGGGTGCGAATGCAAACATCGATGTAGGGTTGGGGATGAGACTCATTTGTCGCGATACGGCAATCCGGCTCGCGACACGCTGCCGCCGGTAAGTGACCCACTTGTCACTTGCCGACGCCAGCGTTCCGATATTATAAAAAGGCGAAGGTCCCTCACCTCGCCTTCATTCAACTTCTTACTTCCGACCTGTGAAGCCGGAGGTGCGTGCCGCGCCACCGCTCTCCGCTAGAAAACTGCGCTACCAGGGGTGAGTAAAAATGATCTCATTATTTTTCATTGCCGGAGTCGCAGGGTCCTCCCTCTCCCCTGCAACTCGACATTGGTGTCAGGTGTGGTGTACGAAACCACGCTCCCTCTCGGGAACCAGAGTCTTACTCCCTGCAACTCGACACATTCTAGGAGTGGGGACCACCAATTAGAATGCGCAATTTAAATCATAGCGCGTAAATTGAAAGAGCAATAAGCGAGATCATGATGGACACTTACAGTTCAAGTAATATCGCCGTTTTGTATTCTATTCAAAATGTTTTGACAGTATATGATAGTGTGAAATATGAAACAACAACGAATTATACATAATTGATTTGGACACCAAGTGTAATATTTGCTTGTAGGGGTGATGTAATTCGCTTTGCTACGATATATCACACATTTCTTGTTTTGCTAAGCACAAAATTATGATACTGTATTATTTTTGTTTGATGATGACACCAATAAACTATTTTTTCCTTAATTAGATTGAATTGTATAAGGTGGTTCTATCAAAGCTAAAACATATTATTCTTAAAATATCATGATTATTTTCTGGTCTAATTTCTGTCACGAGTACATTGTATATTTCTAATATCAAATCAACAAACAGTATTCATTGTTTAAATCATTATATAAAAATATTAAACCCTTTGCATTCTATTGAAGAAGACACATGATAATCTCATGATTACCCGTAACAACGTCAGAGAGGTGGGTTCATTGATATATTTATTCAGATTCATAATGGAGAAAAATGGTCACAAGTATATGGGCTGCTAAACAATACCCTTCTTAAAATTTCCTATATTTCATTTTTATGTCAATCTTGATATGAGATATTGCTCTCACAATTTTCCTCGCTTTGCTCTCATTTGGAGATTATAACATTCCTGGCTAACAATCAATTATTACATTGTAAAATTTTGTTAAAATTAAATAATAAAGCTTTATTAAAGGTCACTGCGCTTTAAAATATGCTTAAGAGTCACAATAAGCTTCTACTGAAAAATTTAAAAAAACAAAATACAAACAGTGGTGGATACAAAGGTGGATACACAGCAGACTACAGACTAACGTAGACAGTGAATTGTGGCCCTTGAAACTTTAAATACGGGGCATCATCCATTTTAATAAGTGGAAAAATGATTTCACAGCACTAATCATTTCATTAGAAGCCCCGGCATTCAATCTACGCTCCGCGTCGTTATGTCAGGCTTCTATCTCCCTTCCCTTGAAAACGTCCTACCCCCACTACTTGCACTTTCGGCGCTATCGCGGGCAGACGGTCGATTCGTAAGTGCAGAGTACCCGGCGGAGCAGGCGTTATGCAGATCTGGCTTACATCAAAATGCGTCGGTTTCTGACATCTTCTTCACGACATTTAGTAAAAGTATGAAACACTTGTTCCGTTTGATCAATACCATACATCATTTAGATTTTTATTGCAAATTGCTATTTTTCATTTATATAATAATATTGTAAAAAGGTATGTATGAGGCATAAAAGCAAATACATTTTGTTCATTCCTGATAATTAATAATTTGCTTGTTTGACACCGTTATTCCCTTCTGAGTCTAAATATTTTCACTCAAGAAAAAAAGTATTCCTTTCTGGGATCTTAAATTGCTGTAAACCATATTTTACCAATATTGTGTCGCGGGAACCTCTCCGTTCATCTTCTTCTTCTTATTGTAATATTACTGGCAGCTCGACAATAAGACGCTGAATAAAATGACATATCGAAGTCAGGAAAATGTGCTTCAATTTCATTACATATAAATATTCCTTACGCGATAGAGTTCTTTACTTTATTCTTATTCACAGAAAGAAGTACAGAGCGCTTAGTCTGTCATGTACGACAGAAGATATGAAACTATTTTAAATTACTCTAATTTTTTTAAAAAATACCTATTTAGATACTTAGTTACTGAATAATAAATTGTGATCCTCATGTGCACAAATAAATTTTGCAAATTGAATAATGTAATTAGCAGATAGTACAGAAATGGCATTGCATTTGCATTTGCAAACTACGATGATCATTATGATTAAGAGAATGTAAATGGCAATTACCATCGTAGCATTTGCCTGAAAGAGAATTGTGCGTGTCAATATAAGCTAACCAACAACGAGAGAACGACAACGTGGGGAGCGGGCAGCTGTTGGCCCGAATATATAATTCGTGGCGTTCGTGGCGATGTTGCGATCGCGCAGATTGGAACGATTTACTGCACCATTTCACACATATCGACTGAAGTGGTGCTCTTAAATCGCCTGGATTCTATTATTCCAATGTAGGCCATAATTAAAGTCTGGCACGCTTACCGCTTCTACACCCGAGAGAGAGTTTTTTCCCCGGAATAATGTCTAAAAAGGACTACAATTAATTTTCACATTTTACAGAGAAGTTAATAGGTAAAATACGGGAGTTTTGGTGATCGTTTGCGAATTAACTCTTCAATTAATACATACGTAAATTTAATATCTAACGTACATTACAAATTATTAAACGAATTAATTTTGTGATAAGTTACAATGAACAATACACTCATAGAACAATTATCATGATATATTTTCTTTTAACTACGAAAACGTATGTGTCATCATGAAGTTTAACACGACATTTCGGAATATTACAGCATGTTGTCTTTAACCAGTCATTTTCCAAACTTGAGGGTAGGCGCTCTGTCGGATAAAGCGAAGTTACTTTATAATCAAACTCTTTGCCATGGTGGAAGTGGAATTTCTTCTTTTAGAAAGATAGTAGTGACGGCTGATGATTGGGGACGCCAGTATCGTGGCAGCCGAGCACGTGGTCACTTCAGGTGACGTGCTGAGCAAACGATACTGGTGGCATTAACATGTGGCACGCCTTATTTTTAATCCACCACAATCTACTTGATCTCTCAAAGTGAGGTACTCATCAAAGTTTTAAAGTGCCAACAAAACAGTGCTAAATCTGCAGTGATGTGTATTTTTCACTGAATTGTTTAACAAGTCATGTGATTGCTATTGAGAGATGGACATATTTTAATAAAACTGAACTGGAGTTAGTCTAAGCAACATCAAAAACTGGACCGGCCTCGCAATTGGGGGCGACGCGACATGCTGATTTACGCGCGAGTAGGAACAATTCAGCTGCATGGCGGCGCATATAGCCGTTTCTTCTTTTGCAACCTCTGGTCGGTGTGCACTGTTCCCCGGATTTTGAATCGTGTCAACGCAGCTGGCAACTTTCAGGCGGTTTGATATACCACTTGTAATAAGTCAGTTGACCTTTGTGTGGTAATTTGTAATCCTACAAGTGATTTGTCCATCACGTGTTTTATATCATTTGTTGTTTTTTTGTTTTTCTTTAGTGTAAAAATGTCTTATTTCAAGAGTGGACTGTGTCCTCAATTTCTCATTATGTATTTATAAATTTGTATTATCAAGAACCTACATAGTTTAGCGAGCAAAAAAAATCACTCAATAATAAAGTAGTCATATGACTGCTTCTGTGGGAATTATCATAAACATTTGAAACTCAATGTAATCTTGAAGGCTTTTTAATTAAACATATATTTTTATTGTATTGCTTTTGATTGTAAGTTATTGGAAGGAAAGGAATTTTAAGTGCCCACAAATTCTCTCTAGAATAGTCCGTTTGCTCACGGGCGCTTAAACCCTTTAACATTCAATCATTCTTCTGTCTATCCTTTTTTGGGAAAAGTTTTCAACGAGCAATACGCGCATCTCTGGAAAACTTTATTGGTTACGATATTGCCACTGCGCAAAGCAGTGACAATATCCTCGCAGGGGGGAACGTGACTGCATAGACAGTGTTGTCACGCTCGTTGCCACGAGCGGGAGTTCCTGGCACGAGTGCCACGACGAAATCGCCCCTTCCACGCAGTTCATTACCCCGCCACCCGAGATAACAGCCATCCCTATTGAAAACGGCGGGGTTAATAATAGTTTCCTCTCCCGACGCGAGTGGCGCAGAGAAGCTCGTGGTAAGACATGGTGCCGCGAGGCGTGCCACTGCCACCAGTAGATGACCTTGACACCACTGGCGTAGACCGTCACGATCTCTGGTGGAGAATTGTAGACGACCGCCCGGACCCTGAGTTTCACGGTGGACTTCGCTGTTAGAGTCAAGATGGAGGCAGTGAGTAAGCAATGCTAAGCTCCATGTTGCCGGACCTTGCCCAGTAACCCACCCGTTGGGCTCCCTAGCACTTGACCTTTGGACAGGATTGGGCAAAGCAGGTTCTTCGGAATACTTCGGACGGGAACCACGAACCCCACTGTCAGGTTCCCTAGGTTCCGGCGGTACTCACGTCAATAGCCTCAAGGTGGTGGCAGTGAGGAGACGGGAAGGGGGTCCGGAGCCACACGTACATTAGTTTGGGTGGCCCCCTGGTGGGCTCTTGACTTCATCGTGGCAGTGGCCCGATACTCCGGGCAGGAGGGACTTGTCCGGTGCATGCGCATTGATTTGACTCCGGTACTAGCCTGAATTGCTAGGAGCTCTGAGGTGGCAGGGCGGCCCGACCCAAGCATTGTAGGAGGTTGGCGTGAGGTCCAACTGCGTTCTTGTGGGATCCAGATGCCAACCTCACGGCGTACTTGTGCATCGGCCAGGGGTGAGGATAAAAGCGAATAGCTTAGGTGCCTACCCCGAGGTTAACGCTCCCTGCTAAAAGAAGACATTTTGTGGAGTGGTATACCACTCAGTGTCCCTGTTGATGGATTCTCGTTTACTTAGGTTGTTTATAGACCGTTTACTTGAGATTGTTTGATTCAGATGTAAATGGTAAAACCCAGATCGCATTATAAAATAAGTGAATACGTGTTCACAAGCCAAGTCGAGCGCTTTACCCTGACTTCGTTTTATACTTTTCAAAACTTTGTACCTTTCTCTTCAGAAGAGACGTACAAGTATCTGTTTTACGTGGCAGATTTACGGAATGTAAAGAAACGTCAAGTCTTAATGACTCCCAAATTCGTCGCTGTTTTATCTAGAAAGGTTTGCTTCTACATAGCATCATAAAGACAGGATTGTTCTGTTTGCCAGATGTATTTCAAAAACACCGGCAACCAGGTGAACTGTAGCATATAATATCGATATAACTTTTGTTGAAAACACCCTTGACTTGTAGAGCACCGCAAACCATAGAAAGGAATGCCCATCAATTGGTGAGCGCTTTGCTCTGTGCCCAAGCGTAGCCGTTAGAGGAGGCTCAATGTTCTTGCATTTCCTTTGCAGGCGGGCAAGGTGCTGGATTTGTAATTACCTTCAACCTTATTAACCCTTACCTAGGACTGGTGAAAAAGAATTACTCTTCTTGACTGGTGAGGTCCAGCAGATCCCGTTTTATAATTTGAAATTTCAATAAGATCTTGAAATTTTATTTTATTAAATATGACATGTATGATCATTTACATTG
Source organism: Acheta domesticus (assembly GCA_031308135.1). Classification (NCBI taxonomy): domain Eukaryota; kingdom Metazoa; phylum Arthropoda; class Insecta; order Orthoptera; family Gryllidae; genus Acheta; species Acheta domesticus. The sequence continues at coordinate 97,594,584 of JAHLJT010004567.1, read as the reverse complement.
TAATGAGTAATATTTGTTTCAATTAAATAAAATTTTCACAAATAAATTTTGTATGACTTGTACAAATATATTCGGCGCAGTTGATTCATACAATTTTTGTTTTCTAATCTGCTGTTCTCGGGCACACTTCACTTCTGGCTTTTCGGTGCTTGAGAATGTTCCTAAAGGTTCTTTCTAAGTGGTTTGCCACTGAATTGAAATTGGGACGCAAATAATAATTATTTGACATTAATATAAAATTTCTTGCATTTCAAGTGGCGAAGGACGGACACCACGACGTGAAATGTGTGGCTGTACAAGTGAACGCCCAACTTCCATCAATGGCCTTATATTCGATTTTTGCCGACATTTTTATTGCAGTACTTGAGAATTCTAGTGTTAACAATTGCTATGTTAAGAATAAATATATAAAATATCACCGTTGGCCACCGATAGCCACCGCCACCGCTACCGCGTTCGCCGAGCCACAGAGTAGTTGGTATAAAGTTGGTCAAGTGCATCTATGCCCACCTACTTGATGTAATAATTGATCATTTTGTGCTTTTTGTTTTGTGGATGACCTTTTTGGTCATGATACATTTTCGATCAGAGAACAACAGACCGATTCACAGAAAAACAAAACTAGAGAAAACGTAAATAAGGTGCAAAAATGAAAAAAAATATAATATTGAAATGTACTGGCACTTATTGTCTGGTGAGGTCCACACAGACATAATGAACAATAAAATTAAGTTATGTTGTTATTTTAGAGAAAAAGCACACGTGATCATTTGTTGGGGACCTTCAACGAGGAATACAAGTAATCATTGCCTAATATATCGGGGGTTTTAGTTACTAACTTGAGTTTATGATAGCCTGGGGTGCCAGGGACCCCACCAGACCAGTTAAGGGTTAAAGATGAAATTTCTATCGCGATATGCGACTACTAATGAAAGGTGAACGACTGTGGATGGGGTTACGATTTCTAAACCAACCACGTCATAAACTTTGCCTTATGCAGATTTTAACCCATATCATTTGGCTCCGCGAAGTTTGATCTTGCTCGCAGCACTTAGTGTGTACCTTACACCAGCAGAGTTTTGCTTATATAATTGCAAAAACTAAAATAAAACTACGTATTCCCGTTCTAGTCAGGGGTGTCTATGGTTTCGTTTGATAACCATGAACTCAGAAAAGATCGAAATATGAAACAGTTTCTTCACATTGTGTCTGAAAATATGTGAATATTGTATTTTGTTATTCTGCCTATTCTCACTCTGCGCGTACCGACTGAAATTTCATTCCCAGAGCGTTACTGCTTACGATGCAACGGACGTCTTGCGACAGAAAGGTTCCAAGGAAGAGACCGCTTCGACAATAAATATTTGTAATTCTCTCGTTGCATTATGAAACAGCATTTTTTGACATTTTTGTTATGTAAAGTACTCATGTACTGTATATGCACCATACTATGTTATCAGCAGTGTTTGTGAAATGTGTATTTTATTTATTGCGATGTCATAAAATAATATTTTTTACGTTGTTCCTGAGCAGTGAACTTGCTATCTTTTGTGAAACCATTTTGTGTAGCTTTCTTCAGAAGCATTCTGGATGCTACAGTTCACAAGTACAACCGAAAAGCGGAAAAACTCCAAATGTGAAGACTTTATCCTCCATGTGACAAGACAAAAAATCCATCGTCAGCCGCACTCACTGTACCACGTACGCAGGTGCAATGCAGGTGCGCATATTGGCGGCGCGGAGGTGGCGGGCGCGCGGGGCGCGTATTGTTCTGCGCGCGTTTGACAGCCCGCGTGTGACCGCGTGATTAAAACCCCCGATTGGCGCCGCGTGAGCGCATCACAAAGGGATAATGCGACAAACGCACCGCAAGGCACGCACAGCCCGCCATGCTTCTCCCCGCTTCGCCCCGCTCTTCTCTGCACCGCTCTGTCCTACCGCAATCATTCCCGCTGTGCTCCGCCCTGCACCATCCCGACTCCCTTCATTCTCTCTTTTCCCATCCCTTCTAGCGGCCGGATGCCCTGATCGGTAGTTTTGCGTGATTACTCCGGTCAATACCAGGAGAATGCCGGAGCTGTATCATAACAAACGGACCACAGATCGTGAGCAAGCTTTCCCTCCTTTCCCTTGTCCTATCCGATACCTTACACACCCTTACACTTACATGTACTACAGTACCACACATGTTGGGAGACCAGTCAGGAGCTTAGATTTTGTCCCGGCTGGAACGTTCCCCGCTGGTGGGAGATACCAGGTTGGGATAAAAATCCGCAAACCGACAGATAGGCCGGATTTGGATCTCGTCATCCAACGGGAGAAAATCATCGCCACCTCCCGCTATAAAACATGCACTGCGTTTACAGGACTAATGGCCTTAGCAGTTGACAAGCCCGGAACCAGTAATCAAACCCACCCATTATTCCTCTTTGAGACCTGATCTGTCATTTCATCTTGTTTCGCTTTGACTTTCCTGTTTCGCTTCTGCCTGTTTCGCTTCCTTTCGACCGGGAGAGATGGCTCAGTGCATCAACCTGATGTCACTGCAGTCCCTCTGACCGGGAGGTCCTAGGTTCGAGTCCCGACGGCGGCAGGATTTTCGACACTAGCTTCTCAGCTAGGTCGAATTCAGTCGCTGTCTGGAGGAGAATTCTAGCGGCCGGCTGCTCTGATCGGTAGTTTTCCGTGGTTTCTCCGATCAACACCAGGCGAATGCCGGAGCAGTACCCTAATAAAGCGGGCCAGGGACTGCGCGCGATCTTTCCTTCCTCTTCCTTGTCCTATCCTCTCCTCTTACACACACACTTACACTAACATGCACTACACTACCACACATGCCGGGAGACCGGCCGGGAGCTTACAGCCTGTCCCGGCTGGGGCGGTGCCCGCTGGTGGGAGATACTTGGTTGAAGGGAAACCCCGCTACTCGACGGGAGGTCGTCGCCAGATCTCGCCATCCAGCGGGGAAAAGTTCATCGCCACCTCCCGACGAAAAACACGCACTACACTGACGGGACTAATGACCAAAGTAGTCGACGCGCCCGGAAATATCAATCAATCAATCAATCAAAAGCTTCCTTTCGCTCCGCTAAGTTACGCCCCTCCCTGTTCCGGTCCGTTTCAGCCCACCTCTGCCATCCCCGCTCCGCTCCGTTCCGTCCTGCACCATCCCGTTGCGCCGTGCACCGTCCCCTCCGGCCGTTCATAACCCACTCTCCCTCTTACAGCTTCCAGTTCTGATCTGCCACATTTCTTATGGATTGCTTCGACTCGGCGATTCCGCTTCTCTCCTTTCCGTAGGATTTTGCTTCACCCTTGTTCGAACCCACTCCGGTTAAGTTACGAACCACCTGTCCCCTCTCGTTCCGCTCCGATCGTTACTGACCCGCTAATGCTCGTACAGATCCTCCTGATCCTCGATTCCCTGTCCTGCTCCGTCTTACTCTACTCCGTCTCATTGCATCCCTGTCTGCCTCATTTCTCTTCGCTCCACGACGCTCGTTCCGCCTCTTTCGCAACGACTCCTTACCATCCCGCTCTTCGCTCCCTCCCCCCCTCGTTTCTCTAATCCCTGCACCACATTGCGCCACCCGCCACCGCGAACTCTACCGCGCCCCAATCCATCCTTCGCTACCCTACGCCAGTGTTGTCAAGGTCAATGCCACCTCTGCCATCCCCGCTCCGCTCCGTTCCGTCCTGCACCATCCCGTTGCGCCGTGCACCGTCCCCTCCGGCCGTTCATAACCCACACCAGCGGGAGTCCGTGGCACGAGTGCCACGACGAAATCGCCCCTCCACGCAGTTCATTACCCCGCTACCAGAGACAACGTCATCCCTATTGTAGAACAGCGAGGTTACTAATAGTTTCTTTTCCCGACGCTAGTTGCGCAGAGAAACTCGTGGCATGCTACGGTACCATGACGCGTGGCACTACCACCCGTAGAAGACCTTGATACCTCTGCTCTAATCCTTGCGTCACCCGCCACTTTTAACTGTACCCCGCCTCAATCCATCCTTCGCTACCCTACGCACTCCGACACACCCCACTGCGACCCATCTTTCCCCGCCTCGCCGTCCCGACCGTTCGCGCTCCTCCATGCCCTGTCCCGTCTCTCTTCGTCCTACCATACACCGCTTCGCCCCGCACCTCCGCCTGGCTCCGACCTGCGCCATACCAATGAAGCGTGCCACACCGTGTTGTAAACTAGGCCCTATATCCGCCACCACAATGTTTTGACGCGGGTTCATTGCAAACTGCGTGAAAAATCCTGTCGGCCTGTCTGCTCTAAAAGACACGTAGATGAGTACGTGGAATTATCAACTCTCTGATGAAGTGTGACAGTTTGCCTGTTAAACTCTGTCAGAGATATATTGAGAAATTCATGAGGAACAATATTTTGACTTGTAGAATTTTTTCCATTCAATATTCTGTGAAGAAAGAGTTTTCATGTCACTTCTAATAAATGTCCAAAAATTGCGAACTTTTCCAATTATCAAGACATTTCTCTAAATAATTTTCATGTTTGTGAACATTAATAATACATTTCCAAAGCATTATTAGGACATTCAGTAGAGCTTTTCATTCAGAAGCGTGTCGAAAACAATCTGTGAGAAAACCGTGAACAAATTTTTAATTAGGAATGGCTTTCACTGTTTTACTGTTGTTGGAGTTCTAAAAGGGTTTGGTTTCGGTTATGTCCAGCTTTCCTATATTCCCTCCAATCAGACAATGAGAGCTGAATTATGCACATCGCACATGCACGAGCCGTGTCGGACATTGGATTGCTCCCGTGCTTTGTGGAGCTGCTGCCGCCGAAATGTTCGTTCCCAGAATTACACACAGAGCACAGAAATTACCTGTTCGGACGAACGTGCGAATGGAAATGCGGATTTATTCGCATCTCAGTGATCATGCAATATATAATTTTTTGAACAGACTATGTTCTATCAAATATATTTGCCAGTGGGGATGACGATGAAATTAATTTTACACCTACCTACATGGAAATGTGTGTACTGGTTGTGTGCTATTGTGAGTTCTAACAGCTAATTTATTTACTCGAGAAAAGTATTCCGAAATTACGGAGTATAGAATTATTTTAGATAACAAGCATTAACATTTCAAAGCTCATAATAATTTTAATTAAATCATGAAATACACTGAAAATAATTTATATCTGAATTATAAATAATTATTACTAACAATTTCAAATTCACATTGATAATAATTGTATATTATAAGTATTAGTATAAATAACTAATTCAAATTTAATATCTACTTGCATGGCTTTCTAAGGTGAAAAAATAAAATTTTACTCGAATGATATTAAAAATCTCTCGAGTCCCGTTTTAAATTAAGTTAACATGTTGGGTATGAAATTCTTCTTTTATTCAATTTATTTCTAAAATTCAGGGAAAACCAAAACTACAAGGAAAATGATAAAGCATTGTCACAAACAAATTTGCAAATAGTTTCAATTACACTAGAGCGAATTTTTCTTAACAATTCGTGCCAAAAATTCTGAATTAAATATATATTTAGAATTCAACTTTTATGTATGGTATAGGTCTAGGGATCTCGGAATTTAAAAAAAACTTACACGGAATACACTTCTCCCCATAGTAAGTCCCTCAGTTTTTAACTGTGTTTGACGTTAAATAAATAAATAAAAATAATCTGCGAGGTAGAAAATTGTCTGGAGTACGCCTACCGATTGCTACAACAAATGCGACAGTGCAGATGGTCACCTGCAGGGAGCGATAATTTCTAATATGTCAACGAGTTTCACACTCCCCTTCGCATCCAACATTAAACTCATAAATAATTGGGAAATGGTCACGGAGGGATTTGCCTCGTATTTCGGAACAAACTCATAAATCTTACCTATATAGTACTATGTATTGACCAATCTTCTCCGAAATTTCAAATTTCCTTCTGCAGATTTGTTCGGTAAATTTTGTATGTGATATGAGGACTATAATATGGATCGTTTTAATATTCGTTGATGGATATCAAAATGTCCTTAATGACGAATTATTTTGTAGTATAAGTTTATTCTCTTTTAAAAATCGTTTAGGTTTCCGTCCGGTTCAATCCTTTAGATTTTCGTTTTAAAAATCAAGTTTAATATGTACTTACGATGTTACATAATTATTTAGAAACGACGGAAAACCGTTTAGAGGAGCCGGCCTATAGATTGCTCCTCCTGAGAGCGGCTGATATCGTTCTAGTTGTGTAGCTAGAACCGAAAATGCTGCCACCCTTTGGACTCAATCCCTAGGACCCCGCCCCTAGAGACACTGAATTTACATCAGTTGATATCCTGAGAAAACTAAGCCGATAAAACATTGGGGAAGAGAGTGAAGAGCAACGATTTTTAAGTAATGGTGAGGTATTTGACTAGTGGGTTCATTTAGTGGCAGAATATTTAAACGTAGATGATTTAAGTTATGTCACCAACAAAGTGACGTCTCTGCTAGGGCAGTGCTCGTTGTCAACTTTCTTCATGGTTTGTGCTTTAATGTTTCCTCAATTACTCAAAATTTAGACATTTAATATTGATTATTTCTTAGTCTTGTTAGTCTTCCAATGTTAATTAAACTTCTCCGCGTTCTGTTCTGAGACAATTTCACCATATGAACCATAGTGAAGCATACTTACTGAATTATGAATTTCTAAGAATAACTAGCATGTAAATAAATAAGCATGTGCACATGGCGGATATCTATACTTTCCGTGTCAAATAGAGCAGAAATAAAAAAGATTACCACTGGCGATAAACATGTTTGTGAATTATTTCGTAATAATTAAAAAGAAAAGGTTTTCAGAGCACTTCATTTGTGAGCACAGATTCAAAACCTTTCTGGGAGGTGGCCAGGGCCTTATTATCCGCTTCCAAGAAACCCGCCTCCATTGTGCGTTCGCCGAGACGGACGGTCTGTTGTCTGCGTTGGCCACTTCCGTTCTTTGCTGGCTGAACAATGCCGAGTGACGAATAGCTGAGGCAATGCAGATGCGCCCCGGGGACGCACACTCTCTGAATGCCGTCGCCCCCGGATTTCGCACCCGCGCCAAAGCACTGCCTCTGCTGCCGCAAGGCGCCTCACGGCTTCATCGCCCATACATGTGCTTTCATCCAGGGTTAATGGAAACCCTTTGGTGACTTTGAAGCGGTCTACAATTGAGATTTTGTAGTCTAGAGTACTATGCCTGAGAATTCCATGATTTCAGTTTAAATTACTATCGATGAGCATATAATTAGTTAAACGTTTGTTAACAGCTGTAATGAAACTAAGTGCAACAACGTTTTTGTGGCATAAATATATAACAAAATTATCACCTTAATTAACTCGAAATTTTATATATTCTTATGAATGATTGTCCCATATCTAGGGCAAATGTTTGTAAATAATTATGAAATGTAATATTGACAATGAATTAAAAATTCATTGTTTTAGCATTAGCATTTTTTTATTAAAACTAGTGGTGCCACAGAATTGCATAGACTTGTCCTGCATGAACCCTTTTATGCTTCTGCCCGAGTTCGTCCCATACGGCACTTGTTTGTCGTAGTGGTATGAGTGCCGGAACGTTGGCTGTGAGGATCTGAGTTCAGGCCGCGAAACGGGAAAAGAATTTGGTGGCAGGAAACACTTTTGCTGGTTTATGTAGTAATGTAATAGCATTTAGGAGCACGTAGAAACAGTCTGAGAAAGTATTTGCTTTGTTTGCACCACTAGTTTAATGAAACCATATGCTAAATTTTAGCGTATCGTAATGTGCTTAAAATTACGATTCCAAATATGTGTACCTTTTCTTATTTAAGCGAATAGTTTTTTAGAATTTGTAGTGTTTTTGTAGCGTATTTTTCCACTGAAGCGGTGAATTTCATTTTGACCTTTCCTTTTAACTAAATGGGGAACTTCGCGAATCCACCCTTCAGACAAACGCGCTCGTGTGAGTTGACTTGCTTGATGTATGACGTAGTGGGTCAGACATCTGTGATATTTCTTTTTTTTTGTCCTGATTTTTTTCCATCTGTTATATTTCTTTCTTTACAAGAACTTTCGGTGAATGGTTTATAGATAAATTAACATGTAGTGAAGAGCTGCCCTGTGACAACACGTCTCAGATACAATTAAACTTTTTTAACTTTATGCTATCTGTGATATCGAGTTACTAGTTTATTTTGAAGAAATCGTGGTGTTTAAACTGTATCTGGTTATATCCTGAAACGTCACCAACTGTTATTAACCTAATTATAGAAAAAAGAATTCAATTGTGAGTTCATTTCACTAATTGTTCATTCATGGTGACAAAATTATTTGTATTTCAATTTTGACATTGTACATTATTTGTACTGCTAATCTAAAATCTGTAATTTGTTTGATCTTCCTTCTTGCTCATGTATACCATTGTTATTTAATTTTTGTGGGGAGAAATGTTTTGTTAGGAACATTTATTCTGTTAGTATTTGACTCCTGTTCTCAAATGCTGACTGATTTTTATAAATTTATTACAAATGTGTATTTTGCTATCGTGGACAAGAAGTATCTACATTTATGAACATTCTTGCTTTGAAACATTCAGTTTAATACAATCGGGCATCCCTTGTTCCAAATTGTCTTCTAAAACATCCTTATTTCTTAAATGTATGTGAAGAATTTATTGAAGAAATATTTATGGTTTCTGTAATCATTTCTGTTTCAACTAACTTCGACTTCTGTCTGTAATGAAAAAAAATTGGATCTGTTATTAGCCGTGCTAGATCAATTAGGCATTGTTGAAAAGTTGAAAATGCTATACAGACTTCACACATAAAGAGCTTAAGACAGGGGCTTAGAGAAATTACGAACTTCACTGCTGTGCTATTTACTAATAAGTCAAACATTAAATCAAGTAAAGTATAATATTATAAGCGAACAAATATACAAAGATTAGCAAAAATATTAATTTGAGTTGAAAATATGTTCAATATATTTCTTATTTTTGGCCAAAATAAATTAATTGAGAGATACTGGTAAGATGACTTACACACGAGTTCATTTTTATTCATAATATTCTTTTTGTCTTTGTCAATAATGCTAGTTTTACTATTTTATTCATCAGCATCATCAACTGCAAGGATTAGACTTGTTCAGTCTGTTCCGGCTCCTGAAAACTGCTCACTCTATCTTCTCAGTGGTCTTCCCACATTTCTTCTTCCCTTGGGCTTGTAGTTCAAGACCACTTTAACTACCCTTTCTTCGGGCATTCTTACTCTCTCAGTATGAATCAGTGAAAAACTACTGATTGACAGTGACTATTAACTGATGGAGTCAGTTATAACCCTGCCAATGACAATCAGTGAATTGAACTGAAGAAATCAGTGAAAATTGGGTCCACATTTTGAATCAGTAAAACTTCACAGTTTGAATCAGTGAAGACGACTGAACGATCAGTGAGCGATGGTGGCGCGGCACTTTTACCACTGATTACTTACCACTGATGATCAGTGAAATGCTGGCGGTCATTATGAAAAGGTTCGCATATTCGCTGATTGTCAGCGAAACTATCCATTTCGACTGAAGATATCAGTGACTTTGGCGCTCACTGATTGAATCAGTGACAATTTCACTGATTCAGATTCAGAGAGAATACATGATTTTTCCATTTTTCTCTATATTCTTTAATATTGTCATTCACACTTAAAATTTTTCATTCATTTCTAATTTCTTTTATTGTGATCAAGAAGTGTATAACCTGCTACGGTTCAAAGAAACTTCATTTCAGCTGATTCTAATCTTCTAATTTGGTCTTTAGTTAATGTCCAACATTCACTTCCGTATAACAGCATGGGTAGGGTCATTGTTTTGAAGAGTTTCAGTATAGTTTCTTTTCTGACTTCATTTTTCAAAGTTCGAGTTATTGTACCACAGGAGTGTCTATATCTGTTTAATTTTACTTGTAAATCATTATTTTTACAATATGTTATTTTGTAGCCAAGTTAATTAAATGCATTTACTTGTTCTATTATGTTTTCAAGGGCTATTTTGGCTCTTATTGGTTCACAACCCCTAAATGCCATGATTTTAGTTTTGTCTATTGATATAATCATATATTGCTTAGCTATATTATCTAATTTATGTATTGCTTCATGGATACTGCCTTCCGTGGAGCCTATAATTCCACATAGAAATATGAACATTAATTATATATTCAGTGAATCCTAATCACAATATATGGATGTAATGAAATTAATAAAAATCATGAATATACTCCGTACCATTGTACAGGAGTGAATTGAAGTTTCAATTACAAGAGATTTATATTCTTGAAATCCACTGCCCTCCAATGTATACATACACAATTTTTAACTGAATCTGAACATAGTAGGAGAGAGCCTTGAAATATTTTAGAAAATAATACAAATAATAATTATTATTTTTATTATGGAATTCAAAGGTAGTAACAATGTAAGATTCAAAAAATTTACATTCATTATTGGTGGCTACATTCATTTTTATTTTGCTGTAATGAATATTGTAATTAATGTTGATATTTTTGTATTCAGTTAGGATGATCAATTGTGTAATATTAAAATTAAAATGATTGACCCAAACAAAGAAAACAAGAGAAAAAGAAAATTAAAATTGGTCATGTATTGTTTGTTTCAAGAATTATTTAACAAGTAGGTTATTTCAATTCACTTATTTTGAACAATGTAAAAAATTTGGTAAAGGTATTTAAAACTAATTTAATATTTTTTAGTATTTAGTAGTGTGTAGCTTTTGAAGTATTTTGTGAATTCCATAAATCTCCATTCCATTGATAATTTTTATCCATGCCTAATTGACATAATCAAGACTCCTAACAGGCTTGATTAAGCACATCAAGGCAAATTAAGTAAAATACCAATATTTACAAAAAATTGATATTTCTTCAACATAATAATTACACATATTTCAGAAAGAAGAAGGCTCTAAATCTTTTTGGTCTAAAGGATGCCAAATGGTTTAAAATTAAAGATTTTAAAGTAGCAATGAAAATGCAGACATTTTTGTCAATAATAATACAAATACACATATTTAATAAGAATCTTACAAAAAACATTCAAAATTTGAGAACAAAAGAATGTTCCAAAGTTAATTTTTCCCCCTGTAAAAATTAAATACATAGACAAAATTAAATACATGTACAAAAATGACCAAATATTACCAATTTAAAATTGGCAGATGCTAAAAAGAATGTCCAATGTCAATTCTTGATTTACAAATCCTTTTGCCATCACTAATGAACTCTTAGTCAAGCATGTGAATAATTGAAAAATGTTGTAAGCCCCAATGAGGTAAATAACTCTAGCAATATCTCATAATAAACTAGTAACATGATGTCAAACCTACTGCCATATAATCATTACAGCTTTACCATGGTGTACCAAAAGACCACCCCACAGTGGTAGATATTAGAATTATTTAATTCAATGATCACAATTCAAGTTTATTATTAAATTTATTTAAAAAATCAATGATTATAATACAAGAATTTATACAAATAAGTTGTTTATAACAGTGTTTCCCTAGAGGTTGGTGGAATGTTAAAGGGCGTAAACAGTGGTTAAGAGATCGACTGGGGGCAATAGCTGAATATGCACTGCCAACTGAGTAGTGTAATCAAAATTCTATTGATTACAAAAAAGTATTTTAAAATATTTCTTATGTTACGGTTTAAAACTCGGTTTGATCACCAGTTTATATTTCATGGAATTAATCATTATAATAGTACTCAAAATAATAAACCATTAACCTCATGAGCAAATTTTTAAAATGTTTGTTCATATTTTTTGTAAATTGTTATCAAGTCATTTTATTGTACAATTATTTATGTTATGATTAGTTTAGTTTAGTTTATTTATTTGTCAAAAAACAGTAAAAACTGTATATGACGTGTGGGGAAAGAAATTTATCTGCGCACATTTTCTTGAGGGCCAGAATAAAAAAAAAACGAAAAAAAAAACGAAAAAATTAATTTAGAAAATAATTATTTTAGAAAAATAAAGATATTTGAAAAATGTTTTTTCCCAAATTGTAGAAAATCAATTTCAACTGTAAATGAACTACAAGCAAAAGGAGTGCTCAACAAAACGTGCGCACAGTGAAGCTACATTTACGTCCAGAAGCAAAACAAGGGGCCATCTCAGCATTTGCTCAATGGATCAGGGAAACTGGACAAAAACCTGATCGAGATGGGGGTCATTGACCCGGAAGCTGAAGTACATTACTTGTTACAGGCGTATTAAATATTTTTTTAAATGTATACAATGCAAACATAAACTAATTCATTATATGTCTTTGTTTTGTTACATTAAACATTATTTTTCTTTTTCACGATCAGTATAGTCTCTAATTGTATAGAAACAGTTTTGCAGCAGAAAAGATTTTACTTTTAACTTAAATTTGTGTACCGACTTTAATTGTTTTATGTCATCTGGCAATGCGTTGTAAAGTAACGTACATGTATTGTAAGTTGATTTCTTGTACTGAGCTGTTGATACTGACACTTGATGCACGTGATTTCTACGGCGTGTGTTGTAATTATAAATATCAATATTGCATGAAAATATGTTCCCTCCGTTAAGTAGGTCATTTTTGACAAATATTACAGATTCGTAAATAAATAGACAAGGCAATGGTAGGATTCCCAGCTCAATGAAAAGAGGCTTGCAGGAATCACGTGGAAAGCATTTTTTCATTATTCGAATAATTTTCTTTTGCAATCTGAATGTCTGAATACTACAGGATGAGCTTCCCCAGAATATTATGCCATATCTCAGGCGGAAATGCACATTTGCAAAATAAACGCAACGAGCTGCATGAAGGCTGACAGAATTTGAAAGAATTCTGAATGCATAGCATAATGAACTTAATTTAGTGTTTAATTCTGTTATATGTACATTCCATTTGAGGTTTGATTGAATTGAAAGACCTAAAAATTTTGTTGCCTCAACATCAGCTAATTGCATATTGTTCATTTTCAATGGAACATGCAATTTCCGATTTGAGATGCAAAAATGCATTGAAACAGTTTTTCTTTCGTTAACAATTAATTTGTTATTATTAAACCAATTTGAAACTTCTGAAATTGTACTATTTACTGCTTCTTTTTTGCAAAGAACATTCGTGTCATCAGCAAACAGAACCGTTCTTCCATTTTTAATAGACGAGGGCATATCGTTTACATATAACAGAAAGAGAACAGGACCTAAGATCGAACCTTGCGGGACCCCGTGCTCAATTGGCAAAGAATTGGAAATATAAGTATATAATGTCCTTTCCTGCCAGTATGGTATTTCTACTCTTTGAGTCCGATGTTTAAGGTAAGAAGTTATCCAATCTAGGGCAATACCACGAATTCCATACGAAGGTAATTTTGAGAGCAAGATGTTATGGTCAATAACGTCAAAAGCTTTCGAGAGATCTAAGAATATTCCAATGGGTACTTCATTTTGGTCTATTGATGAAGCAATATCTTTGAGAAAAGAAAAAATGGCAGTTTGATTACTTTGTATACTGCATTTTACAGAATAAAATCAATGGGATTGATGAAGCAAATCATTGTTTTAAAAGATACATAAAAATAAAAATACAGAAAAGATACATAAAAAAGATTGTGAATCCCTGATATATATAAAAAGCATTCTTCAGGATTACCAGAATTTCATTCAGATCTAGATAAGTGAAAGAGCATACTTCAATATTAACAAGGGAAAAATGTTCAACCTCTTTATCAATATCTAACTCCAATAAATGGTAACAAAATTAACGTAAAACATTACTTTCGGTAAAATAATAAAATGTTGATGGTAATAGTAAAATAAAAAAATAATATGTTGTATCTCTCACAAAATATAAAGTATGATGGATAGTACATCAATAAAAATAAATATACCGAAGAAACATGTCCAGCAGTAAAATAAAGACAATGAAATAAACAAAATCATGCAGTAGAGGAAATAAATGACAATGAAAACATTAATTTCACTTCTAAAATAAAACCTTTCTATATACAAATACTGGTAAATACAAATGAAAACATTTATTAAAATTTCAAACATATGTATGTGAGACAAATGCCCTGCAGAAGAAAAAAAACTAATCTTTCCGTTAAACGCAACTCGAAAAAAATTAAACCCCAATCAATAATTCCTTTTAAAAAACCTAATAAATCAATGCCCATATCATAGCAATCATCATTAAGTTGGTTGTACAAATGAGGGGCCAAACAAGAAAAAAGAATGAGAAAAAGTTATTAAATTAAACACAATTCTCTTGATTTTGTGGAAAATGTCTGTAGCATAACTAAGAAGCGTTACTCGTATTTACAGAGGTCTATTATAGAAAGAATAAAGTTTGGCATAATTTCCAGTAGATTAGGGTTTTGTTTTTTGATCGAAGAAAATGCAATATCAAGACATAACCAAGGAATCTCATAGTGTACATTAGTGAATTTTATTTCGATCCACCACGTCGGCTTTTATCGTACATCGACTAATCAAGGACCGTAATTTTCTTCTGGTTATGAATGAATGATAATATGCGTTCCGGATGGGGCGGTACCCCGCTAATGGGAGATATCTTGTTGGAGAAATGCCACTAGCCGACAATAGGTTGGCGCAGGGTCTCGCCATCCAATGGGGAAGATCACTGCTACCTCCCGAGGAGGTGGAACGAGCTCTACACTTACGGGACTAATGTCCTTGGCAGTTGACACGCTTGGTATTACTAACAATCAATCAGCAGATTATGCATAAACACGAAGAATGCTTGCGACGGTAATTTATTATATTTGTGAATCCTGCCTGTATCAGTCAAATTTCTTAGCTTGATAGTGTGATTTGTATTGGGCATTGTTATTATTGGGCCTTGTACCCCGATATTCAATTAATATGTTTCGTGAATTGTTAATACGTTATGTTCAGAATTCTTTGTGTCACGACAAGACACATAAGATGAAAATGAAATGTTATTTCAAATGGTCTATTTGTCACCCCCCATCGCTCAAACTTTAAGTGTTCAGTGCAAAGTTAATTTTTCTTTCGTGAGGAATTTGTATGCAATGATTATGTAGATATGATTAAACTCTCATATAAAATCGTAAAAATATTTGTATATGAAGGTTTTCAATGTTAATTGTTTTCAGTTATCGAATTTATAAAAGTACGGAAATAACATAAATATTTTACGCTTGATACCAAGCAGGGTAATGAAAATATCCCAAATTGTATATTTTAGGGTTTTTGCATTTCCAGATTGTTGAATGTTTTAAAATTCACTGTATTTGTTATTTCTAACCCTCTGTATGCCGAAATGAATGTTACCCCCTTTGAGTGTAGTTTGAGTAATGAAAATGTAACAAGAAAAATACAAATCTTATCATTGTTTTACTCTTACTAGAGGCCAGTTTACTTTCTTTATTTTTGTTTTCTTGTTGTGTTTTTTAATTACTAATGTATATATTTTTTCGTTTGGAGCTTTGGCTTCGAGTAGTGTTTCCTCTTTTTTCCACTATGCTTCATCATGCGAGCCAATCGCTTGATTTTATGAGATTTATACTTCCCGTAGCACTTTTTTCCCATAGAAAGTTTCAGCTAAGACACACCATTTTTACCACAGTATTGTTTACTAACTGATAATATTATGGCACATAATATTATGAACATAAAATAATATTATGAACTGTGCCACTATCTCCTTCGAACTTTATCTTTCGCTACATACGAATGAACTATCACAGTGTTATTCCTGATATTTCGTTTTCATTATCACACTATTTCCTTAACATCCTTCAATTCCATCCCCACTTCAACCACGATAACCACCCGTACCACCCCCACTGAAACCACTATTCGCTAGCTCCGCCGTCGCCTGCGCCACCCTCATCGCGCTGCGCCGCGCCGCTTTTAATACAGTGCGCCACCGGGAGGAAGAATGCACCCCCTCGACATATTTCAAATACCCACCCCTGCAACCGCGTGCCCCGCCGCCGCCCCCCATTCATCCGCGGGGGAACACAAAGCAGAGCCGTCCCAGCGTACACAAAACACAGGCCACCGCCCCCGCCGCCGACGCTCCGTAAATATTTGCGCTGCGGCGGGTAGGCGGCGGCGGCGGAGGCGATGGCGGCGGCGGTGGCAGGGGCGGGGTCTGTGGGGACGACGGGGGCGGAGGGGGTGTCGGCAGGGATGAAGGGTAGGCGGGGTCGGGACGGAAGGGTGGATGGGTGGCGGGGGGTGGCGGGGAGGCCGCGGAGGCAGGTGGAGGGACGCGACGGTGACGGGCGTGGGTGGGTGGGGTGGGGAGAGGGCATGGGGTGCCCGGGGGGAGGGAGCAGCAGGGTACTCGCTTGTGAAGTCGCTCCCCGTGGATGAATATTTCCTCGAGCCGTGACTGCTGCTGTGTAATCCGGTCTGCTCTAAGACTTCTGCGAAGAACGCACAGTAGAGCAGTTGGGGGGCTTTACTTACCACAATTCGGAGATGCAAGATTGTGATGTGCGTTCTTTGCAAATGGAACACGTTGCCGAGATTGCTTTTAAGCTTTCGATGGTAACCAGGGAGAAGAGAGAGAGTGTTGTGAAATATTTTGAAGTGGAGACTAAGACCCATCAAACTTATGAATACAGGCAGTGGCAGAGCGTGGGTGTCAGCCGCCAGGGGCAGAGGAAATTTCGCCACCCTCTTATTTAGGAATTTCTATTTAAAAGACTAAAATATACAGTAATACTACAGAAGTTTTCGGCCAGAACATATTAGTGTTTAGTACAGGTTACAAATAAAAAAGTCAATATATACGTTTTAACCTCGTGGCTAGCTCTTCGTCAGCATTGTCACGTTCCACTACGCGGCCCTCGGTTCGATTTCCGGTCGAGGTAAGACTATAGTGTGCGTTTTCCTTGCAATGTTCCTGAATATATTGCTGTGTGATGAGAAAATTCACATCTCAGGTTGAGAAGACCGGAATATGGCGTCAGGATGTTTACGTGCTAACCACACGTATCCCCTAACCATGGCCGCGAGGCAGGGACGTCCCCTGTAGGCCTGAGTTCCGTTCACGGGCTGTCGAGACTCATGCAATGTTGAAGCAATCCAAGGGGAGTCAAACTTGCCATGAGTTATGTGCAAGTTTGGAGGTGGTCGAAGAAGTTTAAGGATGGCCAGAAAGGGGTGGACGATGACCCTTGCTCTGGAAGACCATCAACAAGCAGAAACAAAGACAATGGTATTTTGTACGTGAATTATTGAATACTGGCCGCCAATTGAGTGTTCGGCAACTTTGTTAAAAAATTTATATTGTTTGTGTACGTGGAGCTGGTGCTGAACACGGGACATATTAGAATAATCAAAGTTCAATGATTAATTTAACACTCACTACTCGTATATATGAGCACTAAAATCATAGTTTGGAAAGCGCATACGTATATACGATTAAGCTAATGTGAATTGGTCGATCTATCCATGAAACGTTTTAGGAATTGTAAAAAAGCATCACTCACGGACTTCTCTGAAGGATCTTATTCATACTGTCAACTAATTTGCAGGTATTGTAATAAAAAATATTGAAAACTATTCTGTATATGATAGAAGACATTCTCGGTGCTCTTGTGCTCAGTTACAAACAATCGAAGCACAAAATAAAACATGAATCCCTACAAGTCAGTGCAGACGGTGTTGACAGTCACTATAATGAGCAAGATTTCATTATTATGCATTCATTTAATGAAGTTACCGAATAAATAACGATTGTGTGCTCATTTCAATCAGTGCAAATCGTAGGTGCGAAAAAAATATGAAATAAAATGGTTTAAATAAAATGGAAGATATTATTTATTGTGAAATTTTGCCGCTCCATAAAAGTGCCGCCCGGAACGGGCTACCCCTACTACCACTACTCCGCTACGTCACTGAATAAAGGTTTACCACATCTCCATTCCTCATATTTTAAAATCACGAACAAAAAGAAATACTTAAGAGTTCTGAAATCAAGACAAGAAGACTATTCAATACTACATTAAATAAATAAGGATTTGCAAAAACCGTGTGATTTTTCACATATCGTTTCCAGAAATTCTTCCATACTGAACTACAGAATAGTTACGATTGTGTTCTTGCATTTTATTTGTTAAAAATAAATTACTGAAATACAACCGTTTTAGAATATGTATATTCATTCAAAATAAATTAATGACAAATATAAATTTTGTCTATGTAATATATTTAAATTTAACGCTGTAACCACACTTTGTCATATTCATTACGTAACTAACATTGTGGGGTTGCGGATGGCCCATAAAAATATGTATGACTAAGTTTGAATTTTAATAATCACTTCTGTTTTAATTACCTTCTCGATAATGTATAGGTCTAGTTTATCATTATTACTTGTGTTATCATCCCAATTTACCACGTTTAAGAGTAAGTTTGTTCAGTAACCGATCGTACAGTATATTTAATATTTCTATAATTTAAAAAACTTGTTTGTATCATCAAACACTACAACTTTCCATTAGGTATTTACGAAAATTTAAAATTAATAACTGTAACCACGAGTAACTTATTAGTGTACTGTTTATTCACATTAGGTCTTCGCCCTGCCATCCTAATATTCATGGGAATTCCTCGACTGTGCTTCGCTGATATACAGCAAAAACACAATGTTTGACCATTTCTGTCTTCGTTACGAGGACAGAAAGCACTTTTGCAGGTCTTTTTCTTTGAGACTGAATCTCATTGACGGGTTCCTGGCATCCAATAATGCTACAAATTAATCTATGAAGTTCTTTGGTTTTTGGGGGGAAAGAGAAAACATTGAAAACTTACAATTTCCAAAATTTGTAGTTTTATGTGGAAATTGGAACTGCGCTTTTTTGTAAGCGTTTTTCTGCATTCAAGTAAAAAATGAAAATGTTTCAAGTCATTTTGAGCAAATTTAGAAAATGACGTTAGATCTTCATGGAAAATACTCCCCTAAATTATGGTGAAAGTTACAAATTCGAGGGATGGCGACATCACGCGATTGGACTGAGAAATGTCGATTTTAGTAAATATTCTCTGAATGTTGAATTGATGTAAATTCTTCCTGTTGATCCTGAATATAATTAGTAGGTGTTGATGGTACCGAATAAATATAGGTATTTGACCATATAGCGATCAATCATAATTGAATTTCAGGACTTTAACTTTTTTAAAAAACACTTTATTATTGGCCTCCAATCGTTTCGCACAGCTATGTACATGCCTTTTCAAGAGCAATTATGGCAACGCGTTAACAATGTTATAGTTATTTATGTATCAAGGGCGTTAAGTAGATGTTTTTTGCCCTGAGGGCAGACTTCCAAACGCCGCCGAGGGCCTCTGGCACCGGAGGGATTGGAAGTCGCACTGAGGGGCAAAAACATCTAGTAACGCCCGTGGTGCCTACCCAAAACATTTATGGTTTACTAGTTCGTTGCTGAATAAATGAGATATTCGATAACATTTTATAATATGTCTTGCGTCTAAAGTGAAAAGACGCTTGTAATAGTCATTTGTCAATATGACGTCACGTAAAGTAAAACCAGAGTACAATTTCTATTGCATACATCGTTATTGAACTGATTTGTTCTGTACAAATGAAAGAATATCGTGAAGTTCCTGGTCCGTAACATCTCGCCAAAGCTAACAAAACTATGAATCAATGGTTTTCCATTATAAATCTTGAGAAATATATGAACACTTTTCTGGTGTATTG